>BFEA01000153.1:2334047-2346987 GCA_003427395.1 Chara braunii | reverse complement strand
AGAGAGAGAGAGAGAGAGAGAGAGAGAGAGAGAGAGAGAGAGAGAGAGAGAGAGAGAGAGAGAGAGAGAGAGAGAGAGAGAGAGAAAGAGAGATGGGAAAGAGGGAGAGGGACTCGGATTGCTGCCAAACGGAAACAGCAGACAAAAAGAATGGTGTGTGTAACCTTTTGGCCTGACATGTTGGAACTACCGATGCTTTCTGCATTTCGCAATGTGCTTTGCGCATGCAGCCTTCATGTCTCCATGCACCTCTACCTCCCTCTATGCTTTGCCCCTGTTCCCTTCACACCACATACCCTCACCACACCGCCCCTCCTTGCCGCGGCGTCGCTGCGGCGGGCCCACTTGTTATAAAAAAAGAAGAAAGGTGCCAGGAGCATTGCAAAGGCCGAAAGGCATTCACCCACAAACTCGTACAGACCGTACCTGGTCTGACATGCGGTTTTGTGTTGATCCTCGGGCCGTATTGCAATCTAATGGTACCCGGACTTCAGATCTATCTTACTGAAGTACCGACACCCTTGCACTCGGTCCAGCAAGTCGTCGATGCACGGTAGGGGCTCTCGGTTCTTGAAAGTGATGGCATTGAGGCCCCTATAATCAATGCACATCCTCAGAGTCCCCGCGTGCTCTGGTACGAATAGGACTGGAGATCCATAAGGGGAGACACTCGGTCGGATCCAACCCTTCTCTACGAGTTCCTTGAGTTGCCGGCGAAGCTCATCAAGCTCGCCTGGAGACATCCAATAGATCCTACCCTTCGGGATGCTAGACCCTGGGATAATCTCTATCGTGTGGACGACCTCCCTCTCAACAACCCCTTTCGGTTCTTCGAATAGATCAGGGTACTTAGCGACTACTCCCTCTATCTCCGACGACATTTTCATCGGCTCGCCTGCTGCAGAGACATAAACTAGATACATACCCTCCTCCGAATTTTGCTTATAATAATTATAGAACGTGGCCGCACACATGCATCCGTAGGACTCGATCAAACTACTAGCTTTGAACTTACGTAATCTGGCGGTCCCCCCTCCGGGCAAAGTGTGTTTGACCACTTTTCGGTCCCAGTCAAACTGGGGTTGTGCAACCGAGAGGTAGTACATACCTAAGAAGATGTCCATTGGGAGATCATCGCTAACTAGGAACGAGACGCGATGTCTCAGTTCCCCTACCGCGTACGGGAAAAGACACTATGTCTTTGAGGTAGTCATTGACTACCATGCGCTGTTTGTTGGCACAGGTCGACTCCACAGGTCGACTCAGGCGCTGCACTTGCCCCTGTAAGTGAAGCCTCTCAACGCACGTGCGACTGACAAAATTCCACGTTGAGCAAGTGTCATAATAGGCCCCATCCTTGCGGCCGTCGATGACTACCTCGCCGACGAACATCTCACTCCTAGGGGCTTTAGCCAATGCCGTTTAAGAAGCTATCGGGTCTGATTTGGACCACTCCTCCTCTAGCTCCTCTAAGGACTCGAACACATTCATCGAACATAGGCTCAATGGGTCTGAATGTGTTTGCGGGACGACAGCAGAGTCAATAGCTTGGGCCATCTCTTGAGATGGTGAGGGTGTGTCCACCACCTCGACCCTGACAAGAACTACTATTCCTACTGGTCCGACGCGTTTCCGGGAGTAGTGCCAGAACTGCTGGCCACATTGCTACCAATGGGAGTGGAGGATCCCAACGCCTGCCCCATCATAGGCGGGATCTTCTTGGTCACCTGCTTGTTGCGGCATTTGAATTGGTTGTGGCCATATTGACCACAACGAATACAGGTCTGCCTGGTGTACCGGTCTCTCCACACGTCCTCAGTGAGACCCGCTTTTTCCCATGGAGGAGCACTAGGGTCAACTTGACTCCTAGACTGGGAACCTCCACGACGTCTACCGGTCGCCTTACCTTTCTGTACTGAGGCAGCGACTACTCCACCCCCTGAAGACTCTATGCTGCCTGCCTCTGAACCCACTCCCGCCTGGAAGTCATCTTCCAACTCGATGGTAGAACCATCGTTGTCGACGAACATAATGCGACCTTTCTCCTTCCAGTTGGGAGGCAGTGACTTTTTCGTTGTGGGTGTTTGTCCATGCCCTATCTTTGCCTCCAGGTCAAGGGCCTTCTTGCTGAACGAGGGGAAGTTGTGCATGTTGATGTTGGCCTCATCTGCCAACTGATTCCTGAGAGGCATAGGAAAACATCTTAGGTAGGAGGTGGTAAGACCTGGGGGTTATAGCGCACCCCAAGGACACAAATCAAACGCTCTATTGCGTCTGTGGCCTCTCATACTGACTTGAACTGTCTATGGTTCAGAGTCAGGATCGCGTCAGTGGCTTTTTGGGCCTCCTGAGGATCACGCCACCTGTCTTCCACCAGCTTGAGGAAATCATCCACTTTCAGGTTGACTGCCCAAGCGCAGAAGTCATGACCGTATCCCTGTAACTACACTAAACCACTCAACCATCTTGCTGCACTCCCCTCTAAATAGGAGGCAGCCACAGCACTTCCTCGTGCGGCAAGCAGTTTACACTTGACATAGACCGGCATTGACCTCAACCATGTGTTGAGGTCTTCGCCTCTCTTGTCCCCTGAAAAAGGTTTGGGAGAAGCGATGACCGTCCTTGGAACCCATGTGGTTTGTCTCGGTACCTGTCCCACTCCAAGCTGTGGACCTTGGGGACCAGGCTGTGGACCTTGCGGACCAGGCTGCTGCACTAGCTGCTCCTGGGGCTGTGTACCCTGCGGCTGTGCAGGTTGCGAGACAGCAGACTGCCCTGTTACGGCAACCTGCGACGGAGGTTGGGAGTACACCGTCTGCACATGAATCTGTACACTAGGACCTGCTGAGAACCCTCTTGTTAATGACATACCTAGGAAAGTGGCTTGGACCGATGCTGGAGTGACATATGGGGATACCCCAGTCACCGGTGGGACAAAAGGAGCAGGATGTACAACGGGCCAGGCACCAGGCCCGGACGACGATGGAGCTGCCTAAGCCCGGATGACCAATACGGCCAGGCTCTGCTGGATGTCCTGTAAGAGAGCCGTTTGGTGGTCTTGCATTTCTACTACATCTAGCAAGATGGTCCGTAGGGTCCTCACATCATCATCCATGTGTGTCAGATCCATCTCCTCTAACTCACTAACGTCCGCTTGTCTCCGCTGCATCCTGGCTCTTCTTCTAATCATCTTCTCTTTTTCTGCCTTAACCTCTCCTAACGCTTGTTGTAGCTCTGCCTCGCGAATAGCTGCTCACTGTATGGCGACCTCCTCGGGAGTCAACACTATTGGCTGGCTTGCCATGATGCCACTGGACTGACTCAGGGTCTGTGCGACCATTGACCCTACAAAACTTGACCCACTGGCCTGAGAGCTCTGCTGCGCAGCAGATGCCATGGATGCTGAAGTAGTGGCCTCGCTCACGAATGCCCTGCTTGCCTCTGCGGCCCTAGCCCTCCGCTGCTGCTGCTGTCTCTCCCTCTGCTGGCGGAATAGGTATCTGTCGCCCTCTGGTCCTAATGCTAAGTGGGCTATCGGGCGTCTTGCCAATCACAAGATCCTATCTTCCGGTTGTGGGACCTCCCTGTCACTCATAGGCTACAACACTGTGCATTGCCTGCACTAGGACACTCTCGATGCCTACAGACCCATTTTAAATAAATAAAATAAATAATTGGTGGCTATGTCAGAGATTACTCATTTGGGCTCAACAGGTAAGTTCAGATTCCTACAAACGAAACTAYTTTGACTTTGACTACTTCGCAAACAGAAAGCACAATGGACAAGAAACAATTCTAACTATGTTGTCTGTCAGATGTTAATGGTTGTACATCTAACTAATCAAAATAAAAACAGAATCATTTGACTGGCTGTTTGCAGAGTGGAATCCTTCCCAAACTTATCACCTGGAATCTACCCCTCCCTCAGTTCCTCCTGAATGTCTCTTGTCGTCAACGTCCCTGAGCAATCCGGATCAGCGTGCGTGTCTAAAGGCGTGCACACGGCCCACCCCTGTGCCCCGAGTCCTGCTGAGCTGGCCAGCCCTGCACCATATTTATCCTCGCGTGCAGCGAGCCTTACACCGACCGATTGGCTGATCAGGAAGCGTTTTTATGGACGGCCCCCGAAGTCCTCAGGAATTCTTTAATGTCGCAAACAGGACGACGATCACAGCCAATGGAAGGTACCCGCTGGTGTTTATTTATAGACGTCCGGTACTCGTCTTTCCCGTAGGGCTGGCCTGCCCCTCAGAACCCATCTATAGCACAGCGAGCAGACAAAGGACAAAGCAGCAAAGCATGCGTGCTCTACTCCCGGTGGGTTGGCATGGTGACCGTGACCCAGTGCTTCGTCCAGGGCCCTTCAGATAGCACCGCCCTCTCCTTCCAGATGCTCCATGTGAACATTGACGACTCTCAAGGTTGAGCGCACTCGACTCCTCACATGAGAGGACTCTCAAGACAAAACACACACCCTCACGGTAAGAAGTGTCGAAGAGGGTAGGTAAGGTTAGGTGCAACGTACCTCAAAATAGCTGCCCCCAACCACAAATATTCTCACCAGATGACCCGATGTCGATTGTGATGACCAATCGCTGCTTCGGCACAACCAGCATTACACCGCCGTTCCACCTCAGCATCAATCGCACATCAGATAGTTCTCATCACACTGCGAACACCCAATATACACCACGTAGCCTTCCTGGCGATCCCCTCTCCACCTGGGTCGCCTGCTTGCCTTCGCCCTCCTCACTACACACTCCCTACGACCGCTCGCTTAGCAGACTACATGCATGTACCGCATAGGCAGAAGACAAGTGCCAGATGAGCGCACAATGCCACAGCTCCGATACCAAATTGCAAGGCAAATGAGCGATAGTGAACTTCAAAAATCAAACAGCATCATACACATGAGACCAGATAGTCATGACCTCGAACCAATAATAGAATTGCATCACGAGTTCAACCAAATAAGAGCACAGCAAAAGCTCATAATTGACAATGCTGGAATAGTCTCATCATCATCAACGAAGAACCAATGTAGATATCCTATCTGGCGCTCGGCGCCCAGACTACAAATGGCAGATCCTGTCTAGCCTATCTACAATGCCGCTGATGACGTCAACAGCTCCCCGAAGTACGAGCAGATCTCGACCAATGCCGTTCGCTTCAAGCACCAGGTATGTCTCTCGTATCACTCACAACCTCGTTCCCCAACTCACAGATGCCACATGCACCCAAGAACCACCATGCGACCCATCCAGCATACAGCAGTGCAGCTCGGCTATGGCTGCCTGCTCCTTCCAGCTCGCCCGTGAGCGCGTGAGCGCTGGCCAGCGTTAGCGCAGCAGGGCTTGCGCAGCATGCAGCCAGTGCCCGAATGCCCAATGCGGTGGCAGGTCCTTTCCGAAGTGGAAGTGGTCTGCCTGCTGCTGCGGCCAGGCTGCGCTGGGCCCTGGCCCGGAAGCTTCCGGTAGGCCCGAGTGGCTGAGCCCCAGTCCATACAGAACAGGCCCAGGGCCTAAGTTAGTTGCCCGCACCCAACTGCCCTCAGCCTGTGTTCGGTCCGTATGCACGTCTGGCCCAGGGCATACTTCAGATACATTTGCAATATGGATTCCTGGGCCTGGGCGCTTGTAACCAACTGACGCCGCACAACTGTCTGGATTTCCCCAGTTGCGTGGTGGCCTGACAAAGGGGTTTCCTTCGGCCTTAGTCGAGCCTGCCTTCACTTAGGGCGGCCGACAACATTGCAAACAGGGCCAAAGGGGCTCATCGGGGCCTTAGGCCTAGCAACTGTATGGTCTGTACAGACTGTACTGGACATACAGCTTTAGGGTAGACTTCGACTTACCTACAAACCGGACTGGAACTTATGGCACATGGAACTCGGAACCTGGGGACCGGAACGGGACAGGACGCTGATATTCATGAGATCCTTTCAAGAAAAATAATAATAACACAATTGTATAAGAAGAATAAGAACATCCAAAAGAAGAACTGTTTTAAATGTACAGATGAGGGAAGCAATCCTTCACCCAGTGTTGACAGAAGTTACTAAAAGTTGAATAAACACTCAACTGGGTTGACACTCCCTACAACAGGGCGAACCAGTCACCTTTTGGGGAAGAGCAGCAGAAGGAAAGAACACTGTGCTTACTTTGATTATGACACCATCAGGGATTGCAAAATCCAGCATAGCTTGCTTGACATCAGCTGGGCGAGCGTCTTTGTTCTGAGAAAGGTAAATGGCTGCCAATCCTGCCTGGAGGCCCAACAAGCAGCCAACAACCAGAAAGTTACGTGTGCAACCGAATATGTAAGCAAATGTTTTGCTGATTTTGATGACTGGCTGAGTTCGTTTCACTTTCCAAGCTCCAAAGTCCATATCACTCGCTCCAGGACTCAATCCGCAACCTGCCGCAGAAATTCAAACCAGCAGTATCCCACCCAGCTATTTGATGTCGACCTCCAATGCGCTCAGAGGCTGCCGACACGGTCAGCATAGCCACGGCTTTGGCTTGGCTTTGAAACGGGTGACGGGGGGTCTCCAATTGATCAGTAATGGTACCTGAGGGGCAGGGGAGGGGGGGCTGAGGGGTGCAGCATACCAATCATAGCCAGTTTTCGTCTTTCTTCTGGTTCGTTTTGGAGAGAACAGATTTCATTATAACATTGTGCACACGAGGCCCAGACTCACAATTCTACCCGAACAATACTGGGGCGACAAACTGGCTTCGTCCCATGCTGGAAACTGCGTACAGTGTCCCATTTGATAGCCCACTAAGAAATCATAGAAAATTAGGGCATAAACCGCAAGGCCCAGGCAAACTTGCGAATCGAAAATGAGTCATTCCGAAAAGTTCAGCTAAACTGTTACAATGCTACTGGACCAAAATAGTTGGAAACGTGAGGCTGGCGCTTCTGCAAAGCTTGGCGGGCAGGGGGGAATCCACCTCAGCAAAGAGAGGATCAGCCTTTTTTCCTTTTTTCACATGGGTCCAATCTTTTCCTGGGAAGCTGCTAAGGAATCGAAGGTCCACGTCTCTTCAGCCCCTGGTCAAAGCCACCGGCTAGAAAGAAGACGGACTAACCCGGCTTTCGAGCTCCAACCCTGAATCCAGAAACTCAGAAAACTCCAGGTAGTGGTCATCTGGGGGGGTTTGAGGACAGAGGTGCAGAGTGAACTGCAGGACAACAGAAGCTGCTCTGCCTCCTCCCTCCCTCGTGCTTATTACTGTTATCCATATCATTCTAACCCAATCCTATGAGGTATTCATAGGCAAAGACAACCAAAGACACTCCAATGTCATCCAGTAGTGCATATCGTGGAAATCAGTGAGGGGGCACATCGGGATGGAGGCATCAATCTTCCTCCATTCCTTGAAACGTAGACTGTACTCCTTTCTGCATGTATCCGGGTCCTGCTGGTCAGTCGCCCACCAGAGATCCCAAACCACTGTGACTATTCATCCCCGTTCTTCCCCTCCTAGCCAGTCCATGCGGAACTCCCTAGTTTCCTTTAACAAGTCTGTTTTTTTGGGAAGGAAATGCGGTTTTCCTTGTACTCTAAACCATGTAGCTCCTAGTTCCAATTCAATCTGTTGCTGATTGTGTCTCAAAGCTCCCCATCAGCAGGTCTCCCCTTCCATTATGTGTGTGCCGCACTGCCACCAAAGTGCCCAGAGGATAACTTTTTCCTTGCAAGATATGAACATGTGAGAGATAAAAGCGCTTGCCTGAATGGGCCAATGACTGCAATTTATTGCACTCCACTCCCACGGCCAGTTTCAATCCGTTCCCAGGCATCTGCAAACTCTATCCCACTAGCGCCAGGTAAGAACCATCCCGGGGCATTGGAGGAAGACGCGCTCAATAGTTTCGCTCAGTTTGTGGTAAGGGTATCCCTCCAGGAAGCCTCGACACCAGGGGAGGGCCAGATCTTTCTGCTCCGAGTGGGTATGGTAAATAAGCCAGCTGTTTATTGGCAGACATTGCTGATCAATCTGCATTGTAATGAAGCAATTTTAGTCGCTTTGCTTTGATTCCTTTGCACTATTCAATGGGTTTGATCAGTTCCTTCCCCACATTGAGATGCCTAGACCACCTTCCGCTTGCCCTTTTAAGTCCACCTTGGGTGGGAGCGTTCTGTATGTTGCTTTGACATCCAATCTGTAAAGACCTGAACTTCAACTCGCGAGACCTGCCATGCATTGCCCACCACCCGTCCAGGTCAAGGGGAAGGTCTGCAATGATTGTTTCCTTTTGAGCACTCCCAAACTGATCGGGCTTCATCAAGGCAACATTTGGATAAGGTTTTATGCATGTCCGTATGGAAAAGTTGATCAGAACTTCTTTGGGCGTACCTCCAGAATGTTGCCCAGCCTTCCACCCTTCCCTCTCACCGTCACCCAGTTGCTCTCCAATGGGGTAGGTCCTTTCCTTAATGTGCCAACCCAGGCTAGGAGAAGGGAGAAGAGAATGCCCGCCAGACCCTCCCCTATCTTGTGACAGTATTGGGGGTCTGGTGGAGTTGGTGTTCCGACTTTCAATCCCCTGCTCACAGATCGCCAATTTTGAACACTCCTTTTTTGACCCGGCCCTTCCACAGGGCGTTCGAGCTGAAAAACTCCATTCGTGGCAGTCCGTCATCCAGCAGCACCCAAACAGAGGTTGTCTATACACGTCCTTCCATTGTGCAGGGGGGAGGCGGCCCGTGAGAGGCAGTCTTATTCTCGCCTTCAATAGTTTGACCCAAAAATAATCATTATTGAGGTCAGTCATAGCGGGTGCTCGGTCAGGTATCACCCCCTGGTTAGTGGATGCCTTCGGGATCGAGCAGTATCAGTCTTCCAACCAAACCATGGGGCTTACTGCAGGGGCAGGTTTGGGAGTCATCCGAAAAATCTGTTCCAGGGCTAGTGAATGACAGGCGTGGGGTAAATATGAATCATTTCAGCCATTGTAGAGGTAAATTCGCCGTCTATGTAGCCGTGTCAGTGATCCCTAGGCCTCCCTTTGGTTTCGGTTGGATCACTGCTCCCCAGGTGAACCTGCTAAGGACATAACCAATCTCATAATTATTCACCACAGGAAAGTTGTGACTTGGCCTTTGCATGACTTGACTATTCCCTAACTGTTTCAGGGCTGTATTACAGTATTTGTTCTTTTTTTTTCCGTTTTCACAATTTTCTTGTTTTCTTTTCTTTGTTTTTGCTTTTCATGATTTCAGACAGTTGTGCAATGAACCCAGATCGTGAAGACAGTCGTCAACAATGCAAGTCCAGAAGAATGTCAACCATCTGATGATTACCAATAGTCAAAATCGTGTCCAGACAGAATGAGACGAGATAATCGTACAAAGACAAATGAGAGAGGAGGGAGATTAGACAAAGGAGAGGAAATAAATACAAGGCCCACTCCTGCTTCGGGCTCCCTCCTCGATCACCACCTCAATAATCAATAGTCTGAACGAGCATCTGAAGTAACCGCAATGTGCCACGTGGCACGTCTAATCGGTCCCTCATCAATGCTGGAGCAATGTCGACATGAAGACAACCAGGTACGTATCCACGATCTCTCCACAGTCCCGATCTCCTCTCGAATGACGATAATCAGAACAGCAATACAAGTCACGAAGAACACGTGGCAGCAGCCACGTCAGCCAGATACACGCGGCAGCAGCCACATCCACGACAGCGCACGGCAGCTGCCACATCAGCATGCCAAGAAGACAGGTGCAAGCCAGCCACCATGCTGGACCAGCAGCGCCTCGCCGAATCACAATGCCAGTGTCGCAGCGTCGAGCAAACGTTGAAGTCAACGCGTGAGGTCAGCATCAACGCAAGACAGAATGAATGTCAAAGCCAGGAAGTCAACGCTTATGTAGCGTTGACGCCGGGTCTGGACCCCGGATGCTGCATCCCTCAACCGTCCAGATCTCAATGCAAACGAGGGCCCAGATTGTTCTGAAACTGAATTCCCTCCGGCCTGGATGCTGTCTGGGTACCTGCGCACAACAAGTGAGTGTATCCAACCAAGGGCCTGGGTGCAGTACCTTTGACTCTACAGTTGACTTTGACCCTTGAATTTCCTGTGTGCAGCGTTCGGTCACACAGCCATATGCGACAGACTCAGGCCTGGGCGTGTCTTGGTCACACAGCCCAACGCAGACCAACTCAGGTCTGCGTTGCCTGGGGCTGCGTTCTGGGCCCCAGGCTACTTCTGAACAGGGTTACTACAGTTGGCGTCATCTGCATTCTGGCGTCCATTTTCAAAATCCTTCTTTTAGGACTTTCGGATTTCGGACACTTGGCGCCATCCGACATTCTGGCGCCCACTCTCAGACTTTCGATTTTCAGTTCTGGCCCTGAGGCATTTTCACTTTTGCTGTCAGGACCGGAGTTGAGTCCGGTACTTATGTACGGACTCAAGCCCAGTGCAGCAACCAGTTTTCAGCCTCAGTGCTTGTGTTCAGTGGTGACTTTGCTGCAACAACGTGTTCGGGAATTCAAGACTGAGACTTTGCGACTTTGCCACTTTGTGTCTGCGTCCGTCAAGTCGTGTCCAGTCTGGGTCGAGTTTAGTGAGCATGTGTGTGTGCTCTCACTCTCCCTCTCTCTCCCAGCCTCGCTGCTCTGCCTCTGCCTCGTCACATAGTCTTTGTGTCTGTCCTTCATCTTCATACTTCCATCCATTGCACTTCCGATCTTCATATCGTCTGTTCTCTCAACGATGCTCATTCGTATGTATTTGCTAGTAGCACAAAAGAGGAGGGTGGAAGGGAGGTGGAGGGAAAGGGATGGAAGGCGGAGTTCTATAGGAGTGTGGGGTAGGGGGAGGTGGAGGGTAAAGGGCAGGAAAGAAACATATGAAGGGCAGGATAGAGTATGACACGCAAAGGGCAGGGGAGAGGTGTATGACAAACTTCGCAGAATTCTGAACACTCACCGCTGAAACAGACTACTCTAGAATGGCAGAGGAGCAGTTATTGCCTATGGTCAGTGGTCAACACAATGGACCGGACAGGACCGGTTCGGGTGTGGACTATGGACGCACCGCATCCAATTTTTGCAGTCACAATTGCTGTATCGAATTAAGCTGCACAGACATATGTCACAGGCTACGTGGCTCCTACATGCTAGGAACACAGAGGCACGTCGACCGCAATTATAGAGCCATTGTCGTTCCAGCCCCTGTCTATAAATTGGACATGACATGTAAGGCTGTCGTACACGAGTACAGTACTGACTGTTGTGGTACGTATGGAAGCAAAAACTCGCATGGACTATCCCTTCATAATCGTCACGGCACAAGGCATGCGACCCACATGCTAGTTGAATCTCCGACAGGTCATCACAGAGAGGCATGGAGCATCTTTCTTGGGCTTCCTCAGTATTCATTCCTTCTCTATGGGCAGATGACGACAGGGAGGATCGGTCCAAAGCAAGGGCGTTCAGCTGCTGCAGGATTTGGTCCGCAACAGCTCGCCCTGGTGGTGATAAACTATCCGCACATCGCTCCGCAGGTGCTTCATATAGAAATCTATTTTCCTCCTCGGGCTGCTGTGGAAGAGGGAGATCCGTCTGCGGTTGTCGTAGGTGTATGTCAAACACAGCATGTGGGACAGGCTAGGAGAGGATGTGGAGGACCATGGCACCGGGGGTAGTCCACGCGGTAAAGACACATACTTTCTTTGACAGCTTCCTGGAAATATTGACGGCACATGGCATGTTGCTGACATGTCATTAGTATGGAAGGCTGACGTGCACAGTTATTTAGGCACTGCAGATCAAAACCACAATGGCATGCTGGGCAAGTAACGAGGGGGTGGGGGGGATGAGCACAAGACAAGGGATCACAGTTTTCATGAGAGAGGCTGGCAGCGACCATCCCTTAATAGTGTTCGGAGCAGAGGCTATGCCAACTGAACTGTACCTGTGTGACCACACAATGGGAGGGCACAGCCACCATCCCCTGGAGAGGTCCCTTCACTGTTTGTAGTAGAATCAGTCGGATTGCTCTCCGGGGGGTGCAGTGCTTGCAAGCACTCATCGGCATACTGTTCCTGATGGTGTGTGTGTGTGTGTGTGTGTGTGTGTGTGTGTGTGTGTGTGTGTGTGTGTGTGTGTAGGGGGTGTGTGTAAAACACGACCATCCCATTCAGAATGGGACACTAGACATTGTCGTTACGTCCAATGTTAGGCAAGGGGGGAATGGGAGTAGTTAGGTACAGGATACATCAAGGCATAGATTAGATAAGGAGCGGGTTAGCAAAGTTAAAGTTAGTAGGTTAGCAGTGGTTAGGACTGGGTATGAGAACGCAGCTGTAGGGGGGGTGCACGCCCTTAAGCGCGCTTTTCGCCGCCTAGCACCCATAGCAGCTCATCAGAGGGGTTAGCTTAGTAAAGGCTCCTGTTAGGAATAGGGGAGGGGGGTAGGGTTTAAGGGCATGACGTCAGGGGTTGTCTGTTGATACAACATAGTCATAGGCAAAGAGGAAGGCGTTTAGCAATTCATACCTGGGCGGTCATGGTGGGTGTCGCTGGGAGATCAGTCGCCGCCATAGCTCAATTGGTGGCCGCTCAGCGTGATGTCAGGTGGCTTACCGTGTAAGCACAGTGCCCAGGGCACTATGGTGCGCCAGACCGAAACCAGGTAGGCGGGTCAGTTCGCGAGCTGGCGTGCTCATGCGAAGAGGAACCAGAGAGCAGTTGTGGTAGGAGACGAGGGAGGCTGGAACGTGCAAGTTGGCGCAGGTGTGTTGGAGTAAGAGCAAGCAAGCAGTTGTAGTGGCGATCGTTCTCGAGGGCATCTGTCGAGTCCCAGAGGAGGGAAGGGAGGGGCATGCCATGAATGTATATCGTAGCTCGTCGTACTGCAAGCTAGGATTAGCGGAATAACGTGGGTGGGGATAGGGTGGGGGTGGGGTAGTGGCTGC
>BFEA01000153.1:2284594-2300944 GCA_003427395.1 Chara braunii | reverse complement strand
CGCAGGTCCCAGCTATGGCCGGCGCTCCGAAGGTCTGGCTATGCCTGTCTCCTTCCACGCTGAGCCATCACCACTTCCGGTTCACGCGTAGCACAGCAGCGATGTACTCGGTACCAACTGCCAAAAGCCCTAAACCGCTATCGACTACAACTAGCTTAGACTCGACCTAGACCGGACTGACTGACGGACTGGTACCGTTTCTGTTTCGGCCTCGCGGCCTCTACCGGACCCGGCTATAGGCTATAGGACCATCTATCAGAATAGGCCCTTAGGGCCTGTCTGTCCAGAGGGTAGCCCGGGCCTGCTATGCGCAGTTAGGGTAGCTGTAGGGAAGTCGGTTAGTACCGGGCCTGCATTTTCCCGTATTTACAGATACGTCCCTCACGATTTTCCCTCACAGGTAGGTCTCTCGGTTAGCCCTCAGCCAAACAAAATTACGAATCTGTCCTACCTAAAGTACAGCCTCGACAAAGAGAGGCTACAGGCGACCAGAAAACAGCAAGTCATTGCAGAAACCAGCGGGCATCAAGAACAGTTGTGGTCATGGTCACATTGATTGCTCAGAGGCGAGAAAAGGGCTTTCATTATCAAGAGACTCAAACATTCTATTCTTGTATTGCTGCAATCATTGCCTTGTCAAGTCTGCTTTCGACCTTGTCCACACCTGCATGATTTTCATTAGAGTTTGTGTTGCTGATGAATTGCGTTTGATCTGGGCAGGTTCGGTGCAGTTTGGTATCAGAGCAGGCCCCTGTTTGGTTGCCATCACGTTCAGCGAGATATGAGGAGCGGTGCCACCTGCCGTTGACTGGCGGTGGATTTGACTTCTGGCCAGTTCCTCATCTGCTGGGTTGAGAGCAGGTGTACACCACCTAATGATTTGGCTGCTGATTACTCGGCGGCATACCGGGGGAATGGGCAGTCCACTGCGCATTACCTGACCATTGGCCAAGCGTGGGCCATGCCTGCATCCCCAACTCTGCAATCCCCCACTGTTCGACTTGTGGCGACGCTTGATAGTGAATCAGCATCCCAGTGGGTGCCATCGTTGGCACCATTTGCGCAAGATACTGCTGTAGCTTCACTCCCAGGGCAAAACTATTTCCCCCGGGCATACTCACACTGTACCGCATTGGATTGCCTACATTTTCTAGTGGCTGTCGGACTCCGATGTTCCCAGAATTATTCTCCACCCAATAACGAGTGCAGTTAAACCACCTTCTGCATCGCCCACTGCCTTTACTACCTCTTTCCGCCCCTGACGTATGATTCAGTATCGCAAAGATATCAATCCACTCAGTACTCCTGAAAGGCATTTTTCACGCTGCAGACCCCAAATTCGGATTTCAGAGTCAAAATCCCCAAGTCAAATGAGGCCAAGTCGGCCAGACTCAAACAGGTCAAGTCGGGTACCCCAGAGGTCTAGTCCAACCGGTACCTAGTCAAAAGTCACATCCCACAGGCAAAAGTCACATCCTACACTCAAAGGTCACATCCCACAGTCAAAAGTCACATCCCACAGTCCAAAACGCTGCAGCACACCAAGGAAAACTCTGGAAGGTACCGGGCCTCGACATTCCAAAAGCAAACAGGCCGCGGGCAACCCGTACCGGGTCCAATTCAAGCCAAGAGAAGCAGATGCTGGGACGAGTCAAGCCCCAGTCGAAGTCAGGAGATTGCTCATTCGCGAGAAGTGTGCAAGTGTGCTGAGCGCTTGTGCGCTATTTGCGAGTTGACCAGCGCTACAGCCCTGGATGGACAGCGCTGCGCTGTGGACGGAGGTGGCTAGAGCGTATCATTGTAGTAGTTGGTGTTGAGCTGAGTAGCAAGCGGATGTATCCAGAGTCAAGATCTATGTGTGTGTGTGTAGAGAGAGAGAGAGAGAGAGAGAGAGAGAGAGAGAGAGAGAGAGAGAGAGAGAGAGAGAGAGAGAAAGAGAGTGGACTCATGCGTGAGAAAAAGTTAGACAGAGAGGGAGAGTCACCCACCTGGATGAGGATGCTGGATTTGGGTTGCTGAACTCCGCGCTGAGCGCTTGGTGACTGGAACTCTGAGGCTGTTTAATATGATAATTCCTTGGAATTTCTAAGCTGCACTAATCTGGATTTTTCATCTCCGGTCTCCAATGTGGATTTTGTGTGAACTCTCATTGAGCATGTGCATGAAGTGACGAATTAAGTGGATCAATGCAATTGGTATCAGAGCAGGTACTCGCTGCATCCACTTTTGATGATCGCTGGCAAGATTAAGGCCGGCAAGATGAGATTTGGAGTTTAACATTGGGGTTGGAAGTTGAAGAAGAAGTGGCTGATGTTGGGGGTTGTTGAGTGCGTACCTGCATGCGTGGAGCAGCCTCATGGAGCGCCAACAGAGGAACGCTCACCAGTGAAGTGCATCGCCCCCATAAGTCGTGCATTTGCTTTTATGAATGATTTGAGTGTCTTGTGTACCTTCCCACATCTTGGTGTCGCGGCTTTTGGACAAAATAATTGGTGACACATCTTATTTTGTTTTGAGTCAGCATATGGTCAGACATGTGCATGAATTAAGTCGAGTCTAGGATAGAAGCTCAGCAGCTGGATGACTCACCCGTAAGTAGGGAGCATGGGCATGAGCGGCGAGCGCTCGTTAAGCAACTCGTCTAGCCCTAGACCGGTACTGACCGGCATGCGACCGAACCGGAGCTGCTGAAGTGAGGAGCTGTAAGTCTTGAGAGTAAACCTTCGGATACTGGTGGGCACAACGTTCTGTTTGCGTCGTTAAAGAATTCATGAGGTCCTTGCTGGTTGCCCACCAGCCTGGGAGGGGAGCTATAGTGACACTGTGGAGTGGGGGGAAAGAAGTCAGGTTAGACTCCAATCTAGATTAAGTTAGATTAAGTGTTGAGGGCTAGGTCTACGTGGTGTGGATGAGGAGACTACTTACTTGCATAGGCGCACCAGTGCGTAGTGCGGGACGGGCCGGTGCGCAGTGTGTTGTGTGCTGGAATTACAACGCACAGTGTGCGCGCTGCGGGCGGTGTGCCAGGTGCGCAGAAAAACAAAACAAAACATTTATTCATGCCACAAAGAGAGAGAGAGAGAGAGAGAGAGAGAGAGAGAGATCGAAGATTGGTGACGACAACAAAGGAGAGAGAGAGAGAGAGAGAGAGAGAGAGAGAGAGAGAGAGAGAGAGAGAGAGAGAGAGAGAGTGACGCATGCCCTGGGGAGCAGTGCGCAGTATACCAAGGACCCACGATGTGATGAAAAAGACTGAGATGGACAATGCTATACATACAAGATGGCGCAAATGGCACAACAGAAGACTTCGAAGAGAAGATTTGATCTGACGTGGACTGACCTGACATCCATCACACATCACACATGGGTGAGAGAGGAGGGACCACAATCATGGAAGGAAGGTCCCTCCTTCATACACACACATGGGGAGAAACCACAGATGAGAGATGGGGGAGGGACAGACGAAAGAGGGGGGAGGCGAGAGAGTAGACCAAGATCGCAAGTGACGAAGTCCAAAATAGTCTCTTGCCGAATGTCCAAACAATGTCTGTTTCAGGACTCTCAGAAATGTCAAATCAGATCCTGGGCAGTGCGCCCGTTACAACCCCAGCCTGAATCCCTACGGATAACCTCTCACACTCTCAGATTCGAAGGAGAAGAAGATGAGAAAGAGGAGGAAGGACAGAGAAGAGAGAGAGAGAGAGAGAGAGAGAGAGAGAGAGAGAGAGAGGGAGAGAGAGAGAGAGAGATGGAGGAGGGAGAGAAGAGGAGTCCCTCCTCGCCATCTCACCTGCCGGTAGCTGTCACTCGAACAAACTTCGTCCGTTGCCGTGTGCAGGTACCGCGTGGAGCCCGGCTATGGCGCCAGGTAAGCTCGCTGACTGCAGGCATGGCCTCCGCCCTCTCCTATCTCCACTAATCACTACTCCCTACTCCTCTACCTAGCGCAGCCTCCAACCAGCAGCGTGTCGCTCAGAAATGGGCGACTTCAATTGTTCTTGCCTAGCTGCGGCCCGGCTATATGTAGTGCTGGGCTGTTGGGCCTACCTGGCACTGTGTGGCCTAAAACGGCCCAGGTGGTCTGGGTCCCTACCGGACGTCCAGACCTAGCTGCTGCTGCAGCGTGGCACAGAAATGCGCCTGGCCTAAAAACGGCCATCTACCGGTGCACCTGGCCCAAGGTGCTGTCTTGGGTCCTGCAGGACCGAAACGACGCCGGGTTGGCGCCAAAATGCGCCTGGCCTCGTTTCGGGCCTTCCTCCGGTGTACCTGGTCCCAAGGCCCGGCCTTGGGGCTGCAAGTCCGCAACGGCACCTGGACAAACAGAAATAAGACAGCACACTCACAGAAAAAGGGGCAAGTAAACAAAACCCTACCTACCTATGTGCTGCCTAGGCATGGAGGGCCGCCGTGGGCCTTCAGGGCGCGTGCTGGATAGTACGCGGCCTGGGGGCCCTTCAGCAACCGTCAGGCCCTTCAAATGGGGCCCGTGTGCAGGCTCAGCATGCAACACCCCCCCCTTCTTATGAAGTCAAGCCGGTCGGGGGCGAAGCTACCGATCTGAAGGCGGTACTTGGATGCGGGTACAGCGTGGAGCCGAAGATGCCGGCTTGCCTTTCAACTTCTGTTCATAGCGTGGGAGAGCATCGGGCGCTGTTGCCTGAAGTTCGCACGAGTCAGCCATCGGTCAGCTCTATGGGTGCAATAAGCAAAGTGGACCAAAAATTCAGTCGGCCTGTTGCCGTAACGTCGCTGGGAAATGATGTCACCAACCTCTTGGAAACCATCCATCGAGGGTGGGTCTTACGATCGTCGCCCGGGGAAGTCGTCAAGTTCCGCTGGCGTGTAGAGGGCCAACTTGGAACAGTGAAAGACCGGGTTGACGGGCAAGTGGGCGGGCACCTGAATGATGAACGAAGGTCCTCCGGGTGCGTCCCCAGCGGGTGCCATGATCGGCCAGGGCCCCATCCATTTCGGAAGGATCTTGCGAGATATATCTTGTTCGAGGCTGAATTCCGCAGCGGAAACCCATACGAGGTTGCCGGCGCGGAATGGACAAGGAAGACACTGGCGGTTGGCCTGTTGGCGCATACGTTGCTGCGTCTTTGCCATCTGGTCACGTGCCTTGACAAGAAGCTCTTGCATCCGACGAATGAAGAGGAGGTGGTCTTCGCTCTCGGCCGTCCGTGGGAGGATTGTGTCCAACGGAGAATTGCCCGGCGAGCCATGCTCAAACTCAAAGGGCGATATCCCGATAGTCGGATGGATGGACATGTTGTATGCCAACTCGACATCCGGCAGCCGCTCAACCCAATCTTTCTGGTCGAGACGGATGAGAGTTCGAAGGAGGACATGTGCGGTCTGATGTGCCCTCTCCGTTTGGCCATCGGTTTGGGGGTGGCGAGCCAAACTTGGCTTGAGGGATGAGCCCCATCGTTTGATGAGCGCCAACCAAAAATCGGACATGAACCGAGTGTCGCGGTCGCATACGATCTCCTTGGGGTAACCCTTGGTTCGAATCCAACCGGCGTAGAGAACCGCAGCCAACTCCGGTGCCTTGGCGTTATAGCGGTAAGGCAAGAACATGGCAAACTTGGTGAGGCGGTCAACCACCGTGAGAATCCCATCGACGCCCGTCTTGTGCTTGGGGAACGGCCCGGTGATATCCATGGCAATCGCTTCCCTTCGGCGCAAGGGGACCGACAATGGTCGCAGTTCGCCATAAGGACGATGATTGCGAGGTTTGCAACGTCGGCAAACTTCGCATGACTCGCAATAGCGCGTGACGTCGTCGAGGAGACCGGGCCACGAAAAGCGCTCGCGTAGTCGGCCAATCGTGCGATTGACTCCGAAGTGTCAAGTGGCAGGGGCGTCGTGGAACTCGCCAAGAAGCCGGGTGCGCAAATGTGAATCTTGCGGCACACAAAGAAGATCCTTCCCTCGCGAGTGAAGAAGCAAGTATCCCTCTTGTATCCGATAGTGCGAAGGCGCCGGATTGGGAGAGGAACAGTTTGCGTACTTGTCGCGAAACTCGGGGTCGGCTTGATAGCCACGGATGAAGCTGTCCCGCAAGTCGTCCTCGATCTCGAAGGTTGAGTAGACCGCGGTGCAGTGGTCCGGACGCCACGAAAGGGCATCCGCAAAGCGGTTCGACTTCCCCGGAATGTGGTCGGGAAAGAAGTCGAATTGGTCGATGAAGGCCATCCAACGGGCAATGGAGTTGTTGACGGTGTCTTGCGACTTGTAGAACACCAACGGATTGTTATCCGTTACCCATCGGAACTGGCGTCGACCGAGGAGGAAGTGCCGCCATCGCTTGAGTGCGTGGACGAAGGTGAGAAGTTCCTTCTTGCGTGCATCGTCAATGGAGTGCACGACCTGCACTTTCTTGCTGAAATATTCGACCGGGTGCCAATCCATGCCGCCATGTTGCTCGAGGACTGCACCAATGCCATAGCCGGATGCGTCCGTGGTGACGCGCGTTGGCAATAGCGGGTCGTATATCCGCAATACCTTCGCGGAAAGCAATGCGGCCTTGAGGGCCAAGAATGATTCCCGCGCGTCCGTCCCGAAGTCAAACGGCCGGTCCTCGCATTGAAGCTTGGTTAAGTGAGTCGCGATCTTCGAGTAGCCTTTGATGAAGCGTTGGTAGTAGCCGGCGAGGCCAAGGAATGATCAGACATCCGTGACGTTCCGTGGCTCCGGCCAATCTTGGACGGCTTGAATCTTGTCCGACAACGGACTGATGCCTTGTGGAGTGACGAAGTGGCCCAAGTATTCCACTTCTTGACGCACGAACTCGCACTTGTCGTGGTTGGCTTTGAACTTGGCGCGCCGGAGTGTCTCCAACACTCGTCGAAGATGGTCAAGATGTTCCTCCAAGGTCCGGCTATAGACGAGGATGTCGTCCAAGTAGACCAGCACGAACCGGTCCAACATTGCTCGGAACTCGTTGGTCATCGCCGCTTGAAAAGTCGTCGCGGCGTTGGTGAGTCCAAAAGGCATAACAACCCACAGTGCCCGTACCGTGTCTTGAACGCGGTCTTGTAGCGATCTTGCGCCCGAATCGAGATCTGATGATATCCTGACTTCAAATCCAGCTTAGAAAAGAATTTCGCGCCGCCCAAGCGCTCCAGAAGGTCGTCAATACGAGGAAGAGGTCCCGCGTTCTTGATGGTTTGCGCATTGAGCTTGCGGTAATCGATGCATAAGCGAAGGTCCTTGTTCTTCTTCTGAACGAAGAGAACTGGCGCACCATAGGGTGAGCTACTAGGCCGGATCCAGCCTTTGTCCAAGAAGTCGTCGAGCTGCGCGCGGAGTATTGTAAGTTCCTCCTCGCTCATGCGGTAAATGCAACCTTTTGGCGGGACGGCACCGGCCTCGACAATGATCTCGTGAAATATTGGCCGATCCGGCACCACGCCGGTAGGTGACTCGAAGACGTCGGCGAATTCGTCGAGCAACCGCACCACCCTGGGGTCTGAAGACAAGTCCGTGGGTGGAGAGTCGGCTACCGCGATGGTTCGAAGAAAACATAAGCCGATCTCTTCGGTCCGCTCGTAAGCACAAGTGGCCCGAAAAGACTTGGCGGTTACAACTCGGCACCGGATCGAAGGGTGCGGAGGAGGAATCGTACATGGTACTTTGGCGCTGAACGCGTCGTGAACCGTAAGCGTCCGCCGGTGGAAGTAGACCGTGTGATCCGCACTTGCAAGCCAAGGTATGCCCAAAATGATGTCGAAGTCCGTGTCCAAGACGTCGAACGTCACCGGTTCGCATGCATGAGGTGCGAAATAAACCGGGACGGCTTCGATGTAGCGATCAAGGAGTTGTTGCGTTCTTCCGTCTGCCAACTTAATCAACGTAGGGTGTGCCTTCCTTCGAAATTGTGGTCCAAGGCCGGCCCTTTGCATGAAGGACTGGCTGATAAAAATGCGAGTCGCACCGCTATCCAGCAAAGCGTTGCAGGACGCTTGCCCGATTTGGATGCGGACATAAAGGAGCGGTGCGTTGTTGTCGTCGTACCGCTGCGTGCGAAACTCGCGGGCCACCTTGCTCACATACGCAAGAATGTCCCCCACCGCGACCTCGTCCTCCGTAGGCGAAGTTGGTGGTGCATAGAAGACTAGGTATGTATGTAAGTGAGCGCGAAGAGCTGCGCATTGCGGCTCCGGTAAGCAGCCGGTGGAAGGGAGAGGAAGCCATGCAAAATCCTCGGGCGTCAACGGGTCCAAGTCCTCAATGTTGAACGCGGGCGCCGAATCCCGTGAAGGTCCACTTGAAGACGAATCAATGCTGCGGCTTCCGATCGGAGAAGAGACCGCACATACATCTTGTCCTTGGGCTCGTGAATCCAGCGAAGGTACGAGCCGGGCAGCATAGTCCTTGAAAGAATGGAAAATGGGCGGACTTGCAACGTCCGCATGTGCCCCGGAACCGAGGGAGGTTGCTCGAGCGGGTAACCGGTTCCGAAGGCGTCGAGAGTGTTGTCGCATCACTCTCGGCGGTGCTCACTTTCCCGACTGAGCGGGGCCCTTGGCTTTCGTGGGGCAGTTCGCGGTCTCATGGGCCGCGCAATTGCACCACAAACAATAACGGTACTTGGTGCGGACGCGATACCCGCGCTCTGTCAGACCGTACGCTGTCCAAGGTCCTTGAGTTGGAGCTGCTTGCCCGGGCCCAGAAGAAGTATTGGTGTTGGTCTTCGGCTTGCCGCGTCCTCGTCCTTTGGTGGGCGGCCACCATTCTAGGCAGCTGTGAGTCTGTCTCCCTCGTCAGATGAAGCAGCCTCGTTTGAAATAGAAGGGTCGCAAGTCGTTGTCGCTGCGACCACGGCCACTTTCGGCCGATGCTGATGCGCGCCCTGGCCGGCGGTTGACGAGGGGCCCGTATTCCGGGCTGCCAAATTCACCACGATGATCTGCGCGGCCTTGTTGAAGAGTTCCTCACTTGTGGTGACAGTCTCGGCGACGTGAGTCAACGCATTCTGCAACGCTGGGCACGACCGCTTGATGAAGTAAAGCTTGATGCCGTCGAAGTTCATCGGCAAATTGGGCGTGCTTGCCAGCCGTTGGAACTCAGAAATCCAGTCTCCGCTTGGAATGCTGTTCGGCGAAAACCTCAGCAGCTTGTCCATCGCCTGATGCTCGGGCAATTCTACTTGGAAACGCTTCTTCCATGCCGCCGTGAGGTCCGCCCAGGTGATGTACTTGTGTAACTCGGTGACTGTACATGCATGTGCGGACAGCATGTTGTCCAACCATGATTGACACGCGCCTCCCGAGCGGGAGTACAGATAGGCTTGCCGGTTCTCGTTGGCCACGTGGTGGAGGTCCAGCTTGAGGTCGAACTGGTGCCACCATTGTATGGGGTCCGTCTTCGATGCGTCATAGAAGATCGGGAGCCCGTCAAACTTGACAATGGTCTCGCGTGGCGTCGTGTTGGAGCTGGCTGCGGCGCAGACGTGCTGTTGAGCCCCGGCCTTGAGTGTCCCCACGTCTATCTCCAAGACGTTGATGTGGTCGGCGACGTTGGAGGGGCCGGCGCTGGCATTGGTGTTAGCGACCCGCTGCTCCAGTTGTTGAACGCGCTTGAGCGTCTGGTCCAGCAACTGCTGTAACGCCTTGTTGGTGTGGTCGAGAGAGTGAATATCCTCCTGTTGCGCGATGCAAGTCGCGAGGAGGTCCGTGACACGGTTGAGCAGCTGAGATACTCTGCTCCCGACGTCAATGGGATCGCCGTTCTCGGCCTCCTTCTGCCAATCCTTGGCCTGTGCGTGTAATGCACTTTCCTCCCTGAATATGATCTCGCATTGCCGTACGCGTTCTTCATCAGCGGCCTTGGCTGCTGCTGCCGCGTGCTTCTGCCGCTGTTCTTCCGCCAGAAGACGCTGTTTCTCTGCCTCTGCTTCTTTCTTCTCCGTGCTGCTGCCGCTGCATCTGTCCGTTGCTTGCCTTCGGCTATGAGGGCCGCCAATCGTGCCTCATAGGCCTCGTCAGTCTCGCCTGCCTTTTGTCCATCGCTGCTGTCTGCGAGCGAGTAAGTATGGTCATGCGCGGCGGGTCCCTGACGTGGCCTGCTGAAATGAGGACTTACCTGGCCTGCAACTGCTGGTGAATGGGCAGGAAAGAAGGACGGAGAAGGGTTGAAGGGTTGGGGTGGAGAGAAGGGGGATGGGCAATCAAGATGGGTCGCCCAGATATGGAGCCACTAATCAAGAAAAAAATTGGAACTTGCAGGAAATAGAGAAAAAAAATTTGAATTTGCAAGCTCGGTAGGCCCCCCAAGTATCCCCTCAGCAGTCAATTTGAACAAGAAAAAAATTTCGAATTTTAGGCTGCCAATGAATCAACGAAATAAATGGAGATAACGAAAATGCTCAACTTGCGAAAAAATACGATTTCCACAAGCCCAGGAAATTCCAAAAAAATTCGGAATATGTTAAGTGAGAGCATACGCAGTTTGAAAACACGCGTTGGTGAGAGGAGTTTCCCGGAAAGCAATGTCCGAAATATGAAGAAGAATTTGCAATGAACCCAAGCGATATAACACTCATTGAACATCCAGATACTGTTCGCAGCAACGCACGAGCATCAGTGCTCGTGCAGCAATAGTCCAATGGCTCAATGACAAAGCAACTCGAGTAATCCAGTCCTGTTGATGAATAATGTCGAACAGATCTGTTCCACTATCCAAGTATATACATACATAGACGAGAGAGAGAGAGGGGGGAAGAAAAGACTTAGAAGAGAAGTTGCCCACTTCTCCTTCGGGCCAATCAGAGTCGCCCCCTCTCCAGCAGCGTCAATCCAGATACAGATCTGAGTTCCTCAAGGTGCCACGTGGCACATCAGCATTCTCTTTATCAACGGAGCAGCAATGTCGCCTCACACAGATACGTGTCATCTCATCCCCACAGTCCCTGACCTCCTTCCGGACGACGATAGCCTGAACAGCGAATGAACACGTGGTACAACCACTTCACCAACACCCTACGTGGCAGCAGCCACGTCAGCAACGACACGTGGCGCTGCCACGTCAGCACCTTGTAGACAAGAGCAAGCCAGCCCCCATGCCAGCAAGCAAACAGCGTCTCGCCGCTGAGAAACGCCAGCTTCCAGCTAGCAATTAGCCAGCACCTCACAAGCCAGCGTCGCGTCAAAGTAGAGCCAGCCTTGACTCGCGACAGAATGAATGATGTCAAAGCCAGGAGTCAACTTTAAGTAGCGTTGACTCGGGGTCAATGCCCCGCTGCAGTGGTCCTGTGCCGTCAAGATCTTGATGCGGCGACGGCCTGGATCGGTTTGCACCTGTTTCTCCCTTGGTCCGATGTCTTGGCCCGGTACCTGCATACAACACATGTGTGTATCTGTTCGTGGACTTAGGTACGGTACCTGCGACCCGACAGTTGACTTTGACCTTTGAATTTCCCCAGTCCAGCGCTGGGTCTCACTGGCCAGACGCTGGGCTGGGCCGGGCAGTGCGTGGTCGCACAGCCCAGCCTCTACAGAGTGCGGGTTACTGCATTCCTGCCGACCCAATTTCGAGTTCCATCGCAAAAATAATTAACCTTTCAACCCACGCTCATATGCAGAGACAATGTCAGGAGCAGTTTTAAGGAGCTGTTTTTTGCTGAACCACCGATCCTCGGATGGTTTTTGAGTCTTAAATCTTACTTTGAACTGCTTCTGCGGTCGTCCACGCCTTCCGGTGGAGAAGAACCCATGGTCTACAATCCAATCTGCTTCATAACTTCCGTTCATCGAAGGTGGAATCATAGAAGGCCGGTTAGGAAACTCATCTCCTTCCACATACGGTAACAACTTAGAGGCATGGAATACACGGTAGGTTTTGAGATGCGGGGGAATATCAATTTTGTAGGACGGTCCCTCTGCATCTCCAATTACTTTGAGAACTTCCCAGGGCCCAAAGTAGACAGGCAGCAATTTCTGTGAAACATCTTCTTCCAAGGAGAAGTCATTAGACTTTACCCAAACCATGTCACCTACTTGAAAGTTGGTAGGTCTTCGATGTTTGTAGGCCTGGTTAATCATCTGTTCTTGTGCTTTCTTTAGATTCTCCTTAACTTTCTGGATGTCTTCTTGGAACAGAACTGCATAGTCACGGGTTCCTGGCGGTAGCCGTAAAAATTGGTCCGTGGTTAATACATCAATGGGACGTCGCGGCTTCCATCCTTTATGTAGTGCGTTAGGAGTGCGTCCGGTTGTAGTGTGGACGCTGTTGTTGTATGCACTAGCTATTTTTGGTAAGTTCCCGTCCCAATCAATCTGATCGGGTCTGACATACATGCGCAAGAGTTGTTGGCACAAGCGGTTCATTTGCTCGCTTTGCTCATTCGTTTCAAGATGTCGTCCTTACGACATAGTCAAACGAGTGTCGTATGCCTCCATCAGCTTTTGCCATGGCATACTTGTGAACCTCACATCCCTGTAAGATACGATAGACAATGGGAATCCATACTCAGTTACCCATCGCATCTGAAACTTCTGGATCACAAGCTCAGCTTTCACTTCAGCAGGCAAAGGAATAAACATTGCATACTTAGAGAAACGATCAACTACAACCATCACTTGACTGTTGTCATTTCGACTCTTGGCGAGACTCATGAAGTCTATGGAGATAGACTCACCTGGTTCGCTGGGAATTGGTAGGGGCCTTAGTAGACCCAGAGGGTTCTCATGTGGTGGTTTGTTTCTCTGACATACCAAACAAGTACGCACATATTAGTACATCTTCCTTTAGTCCTTTCCAATCGAAGCGTTCTCTTACTTCTGCATAAGTTTTCTTGAAACCAAAATGTCCTGCAAAGTCATGACATTCCCCAATCAGCAGACTTTTAATCTCTTCTTTGTGAGGAATACACAACCGTTGTTCAGTTTCGTCTATCAAGAAAAGCAATCCATTTGTCATCTTATACTTGGGTAACAGGGCAGGATCCTTAGTGACAAGGTCAATGATGGGTTTCCAGATAGGATCATTAGCATAGCCTTGTCGAATCTGTTCCTGCACATCATTTACTATATCCAAGTAGGGGACAATGGTTCCAAAGAAATCACTTCTCCTAGACAATGCATCAGCCACAACGTTAGACTTACCTTTGATTGTCTTCAACTCAAAGTCAAAGGTGTCGAGGAAAGCAGACCATCGTACTAGTTTGTCAGAGAGTCTTGGTTGAGTCTTTATCCACTTCAGTGTCGAGTGATCTGAGTAGACAGTGAAGTGCCTCCCTAACAAGTAGTGTTTCCAGGATTTCAGTGCATAGACAAGCGCATACAATTCCCTTTCGTAAGTGGAGTCGGCGACCTTCTGAGTAGGAAGTCTGGCAGACATGAACTCAATAGGTCTGTAACCCTTACCATCATCCTGCTGTAGGACTGCGCCAATTCCATACTGACTTGCGTCAGTGGTCACAATAAAGGGAAGAGATGGATCAGCGATTTTCAGAACAGGGTAGTGAGTCAGTGCATATTTTAACTTCTTCATTGATGACTCATAGTCGTTGTCCCACAACCATATGGTTCCTTTCTTCAGGAGTCTTATCATGGGAGCAACAACGAAGGAGAAGTTCCTAACAAACTTCCTATAGTAACTGGCTAACCCAAGGAAAGACCTCAACTCAGTGATGGACTTTGGTTGTGGCCAATCTCTAATCGCTGAAATTTTCTTCGCTTCCGGTCTGAGTTCTTCTTCGTTAACTATATGCCCTAAGTAGAGCACTTCAGGTTTTGCAAACTCAGACTTCTTTGGGTTAAGTTTAAAATTACCTTCTCGCAGCTTACCCAAGAAGAGACGCAAGTGTTTCTTGTGATCCTCCAGCGTTTTGCTGTAGACTGGGATGTCATCGAGATACACAATTACAAACTGATCCAACCACAGTCGAAACAATTCGTTCATAGACCTTTGGAAGGTCGCAGGGGCATTCGTCAATCCGAAGGGCATGACCACAAACTCGTAGTGTCCATACCTGGCTCGAAAAGCAGTCTTGTGTTGATCTTCGGGCGCCACCTCGATTTGGTGGTATCCCGACTTCAGATCAATCTTGTTGAAGTACTTGCATCCCTGCAGTTGATCCAACAAGTCGTCAATTCGTGGTAGGGGTTCAGCGTTTTTCACAGTAACGGAGTTCAACCCTCTATAGTCAATGCATATACGCAACTCACCTTCCTTTTTGGGCACAAATAATACAGGCGCTCCATAAGGTGAAGAACAAGGGCGAATCCATCCTTTGTCAGTTAATTCCTGAAGTTGCTTGCGCAATTCCTCAAGTTCCCTAGGCGACATTCGATAGATAGGGCCCTTGGGAGTCTTACTTCCAGGAATGATCTCGATAGTGTGCTTGATAGCACGCTCAGTGATCCCAGTAGGTTCCTGAGATAGATCTTTATACTCATCTAAGAGTTTTTGTATCGATGGAGGATAAGGTGTCGAAGACTCACCAACTTCCTTTACCAACACCATTATTACCTCCTGGTCCAATTGCTTCTTCCTGACCATCGATCGAAAAGATGGATAACTCATACAACAGAAAGACAGAGTAGAGTCAAATCCAGACTTGTGATACAGTTTGATGGTCTCGAGTTCAGATTGTGCATTTTTCAGGCGTACTTCCTTTTCCTTGAACTTGATTTCTGGGTTGGCTTCCTCGTGCCAATCCATTCCCAGAATCATATCAAAAGGCAAGTTCTTCTCAATTAGGAAGGAGATTTCGTGCACAATCTTCTTTCCAGTTTTAGTCCTGAACTTACATTTCACACGATTGATATAATGAGAGACAGTGATCGTGCTTTTATCAGCAAGAATAGACGTGATAGGTCGTGCTAAACATTTTACCTTCATTCCAAGATGAAGCTTGCGAATAGCTCTCTCAGAAATGTAGGATCGTGTAGATCCTGAGTCTAAAAGTGCACCCGTCCGTTCGTGTACATCCGCGAGTAATAGTTCACCCTTAGACTTTGCTTTCTTTGCCCATGAGCTTCGTAGTGCTAGCAACTCGTTACCAAGCTCATCAAAGGAGTCATCCAGAGAGACAGAACATAAGACAGGTTCAGGGTGATCTGGATGATGGGCCGGAGGACATCCATCCTCTGCCACGCGAGTCGAAGAAGTGAAAGGGTTAGTAGGCGCCTTACCTTTCTCATCGTCTGACTTCTTCAACTCAGTAGGAGCAGATGCTACTCCTACTGGCGGCTCGCTTTTGGGTGTCGGATGAGTGGACACCATGCAATGATGTGTCCCTCCTTTCCACACCTTAAACACTGCGCATTGTTCATCCTATCCTGACAGGTCTTTTGGTCAATCTCCATCTTTTCCCACGGCTTGAATGTCGCGATGCGCAGGAAAAGAGCGTGGTTTCCTCCCTTGATACGGACCTCGTGGTCCTTCTTTGTTGACCACGGCAGCAGTGACGTCCCCCTTTTCGGACTCACTGCTACTGGGAACTCCTTCTTCTTCTAACGGTAGCTTCTCCACTGTGTCGTCGTCAAAGACGACAAACATGTGGTCCTGACGCTTTTGGCGCCAAAGGACTCGCTTACCGTATCTCGCACCTGCACCTGCACCACCAGATTTCACCACAGATGCATATGACTGTTTAACTTGAGAAGTCATTTGCTCTCTCTGGAAATTGCCGATACTTGTACTTACCTGACTTTGACTCGGCCACTAACTGACCTCTTATAGGTTCAGTACAGGACCTGATCATCCTGCAGATTTAAGCCCGGTACTTGCAGCAATCGATCGACCTCACGGGACAACGCCTCCACAGACGTCCAATGTTTCTGACCTACGGTAGTGAGCTGATCGAAGGCCTTATCGACCATTGTCTTGTCAAGGAAACGTTCCCGGATCTTGTCCAGGAACTGTTTCAGGGTCATCGTACCGGCCCACTTATGTCATCTAATCCTGCCGCGTTGGCTTCGGCCAGGACCCACTCTTTGGCCTCCCCTCCAAGACATGACGTGGAGAAGGCGACCTGTGACTCTTTTTCCACTGGGGTCGTCCCGACGTAGGTCTGTATTTCTGCAATCCACAGTAATAAGTTTTCATCCTTCTTATTATTGAACGTGAAAGGCAATTTCATCTTTACTTTTTCTTTCTTCTTCGGCTTCTCAGGTTTCTCTTCTTTGTCTTTCTTTCCCCCTGATGGGTGAGGACTTGATGGTGGTGGCGTCGGTGGAGGAGGCCCAAATGGTTCCCCCTTCTTTACTTCGACCCTGAGATCTTTCATAGCATCACCCATTAGTTTCTTCACAGGTTGTTCCTTCCGAACCTCTTTTTCCTTTCCTTTGACCAAGTTAGTCACATTCTTCAATCCTACGGTCAATTCTTCCA
>BFEA01000153.1:2252809-2268361 GCA_003427395.1 Chara braunii | reverse complement strand
TGAAAGCCATATCTCTGAGTTTTGAGTGGGCGCATGTCGCCAGTATGCTGCGTTGCTGTTTACATGCATGAAAAGTGTGTTTGAGAACGAGTCTGATTGCAAGGAGGAGGATGAAGGTGGAGAGAGAAGGGCGATTTGTCATTGGTCTTGTTGGTGTACATCTTCTTCTTCTTCTTCTTCTTCTTCTTCTTCTTCTTCTTCTTCTTCTTCTTCTTCTCTCTCTCTTCTTTCGTCTCTATCTCTTTGCAAGTGCTTTCATTTCTTTCGCAATTGGGTGGCATTGTCTTTCATTGTAAATTTGCACTTTGGGAATGACCAGGATCGTAACACTTCTTGCAAATTCGTTTACCGTTGTGTGGGACTCGCAAAAGGCAGGGGGAAGGCTAGTTACCACACCCCGCCTAAAAAAGAAAACTGGAATGAGGCTCAATGAGCCCTATTTTCATGATCCGTGATTTTGAAATTTTGGGGGGAGGAGCCTCCTGAATTAAAAATTTGGCAGCCCTTGCCCCCAAAAAAAAATTGGGCCAAGGGCGCGGACAGTTTCTGAACTCGCACAGCGAGTTGAACATTTTTGTCGGGGTGGGTGCTGTAGGAAATTATGAAACCACTACGGTTTTTTTTTTTTTTCGGACCTTAATTTTTCCGATGCGCATGCACGTGCGCAAATCCGCCCACCGAGGTGCGCCACAACTATGGTTCCTTGTGCTTCACATCACCATGGTCGACTACCTGATGTTTGCCTTCTTGACCCTATCTGTGCTATGGGGTCCTCTATGAGATCCAGTAGGAGTACAAAGCCATATATTGCTGGAGAACAGGCAGAAAATGAGAAGAGGTTGGCCGAAAAGAAAAAGGATAAGGAGGATAAAAAAAAGAAAAAAGGAGGAGGAAGTGAAAGAAAAATTGGAGCAAAAGAGAATGAAGATGGACGAAAAGACCCGGTCAGACACATGCAAAACCACCTTTCTCCCACCTTCCCCCAATTCATCCCTTAGTCTGCTTTCAGTCAGAATAAAAAGAAACTGAATTTCATGCATGTATTCCTTCCAATTAATCTCATTCAGTTCAAAAAAGAAATCACGCTCATAAAGAAACACAGACATATCTCTCAGACAAAACTAGAGAGATGTAATAATAGAGGTATAGTAGGTTCACACAAGCAAAAGAAGGTATAACTGATTATTCTCTGCCTCCAGAATCTCGCCTAGACTCCGGCAGAGCTCCCACAATCGGTGGGGCGAACCCCCCACAGAGGCCTTAGCACGGATTACGGGTTTCAATCCCGCCTGCTGCCTTCCTCTTTGGCCCAAATAGTCTAGATTGAGAGTAAGAAGGGCAGAAGAAGAGATGTCTAGTCGCTCAGATACGAGAGAGATGCATTCAGACTCGCGTGGGAGGGCCTTGAAACCTTGAAACAAGGACGGTCGAACTACAACCAAACAAAGAGTAATGGCCTCTGGCGATCTTCCAAGTTGCAGCAGTATATCCCCTTGGCAGAGCCTGACTACTCCTCTAAGCCGTACCGTTGTTATCTTTTGTCAAAACGCTGCTTCGTAGCCTTTGCATGCAACGTTTGAATAGAGCACACCCCTCTATACTCTATCAGAAAAGCGGTTGCGACACAATCAGCTCAGCAAAACAGAAGTGCTCACAGTAGCAAGGCATGACAGAACACAATGCCTCATAGCAAGGCATGCGCAACAACAGAACACAAGGGTAAACCCAACCGCAAGGCTCAGCAAACATACAGCGTGACACGACAATGCGCAATTAGCAGCATCAGGCAGCATGCAGCAATACACTGCGTCCGTGCACAACAAATGAAATGGTGTCACGCAAAGATCATCGTGCTGCGTAGCAAGTGTACAACGGAATGCATAGACAAACGCAATCCAACAAGTATGAGTGCATATGCTGAACACAGAAGGAGAGTCAAAGCCACAAACTCAGCCGTCAACGAAAGTGTATACTTGCCACCACCACAGTAAACGAAGGCCTTCTTCCGCTGTGGTTGTGAAGAATGGTAGATTGGAACAGCGAGAATCTCGTTTATCCCTTTATGCCTGCCCTTAATTAGCTAACGAGCTCTAGAGAGTCATAGTTATTCTCGTCGTTTACCCACACTTAGTTGAATCTCTTTACTTTGAAATTCAGAGTGCTAGGTAGAATCTCATGGCGCCAACATCCATTGGGACCATCACAGTGCTTTGCTTTTAATTAAACAGTCGGATTCCCCTTGTCCGCCTCAATTCCGAGTCAGCAGTTTGACGCACAGGGCGCCCACACACTTCCCATCCGCAGTTTGACGCATAGGGCGCCCACACACTTCCCATGACGGACCATAAGAAGCAACCAGACTCGTCTTCTTCGTTACTCAGCATGCATGAAAACAGATGGCAATCACACTGGCGCCTGTGCGCCCACACACTTCCCATCCGCTACTGTATCCACGGCAACTGTTCACACGCGTCCCACATTCACACACACAACCTTCACGCAACACTCTCCCACCTACACGCTACAGCCTACCTCTAACCTAGGGCAGCTATGGCTGTCTTCTACCTTCCTAGCTACTAGCGGCTATGGCCGCTTCGTCCTCTCCACAACCCACTTCTCCTTCGGGCACCTGTAGACCTCCTTGCACAAGACGATCAGGCAGCGCTTGCTCACGATTCCCAGGCAGAATGAATGTTGGACGCTGCCTCTTGATTTATACTTCGGATGCTCGCTGGTCTTCTCCTTTCCACCGGGCCCAGGGTGCACACAGTCCCACATGGTACTCGCTGACTGGACACAGTGCGACTGGGACTGGGTACCGCTGACTAGGCGAGGTTGGACTGCCCACTTGCCGCTGGACTGACCCTTAGGACTTGGTGAAAGGTCACTTCCGGACCTTCTGGAAGTCTGTGGACTTGACCTTTCGGGACTGTAGCAGCTACGACTCCTATTCAGTTAGGACCTCTACTCGACAGACCTACGGATCGAGACCCGATGACCACACTAGGCTACAACAGACAAACGAGCGACTACCAAGACTGCAATAACCCATGCCGTATGCCTCGTGGAAAGTCTGAGGGCTCCCAGGCCGCACTCAGACCCAGGCCGAAGGGGAAAACGAACCCCACGTAAAGATTCAGGGCGTGGACGCGATACAGTTGACTAAAGTCAACAGTCGGAGACCCAACAGTCAAAGTCAAAGTGTACCCAGCCCAGGCCACCGGTCAGACGCACACACTTGTTTGTATGCAGGTACCCAGACAGCAACAGGTCCAAGGGGAAGTCTGCAACTGTGCACAATCCAGGCCCTCGGCTGTGACTCAATTTGTACGACTGTGGGTGAGGGACCTGAGACCAAATAGCCTCGTCAAATGCTACAAAAGGACTGGTCTCCAGGAGGTCGACATTCAGTCTTGCTATGCTGCTTGGACGCTGGCATGACGTTGGCGAGATGCTGGTTCGACGCTGGCTGTGCGTAGGCACTGTGGACGACGATGCGGGACTGTGGCAGCATGCTGGCACTTTCTGTTCTGTGCGCCAGGCATTGCTGACGTGGCGCTGCCACCTGTCTACCCTGCCAATGTGGCGCATGGCACTGGTCTACATTGCTGATGTGGCACGTGCCACTGGTCTACATTGCTGATGTGGCACATGCCACTGGTCTACATTGCTGATGTGGCGCATGCCACTTGTCTACATTGCTGATGTGGCGTTGCCACCTGTCTTCATGCGGATGTGGCGCATGCCACCTGTCTCTACAACTGATGTGGCATTGGCCACGCCGTCTGCATGAGGTGACTGGTTGCGACAAGGAGGGAGATTGGGATCTGTGGATGATTGAGGAACGGGATACTTACCTCAGGCTAACGTCGATATTGTGCGATGCCGGTTGTCTTCATTGTCTCCTTGAGAGAGAAGTGCCACGTGACACTTCTGTGTGACCGGGACTTATCAGACTTGTTACTGTTTATTGATTGATGATGTGGAGGGAGAGGAAGCCCGGAGAAGAAGTGGGATTGGTTGGGTTACTATTATTGATCTTTGACTACCTCTTCCACCTTCTCCCTTGTCTATTCTCCCTCCAATCTCTTCGTGTATTGGTAACGAGATACTGTTGCAGATATCATTTTCACGTTAACTGGAGACTTTGTACAGACCTGAGACTACTGGAACTTCGACGTCTGATGAGTATCTTCCTGACCGGGTTCATTGCAAAGACAAAGGTCGCGGGTTCAAACACACAGGGGTCGATTGGTACTGTACACGGGTGAGGCGAGGTCTAGGGATCGAGCCCTGGGATCTGCATCTGCCACTGTAAAGGTAAAAACCGTTTTAAAGAGAAGCAGCTATGCTTCAAATGCAACTTGCGCACGAACCAGACATGCACAATAACACATCACAAACGAACACATAAGGCGGGGAGAAGGCAAGGGGAGGCAACAAGGTGCTGGATGACAAGTGGCAGCAACGCACGTGGACTGGAAGGCACGGGGGAGATGGGTGGGCAGACAAACAGCACAAGGCAGCTTCTTTAGAGAAGGTTTCCAGGCAAACAATCTGGGAGTAGACATACTGGGTGAAATAGAGGGAGACTGAATTAATTTCAACAAGGACTGTATTGTAGCAACTCGAAGCAGACGTTTAGCAGCAAACCATCATGTCTTGGAACAAACACCGGCCAACTTTACAGAGAGTGAGGAAGGTGATGAGCAGAGAGAGCAGTTTAACAACAGCGACATAACAACAAAAGGGTAAGTGGAAAGCACCCATAACCCATTTAAGCCTTTCCTATCAGTGATCAGCCTACTAAAAAAAGTGCCAATTCTTCTCACAGCCACCAGCTTGAGATTTCCTAAGTTTCTTTTACACCTCACATCCACAGGTCAAAATTTAACCCTCAGCCGTCTCTTCAAAGAGACCCGTCACAGTAACTCCAAAGCTTCTCTCTTATCCGGCATCCAAGAATGCTGAGAGGAATTTTGAGTAGCTGATTAGAGAGAGGTTTTAGGCGCATCAGAGAACTATCCATCACAGAGTTTAGTGGTGGTACTTCCTTCATGTAATAAGAAGCAATCAATGGAGCTGTCTCACATTCTCAAGACCATAACGAGAAGAAGCATTGAGTGGGTTTATCTTGTATGGGACACTGGACACAATTTCCGGTTTGTAATGCTAGTTGTTTTTCTTTTTTTTTCTCCCAAAGATGAATAGTGGCTGAGGTCGAATGGAAACACCTACCGTATCCAGCACGTAGACATGCACACCAGTTCCATCTCCCCACCATTCATATTTCTTATCCAGACGAGGCGCTGCACCAGACTGGTCAATCCGGTCAAGACCCCACGGCAAGTCATCCCCTGTCTGAATGCCGAACCGAGCTACGTCGTCATCACTTGTCCAAACTTTTGCCGTCTTCTCCACGTGTTGAATGTCATAACGAAACTTTTTCATCAGTGGTTTCAAGTTCTTCCCGGCAATTTTCATTGTCATCCCCTTCAAAACAGACTTGAACTTACGACTGCAAACACACACAAGACACAAACACCACACATGCACACCCACAGAAATGCAGGGAAGTAGAGATCAACAAACAAAGCCGGGGGGAAGGGACTCCAGGCGAGGACAAGAAAAGGGAGAGAGCGAGACAGAACAAGACACACTCAGATGAATGGAATGCAACAATAGAACCTGTCTAGAGGTCAGTTTCTCCCACTCCCTCCGTTTTGCAGTCGTAATGTTGACATACATGGAGCAACAGCACACAGGCTGGAATGCAGTTGCCAGACAATGAGTGCAGAATCCGTTCATAGGTTTCCCTGTGCTTGCTGTCAGTGCTCCGCTGGCTGAACTTCCCAACTGTTTGGAGCTCCGATCACGGGCAAGTGTACCTAGGTTTTATGACACACCTCTGAATGGTCATCACCAATCAAGACCTGTTGGATATGATGACGTCAAGAGCCGTCAGCCTCGACCATGGTCGGAGAGAAAACCAAGCAGTGCACATTGTCTGTCGAGCACACCACCATCTGATTGTCAATGGCAACTTAGGTTTTGTACAGCATTGTGGACATGAGGACACAAAGAAAGGAGATCAAATCATCAAAATCAATTCATTTATAAAAGAATGTCGTCAGAGCGGCTGACAGAGAAGTCGACACAACAGCATCCATTGTCATGAGGCTTTGCTTCACGCTGCCTGGTTGTACGATCAAACTACGGCTTCCTCTTAGGACTGCCCTGGTTACGAGAGCTCTGCCTTTTCTTCCTTGGTCCATTGGATTCACGATCCAACAGCTACAAGTTCCTGCAGAGGTTGGACACTCCAAGCTGTCCCGGGGGTAGTGGCAGCCAACTAAACATAGGCTGGCAACCAAGCAAGTGGGCTAAACTCTACCCGTGTTGGAAGATTTGAAGCAAGAAGGCAGCAAAACGATAGCACACCTGCATCTTCTGGATCATCCTGGAGTTCAACAGCCTGCTATGGACACCCTGAGTTTGACCAAAAAGAAAGGGAGAAAAAAAGACTAACCAAGCAAGAATACAAGGAGATTTGATCTGCACGCTCTCAGGTGACGAATCCACAATCTCCTCTCAAAGACCCCTTGAAACACACAACATTCCAGTAGCTGATTGATCTGAACGGCATTCCACGATGCAGACCCCAAATTCGAATTTCAGGGTCAAAGTCTCAGGCCAAGGGAGGCCAAGTCGGCCGTTCAGAAAAGTCACAGTCGGGTACCTTAGGAGTCAAGTCCAACAGGCACTCGGTGAACAGTCACGTCACAGAGTCAAAGGTTGCATTCTGTAGGCAAAAGTCACGTCTCATATTGAAAAGTCATATCCCACAGGCAAAGGACACTTCTCCATGCAAAAGTCGTGCCCCAGTGGCAAGAGTCACATCCCACAGTCAAAAGTCATGTTCCACAGGCGAAAAGTCGTGACTCACAGAGCCAAGCAGCAGCACACCAATGAAAATTCGGGAAAGTACCAGGCCTTATCATTCTGAAGCAAGCAGGCTGTGGGCATGTGGTACCAGGTCCAAGTCAAGCCTAAGGAAGCAGAGGCTGGGACAAGTTTACGCTCAGTCCAAGTCAATACAAGGACTGGTCAGCCACATTTCAAGCAAATGGCTCATTCGTGAGACGGGTGGAAGCGATGCTGAAGCGCTTGTGCGCTATCTGCGACGACCATGCGCGAGAGCCCTGCTTGGCAGCGACGTGCTGAGAGGGAAGGTGGCCATAGCCGCATAGCTAGTGATAGGAGATAGAGCTGAGTAGCAGCGGATGTATTCAGAGTCAAGATCCTCAAGTAGAGAGTGAGAGGGAGATAGAGTAGAGGGAGAGAGTGAGCACATGCATGAAGAAGACAGAGGAACAGAGAGAGAGAAGAGTCACCTACCTTAGATAAAGATGCTGGAATTGGGTTGCTGAACTCTGCGTTGTTAAGCGCCTGGTGGCTGGAACTCCGAAACTGTTTAATTTGATAATTTGTTGGAATCTCTAAGCTCCGCTATTCTGGACTTTGCATCTCTGGTCTCCAGTTTGAACTTCGTGTGATCTCTCATGTGTGTGTGTGTGTGTGTGTGTGTGTGTGTGTGTGTGTGTGTGTGTGTGTGTGTGTGTGTGTGTGTGTGTGTGTGTGTGTGTGTGTGTGCTCAAGGTGACGAGCAGTGAGGCTCAATGCAATTGGTATCAGAGCAGATACTCGCTGCATCCGCTGGTGATGAACGCTGACATGATTAAGGCCGGCGAGAAGAGGGTGGGAGTTTGACATAGGGGCTGGAGGCCGAAGAAGAAGTGGCCAGTTTGCGGGCTGGTGATTACCTACCTGTATGTGAGGAGCGTCGAGGAGCTTCATCGAAGGAACGTTCACAAGTGAAGTGCATCGCCCCCGTAAGCCCTGCATTTGCTTTGATGAATGAATGAGGTTCATGGTACCTTCCCACATCTTGGTGTCGCTGCTGTTGGACAAGAACACTTGATGATATATTTGATTTTGTCTTGAGTCAGCATCTGGTCAGACACACAAGTATGAAGTATGTTGTGTCTAGGCTAGAATCTCGACAGCTGGATGTATCACCCGGAAGTAGGAAGCACGGGCATGAGCAGCAAGCGCTCGTAAAACAAGTCGTCTAACACTAAGACCAGTACTGACCGGCTTGCAACAGAACTGGTGCTTACGCAGTGAGGAGCTATAAGTCTTGAGAGTGAACCTGCAGGTCCTGGTGGGCACTACGTCATATCTACGTCGTTAAATAATTCCTTAGGTCCTTGTTGGCTGACCTTAAGCTGCTGGTTGCGCACCAGCCTGACACAGTAGTTGTAGTCACACTGTGGGGAGGAAGAACTCAGGTAGGTCAGACTCCAATCTAGATTAGATAGTTTAGGTGTTGAGGGTGAGATCTATGTGGTGAGGAGGTGGAGGCCATTTACCCGTGCCTTAGCAACCATGGATGACTACCCGATGTTCGCAATGTTGACCCTGTCTGTGCTATGGGGTCCACTCCTTCCTATTCACTTCAGGATTCCACCAAACATGCGGCATGAGTGTGACCATGAGGTCTGGTGGGACTGCATAGCCATATACAGCAGATCAACAGGCAGAGATTGATAGGAAGTTGGTTGAGGAAAAAAAAAAAAAGGAGGAGAAAAAGAAAAGGAAGGAGGAGGAAGTTAAGAAGAAATTGGAGGAGGAGAAACAAAAGATGGAGAAAAATAAGAAGAGTTGAAGGAGTTAGAAGTTGAAGAAGAAGAGGAAAAAGAATAAGAAGGAGGCATGGTGAGAAAATGAGCCTAACCAGAAGGAGAGGAGGTGGCGGAGAGCAGTCATGTTGCGGAGTTGAGACTCTAGCAGGTTGAGGACTTGGACTGGGTGGGGAAATTCGGGTACCGGACAAAGCTTTTGGAAGAGACTGATGAAGAGAAAGATCGATTTGTGGCGAAGTTGGCATCAACAAAGGATCAACCTGAAAGGAAGTTGCTGATTGAGGAGAAGAAGGGTGAGATGAACCAAAAGTTGTTGGTTGCGAAAATAAAAGAATTTGATGGGAAATAAGGTTGAAGGAGGACGGGGAGAGACTCCGGACGTTGTTGTTGGAGCAGAACGGGAAGCAAGTAGAAACTGAGGGACTCTGGAACCTTCTGACCGACACTTTGTTGCATACCACCCAGGAACTCTCTGCACTTCTACGAGCCTTTGGAAAGGTAGAACGACACCAGGAGGAGTTTGAGGGCATTTGCAACAGCTACCTTAGTGCGTCATCCAGCCAAGTGGAACAGAGGGTGCTACAATATGCATGCTAACCAGATGGTATCTTCACTTAGAAACTAACTAACACCATCGCTGCAGTTAAGATAGGTGGCACTGGCGGGGGTGGAGATGGTGGCGAAGATGAGGATGATGACAAGAAAGGGAAAGGTCCCAAAAAGGATGGAGAAAGAACAGGCGAGGAAGGCAAGTTTGAGGGAGGAGAACGAAGGAAGAAGATGAAGGTAAAACTCCCTTGGAGATACACTGGAAGAAGGAGGAGAGCATTTTCCATTGGCAGGCGGCTTTGGACACGTACCTGTACGCGCAGATAACTTCGTATTGGGACCTCGTACTGATGGCAAGTTCGTGCCTAGGGGGAGTCGTAGCAAGCTTCGCTATTTCGTTAGTGAAAGAAGTCGGATGCACCTCGATGGTGCAATACTCCCAGCGCACTAGAATTGAGGACTTCTTCAAGGGCTTGAAAGACCACTTCAAGGATAAGCTCGTCGTACTAAGTCCCTCATCCTTAACATTACTGACCGTAAGTGGAAGAGTGTGTCAACACTCAAGACCACTATGGACGAGCTGCTGCAATGTCCAGAACATGGACTGACCCCCCCTCAGATTTTGAACAATTTCGCCAGAGCACTGCCAGAACCCCTTAAACCACCAGTACAATGCCCCAACTGTAACGAGCGCGAGGCTGAGGGAGACAGGGAGAGCCGAGGGAGAGGGGAGAGAGAGGGAGAGAGTGAGAGCACACACATACACTCACTCACTCGACACAACTGAGGGTCGGACGCAGACACAATGGCAAGGACACAAAGTCGAAGTCTTGGATTCCGAATGTCGAAAACAGGAGCAAGTCACACTGAGCACGAGTACAGCAGCTGAAACTGGTACGAGACTGGTTGCCCGTACTGTACGGGGAACCGGTATAAGTGTCGGTGACATGTACGGTACCAGGGGCATCTCTGCAAAAGCCCCGAGGGCAGGACTGAAAAATGCGGTATTTGAAAGTGGCACCCGAATTGTAGCATGGCGGCAATTGTCCAAAATCCGACGGTACCAAAGGAGGGGTTTGGAAAAAGGGTGTCAGGCCAAAAACGGGATGTAGCAAGAACAGTAACAAAATAGACCAGGGGTCGAGCCCTGGCGGAGTCCGTAACACTATCCCCTCCCTCTGAAAGGCAACGTCCCGGCTGCCAAAAACCTAAGGAAACAAAAAGGAACTGTGAAGGACGGGACGGGGCCGATCAATGGTCGGAAAAGGAGAAGGGGAGTGATGCAAGTCACAGGGTATTCTGTCAGATGTTATGCACAGGTAAAGGTATGATGTAATTGGGTAGGTCTACAGGGGAAGCTAAGAAATGTTCAGGGAACAGGGGATTTCTATTGATGTTCTACTGGGTAAGGGGAAACAATGTCCACGAAAACAGGGAATTTCTATTGATGTTCTAGTGGGTAAGGGGAACAATGGTCAGGGAAACAGGGAATTTCTATTGATGTTTTAGTGAGTAAGGTAAGCAATGGTTAGGGGAACAAGAATTTTCTAATGATGTTCTACAGGGTTGTCGGGAAAAATGAAAGTGTTTGTTCAGGATGCAGGGGCTGGTATGTCCGACGGAGTGGGAAGCAAAATCTCATGTAGGAACAAAGTGTCCAAGTGTCTTGAAAGGGGATCTGCAGCGGTCTTGATCATTGGAGTAGGTGGTAGAAGCAGTCCTCGGCGGCTGCGACAGGTAGAAGTCCAAGAAGCGTAGCAGTAGTTCAAATGTCCAAAGTCCAAGTGCTAGGGTGCGTCCGATACACGAACTGCATTGAGGTCTGATCTGGAAGCAAGGAAGTCGCAGACTGATGCAAAGATCCATGTCACAAGTTGCTGCTCCAGTAAGTCTGCGAGTCGGGATGCCGACCGATGAAACAGTATGGTGGCCAAACCAGCTGCATAATCTCCATGAACAGTGAGGCAGCAGGCCATCGTCCTCGTGCATTTGCCATTAGATCCTTTATCGTCGGCGTCGCGCAGGTCCACAAGCATTGGACAAGAGAGACAAGGTAGTGGAGAGGACAGATGGGACAAGGCTATGCGAGGGCAAGGGCAGATCAGACATCAGGAATCAGGGTCGAGGGGAGGGTGGGCTGGGTTCAAGCGTGTGTGTAAAGCAGGGTTGCGAGGTTGTAGCAGGGTTTTAAGCGAGGGCTTAGGGTTTATGCCGGGGTATAGCTAGGATACAAGGTAGGCACGATCATAGGCACGAACACGTTTCATGGCATTCTTGAGATTATGAAGGGGTTCCCATGTTGAGTCTTCATCAGGGTATCCGGTCCATTTTACTTTGTATTCGGTGATTGGTTCCCCGTGGTCTGATACTTGAGTTATTCTTCGTCCTATGATTGATTCGACTATGAATTTTGGGCCTGTTGGAAGCATGATTGGTTGAGGTCTAGGATAAGGGCGGTCAGCGAACTGGGGCGGGGATTCGTGGTATTCCTTGAGGTATTCTACGAGGAAGACTGGGTGGACGCGACGCATGTCAGGTGGAAGTTGAAGTTTGTAATTCGCGGGAGAGGTTTGTTCAATGATGGGGAAGGGACTGAGCCACTTGTTCGAGAGTTTCTTGGACAAGCCTTGTTCGGGTTCAAAGCGTTTGGCAGAAAGCCACACTTTGTCCCCTACTTTGAATGACACTTCACGTCTGTGTTTGTTAGTCTTGTTTGCTTGTTGTTCTTGTGTTCTTTCAAGGGCTTCGGTTGTTTCTCTGAGGAGTCTGTTGATTGTTGCTACACATTCATTGAGAGAGGGGCAAGGGGTGGAGGGGCTGAGCTGCGAGGGAAGCAAGAAATCAAAGGGCAAGCGGGGATGGTAGCCAAGGTCGAGGTAAAAAGGGGACATGCCAGTGGAGGGGCAGACAGCGTTGTTGTAGGCAATCTCGGCGGCTGTGAGCAATTGATCCCGGTCATGTTGGTGTGGATGACAATACTTCCGCAGAATTCTTTGGAGAGTATCGTTCATCTTCTCGGTCTGGCCATCGGTCTGGGGTGGAATGCAGTGTTACTCTTGAGCGTGGTTCCGTAGGCTTGGAAGAGGTGTTTCCATAACTGTGATAGGAAGCGGGGATCGCGGTCACTGATGATGTTCTCCGGGAGACCGTGGTGGCGAGCGACATGATCGAAGAAGAGTATGGCGATGTCTTTGGCATTGTGCGAGGCGGTACAAGGAATGAAGCGGGCGCGTTTGGTCAGACGACAAACAATGACGTAGATGCAATCATGCCCACGGTCGGTCTTGGGGAGGCTGCACACGAAGTCCATGGAGATGGACTGCCACCGATGGGTAGGGATGGGCAATGATTGGAGCTTGTCGGGCTTGGCCCAGTTCGAGTGATTAACAGCCTGACAGGTGGGGCACGAGCGGATGTATGCTTTGACGTCGGCGAGTAGAGAAGGCCAACGGAAGTAGCGGGAGATGGTGTCGAAGGTTTCTGGAAACCGAGGCGGCCAGCGATCTTGGAGTCGTGGTGCTCGGCCAAGAGCTAGGTACGAAGACGACGTGCGTTAGGGATGCAGATTCGGCGAGTGCCCTTGGTGTCAATGTAGAGTAGATTGTCATGGAGACAGTAGTCAGGGACTGAGTCAAGGTTGCGGAGTTGGTAGTAAATGGAAGCGAAGTCTGGGCAAGAGAGGTAACCTTGGGTGTAGCGGCCATGTAACGAGGGAAGAAGTTGAATGTGGGTCATGGCGGCGTAGACTTTCTCAGGGGGCTTGTGGTCGGGGCGGCGGGAGAGGGCATCAGCAACGCGGTTGCTTTTGTCGGGGGTGTGGCAGATGGTGAAGGTAAACTGGGCAAGGAAGTCTGGCCATCGGGCTTGGCGGGGGGTGATGTCTTTCTTGGTAAGGATGGAGGGGACGACTGTGTTGTCAGTGCGGATGGTGAAGTATTGTCCGTCGAGGTACGGGCGCCAGACTTTGAGGGCGTAGACCACGGCTAGGAGTTCCTTCTCGTTGGAGGGGTTATTCATCTTCGCGAGGAGTTTCTTGCTAGCGAAGGCAATGGGGTGTTCGTCGGGTGGGGACTTTGAGTGAGAAGGGGAATCTTTGACAGAGGGGATCTCGGTGGGGTCAGGAGGGAAATGTTGGGACAGAACAGCCCCAATGGCGAAGTCTGAGGCATCAGTGGTGACGAAGAAATGGCGAGTGGGGTCAGCGATCTTGAGGGCGGGGGCGGTGGTGATGAGTTGCTTGAGTTTGTCGAAAGCGGCTTGGCGGCGTTCAGTCCATGTGAAGGACTCGGTGGCGCGGGTGAGCTCATGGAGAGGGTAGGAGATGTCAGAAAAGTTTTGAATAAAGAGGCGGTAATAGTTGGCGAGTCCAATAAATGAGCGAAGATGGGCCAAGGTGGAGGGAGGTGGGAACTCAACGAGGGTGGAGACCTTTTTGGGGTCCATGCGGATGCCGTCGGCCGAGACAATGTGACCAAGGTATTCTACGCTAGGGGCAGCAAATGTACCCTTCGTGAGCTTGGCGTAGAACTTTTGTTCTCGAAGGATGGAGAGAACTTTGCGAAGGTCTTCAAGGTGGGATTCGAAGGTGGGGCTAAAGACGAGGATATCATCAAGGTAGATCACGACACAGACTTCGAGGAGGTTGCAAAAGATGTGATTCATGGTAGATTGGAATGTGGTGGGGGCATTGGTGAGTCCGAAGGGCATCACGAGGAACTCGTAGTGCCCGAAGCGAGAGTGAAAGGCGGTCTTGTAGGTGTCCTCCTCGCGGATGCGGATCTGGTGGAAGCCACTGTGGAGATCAATCTTGGTGAAATACTTGGCTCCACGGAGGCGATCAAGAAGCTCGGATATGCGAGGGAGTGGGTACTTGTTCTTGATCGTGATCCGGTTCAGGGCACGGTAGTCTGTGCACATGCGGAGTTCCGAGGTGTCGTTCTTCTTAACGAAGAGACAGCTGGTTCTGAAAGGGGAGTAGCTAGGCTTAATGAATCCTTTCTCAAGGAGTTCATTAAGTTGTCGCTTCATCTCTTCGGCCTCGGGGACGGAGAGCTAGTACGGTGGGCGACAAGGAGGAGAGTGGCCGGGCTCGAGATCAATGGTGTGGGATACACCGCGATCAGGAGGTAGACCGGTGGGCAAGGACTCGGGGAAGACATCTTTGAATTCAGAGAGAAGGGCGGTGATGTGGGGATCAGAAGGAGGATTTTGGTCGGGTTTGTCCGTTGGAAGCAAGTCCTCGGGACGCTCGCGGTTGATGACAAGGCAATAGTAAGCGGAGTCAGGGTGTTCACGGGACATGTGGAGGAATTGATGTGGGGAGACGGGGGGTGGGGTGGAAGGGGGAAGAAGGCAGGGGATGTCAACGGCGGAGTCGGAAGGGTTGGTGAGGCGGACGAAGGAGGGGTGGAATGAGTAGGGCATGTAGCGGTCAAGCCACAGGGTTCCTAGGACGATATCGCACATAAGGTGCATGACATTGAAGGAGACCTGACTGCGAAGGGGGCCGACAGTCATGGTGGAACTATGCGATCGACGACGACGGCTGAGTCCTTATCCCCTAGGCGGATAGTGATCGGGGAGTCATAGCCGGTGGAAGATAAGCCGGTTTTGTGGACACAGGCGTTGGTGATGAAGTTGTCGGTGGCGCCAATATCAAGGAGGGCCCGGAACTTCACCATCGATGCACCGAGGGAAACGGGAATGAACTTGAGCTGGAACTGTGCGGATCTGGCACAGGCAGAGGAGATCATAGTGTTGAGGCGGCGTTGCTCGAGGCCTAACCTAATAAGCCGATCGTGTCGAGCTCGTTCCTCAACAAGATATGTGAAAGTGGTGGCGGATGGGTTAGGGAGGAGGGTGGAAGAACACGTGGCAGTGGAGGATTCATCCGACGGAATAGGGGACATCGTCGGGAGGGGGGCAGGCGGAGTAGACTGCGATGCCTGGAGATTGTCCGGTGTGATGTGCGTCACCGGAGGAGGGGTTGACACACGAATGGTCGATGCCAAATGAGCCATCGGTGGGACGGAGGACGTCACAGATGGGTGGGCCGAAAGACGCGGTGTCGATGCCGGGTCGATGTCATGGGGACTGTGTTCATGATGAGGAGGGACCCGCGCTTGCCGAGGGCGGTGATGCGGAGGTTACGAGTCGAGTGGAGGTGGACTGGCGGGTGAATTGTGCGGCGTTGGAGCAGCTGGTTTGTTGGTGCCCCAATTGGCAACAACGGAAGCAACCCCCTTTTGCTTGGAGGTAGGTGCGCTCCTCGGGGGTGAGTTTCTTGAGGCGGGAGGGT
>BFEA01000153.1:2239882-2251909 GCA_003427395.1 Chara braunii | reverse complement strand
TGGTGGGGATGAGTGCAATTGGGGGAAGTAGTGGAGGAGCGGGATACAGCTTGTGGGATAATCTGAGTGTAGTTGGGGATAGTTGAGGTGATAGTGGAGGTGGATAAGAGGGGTTTTGATTGGGGGAGGATGGTTGACGACTGTGTGACGGCGGGGGTTTTCGCCTTGGGCGAGAGGGGAGGTGGAGTGGCCACGGTGGAGGTCGTGGTGGATGAAGATGGCGGTGATGTTGATGTGGAGGTTGAAGCGGAGGCTTGTCCGGAGGACGGGGTGGTTTGGGGTGTGCAGGAGGAGGGTGTGGTTGTGGTGACGACCGTGATGGCGGGGTCTTTCCCTCGAGCGTGGTGACACAGTCGGAGATGGTGGCCATGGTGGTGTTGATGGTGTCAAGGGAGGATTGGAGGGCGGTCAACGTTCGGAGGAAAGTTGCGAGTTCCGGGGTGGCAGTGGTTGAAGTTGGCGGATTGCCTACGAGTTCACGGGCAATGCTGTCGAAGGAGTCGGAGCGAAGATCAGACATGTTGATGGATGATTGAGCCATGTTGGGGGAAGAGGGGGTGGAGGATGCGGCTGGAACAGATGTGGAGGATGCAGCAGCAGCAGTGGCGGCGGCAGCTGCAGCGCCGGCGGCGGCGGCGCGTTGGGAGTTCTTGGTTTGGCGTGGTGGCCTGTGGGGATGGGGGACACAATTTCTTTATCAATAAATTCAAAATAAGGATAATTGCCGAGATTTCGAAGGGAATAAGGTTGGGGGGGAAGGGAAAGTGGGAATTAATTTTGAGTAAACAAATTTATTCCAACTATTTATTCGAAATTAATTCAAAATATGGGTAGAACCAGGGTTGTCGGCGTTCGGGACGGGCCGAACGCCCGAACCCGAACGCCCGAACGTACGGGACCCCTTCGGAAGGCGTTCGGCCGAAAAAAAAAAAAAAAAAAAAAAAAAAAAAAACCGTTTTCAAAAAATTCCGAAAACAACATATGTTATGGAAAAAATTAAACTAAACAATATTTGCCTGGGCACTGTATCCAAATTCTTTACCAAATTTGAATTAAAAATCAAATACAGAAAATAAACACTATGATAAAAATAAGAAAAAATAAAAAGAGAATTAAAATGAGTGAGTGTGCCAGCACCTTTTCCACACCGCCATCTTTGCCGATTTTTAATTATTTTTTGGCATTGACAAATGACCTGAAAATTTACAGATATGTAGTTTACATAATCAATAACTCGTTAAAATTTTTTCAAAAAATAATAAATTGTTTTAGGCCCCGAAACTTTCGCAATTGGGTGGCATTGTCTTTCATTGTGAATTTGCACTATGGGAGTGACCAGCATCGTAACAATTGATATCGGAACGGACTTGCTGGCGAGAGGTGTTAGTCACCCTAATTCCGAATTAGGTTAGGGCTAACTTAATCTCGGATTAGGGTTGGAGGTTAGGGTTAAGAGGGGCAGTGAGGCATACGGATGCTGCCCCCACCTGGTTAGGTCATGTAGGGTCAACATCAGACCTGACCAGGTTGCTTCAGTGATTGAATGGGGTGGCGAGACACAAAGGAGGCTGATTGGAGTAAGCGAGAGGGAGTAGAGAGTGAGAGGTACTTGCACCTCGAATCTGGAGTTCAAGAAGACATTGAGTGACTTTTGGGCTTCCCCTCAAGAGGGAGACTTGATCAGAGGCTGCCATATCTGCATTGAAGAGCTGCAAAGTTGCTACTTTGGTCTTCAACATCGACGGAGGATCCAGCGTTGTAACATGGGTGTAGGGAGGCCCTCTTAGTCATGCTAGGACACTTCCTGTAGTGGTAGCTAGGCGTCAGGAGGACCTATGAGAAAGGGGGGTGAATCGTTATCCATCTTTGGAGGCTGGGCCTCACAGGTAAGTGTCGTGTGACTTGGGTATGCCCATGGGTGGTTACTTGGTGCTTCATGGCCTGTCGGGGTGTGCTGGGCTCTCTTCCTCTTCTCTGTGGTCTTGGTTGTGTGTGTGAGCATGTGGATTGTTTTCTCACCTGATGGATGGATGGATGATGTATCTTGTTCTCAATGACATATTTTTCTACAGTGCACTGTCTTTTCATTCTGAACGGCCGTAGGAGCAGGTTCTTGCTGAAAGTTGTCTTTTCCTTTTCAGTATGGTAGAGGCAGTTTGGGACTGACTTGGTACACCTCTCTCATTGGTCCCGGTCCACGACCTACTTGGGACCCTTTGGGAGCCAGCGGGACCAGGCCCAATGGGACAGGACCTTTAGAACCCAAATCTGTTGCCGTCAATGCATCTCTTTGCTGTGCTGAATTTGGGGGACACACAGCTAGTAAGGACATTCCTTTCAAGGGGATCTTGGCTGGTCTCACTGCATGTTCTCACACACTGCCCCGCGTCTGGCTCGGCGATCGTCTGCACCCTTCGAAATCTTCATTGTTGCAGTTAGTTTTCATCGGCTGACTTATTCGTGGTACATGTTCCTTGTCAGGTTAGACAAGAGGGGATCTCCAGGTAATATGATCCGGCCCATTCGTTAAGTCAGTCCTCTCTTTCATTTGTTTTTATTTATTTTTTTATTCTGTTGCGTTAATGTTATTCTCTAAGTCCAAATGAATTGCCGCTCCGGCTAGGAGTTCTACCTTCTGCTCTTTGTGATTTGTTTGTTTTTCTTTTATCTGAACTATCTATGTCCAGCATTGAGACGTGTGCGCAGAAAGCGGAAAGAGAGAGAAGGGAGAGAGAAGGTATTCTGTTTGAGAGTGCTAAGTTAGCTCTATTCGTTTGAGCGGAACACAACGACTTTCCCGAGCGACAATCGCAAGACCTACCGTATACAAACGGTTTTCAAGAGGTTGGCGACGTCATTTCCTAGCGACGCTACGACAACAGGCCGACAATGTACTTGATACATTTTTCCTATTGCAGCCATAAGGCTGACCGTTCGTTGACCCGTGCGGAACTCCACGTAACAGCCCCCGACGGTCTCACACGTTCGGTTCCACCGTCGGATCGCCAGCTTTGCCCTCGACCCGGTGTGACTTCCTAAGGAGGGGAGGATGTTACATGTTGCGCCTGCGCACGGGCCCCATTTCAGAGGCCAGACGGTTGCTGAGGGGCCCCCAGGCCGCGTGCCCTTTAGACTCTCCCCCTGAAGGCCCACGACGGCCCTTAGGCTGCAGGTACGGATTTGAGACAAATTTTATTTATTTATTTGTTGTCCTTTTTTTGTCTGTTCAGACATCGTTTCGAACTTGCAGCCCCCAAGGCCACGCCTTGGGCTGAGTATACCAGGAAGCAGGGCCGTTTGAGGTCGGGCGTGTTTTGGTGCCCTGCTGCATCAGCAAGACGGTCTGGACGCGCGGTAGGGGCCCAGACCGTGTGGGCCGTTTTTGGCCAGCGCAGGAGGCACACCCAGCCGGACCAGCACTACTTATAGTTGGGCTACGGCTGAGCACACACACTGTTCGAGTAGCTCACTTCTTGGGCGACATGCTGCTGGACCGGCGCTACGACACTCTAGCGTTGCGCTAGGAGCTAGAGGTAGAGGCGTAGGTAGGCAGAGGGGCGAAGGCCATACCTGCATCAACAGCACTTACCCGGCGCCATAAACGCGCTCCACGCCGGTGACCTGCACAAGGTCCATAGCGGCAATTAGTACATGGCGGCAGTTACCTGCAGGTGAGACGGCGCGGAGGAAGGCATCTTCTTCTTCATCACCGCCTCGCCCTCCATCTCTTTTCCCTCCTTTCTTCTTCTGAGCATATGCCCAGGATCTGATCTGACATTTTGTGGCAGACATTGATTGGACATTCGGCAAGGGACTGTGTTTGGACTTCGCTATCGCGATCTTGGTCTTCTCCCTCGCCTCCATCTTCTTCTCGCCTCGTCCCCCATCTCTCATCTGTGGTATCCAACCCCCCATGTGTGTGTGCAAGGAGGGCCCTTTCTTCCATGTATGTGGTCCCTCCTCGCCTCCATCTTCGTCTCGCCTTGTCCCCCATCTCTCATCTGTGGTATCCAACCCCCCATGTGCGTGTGCAAGGAGGGACCTTTCTTCCATGTATGTGGTCCCTCCTCCCTCTCTCATATGTGTGGTGTATGATGGGATGTCGTGTCAGTCCCTGATGAGTCAGGTCATATCTTTGAGTCTTCCGCTGCGCTACATTGTGCTATTTTTGTATGTATCTGGATGTCATTGCTTGTGGATGCTTTGCTGACATTGCATTGTCCATTCTAGTCCTTTTCATCACTTTGCGGATCCTTGGCTCCATATGCATTGCCCAATTGTGCATGGTCAGATATTTGTGTATGCAATAGGTTGTGTCTAGGGTAGAAGCTCGACAGTTGGATGCATCAACCTGTAGGAGAAAGCATGGGCATGAATGGTGAGCGCTCGTAAAACAACTCGTCTAGCCCTAAGACCGGTACTGGCCGGCATGGGACTGAACTGGTGCTGGCGCATTGAGGAGCTATAAATCTTGAGAGTGAACCTGCAGGTCCTGGTGGGCACGACATCTTGTTAGCATCGTTAAATAATTCACGAGTTCGTTGCTGGCTGACCTTAAGTTGCTGGTTGCCCACCAGCCTGACAGGGTAGCCATACTCGTGCTTTTAGTAACCGTAGATGACTACCCGATGTTTGTGATATTGTCCCTGTTCGTGCTATGGGGTCCACTACCTCCTTTCTTGTTTCCTCTAGGATTCCACTGGACTTGTGGCATGAGTGTGACCATGAGGTCAGGAGGAACAATGCAGCCATACACAGCAGAACAGCAAGCTGACATTGACAAGAAGTTGGCTGAGAAGAAGAAAGAGGAGGAGAAAAAGAAAGAGGAGGAGAAAAAGAGAACGAAGGAGGAGGAAGTTAAGAAGAAACTAGAGGAGGAGAAAGAGAAAAAAAATGGAGAAAGAGATGAAGAAGACAGAAGAAAAATTGAAGGAGCTAGAAGTTGAAGAAGAAGAGGAAGGAGGAGGAGGAGGACTGGTGAGAAGACGAGGCCAACTAGAAGGAGAGGAGGTGACGGAGAGCATTCATGCTGCAGAGTTAAGACTCTAGCAGGTTGAGGACTTGGACTGGGTGGCGAAATTTGGGTACCGGACAGAGCTTCCGGAAGAGACTGATGATTTGTGGCGAATTTGGCAGCAACAAAGGATCAAGAGGAAAGGAAGCTGCCGATTGAGGAAAAGAAGGGTGAGCTCAACTAGAGGAGCAGAAAGGGAACCAAGTAGAAATTGAGGAACACTTATGACCGACACTTTGCTACATACCACACTCTCTGCACTTCAATGAGTCATTGGAAAGGTAGAACAACACCAGAAGGAGTTTAAGGGCATCTGGAACAACTACCTTAGTGCATCATCCAGCCAAGTGGATCAAAGGGTCCTACAATATGCACGCCAACAAGATGATATCTTCACTCAAAAATCGACTAACACCATCGCTGCAGTTATAATAGGTGGTGGTGACGGGGGTGGAGATGGTGGTGACGATGGGGATGGTGATAAGCAAGGAAAGGGTCCTAGAAAGGATGATGGAGGAAGGAAGGAGATAAGTCTAAGGGATGAGAACAAAGGAACAAGATGAAGGTAAAACACATATACTGGGAAGAAGGAGGAGAGCATTTTTCATTGGGAGGCGGCAATGGATACATACTTGTCCGCGCAATTGATTCCGTATTGGGACCGCGTACTTATGGCGAGCTCGAGTCTCACGGGAGATGCAGCAAGCTTCGCAATTTCGTTGGTGAAGGAGGCAGGTTGTACCTCAATGGTGCAGTACTCACAACGCACTAGGATGAGGACTTTTTCAGGGCCTTGAAAGACCAGTTCGAAGATAAGAACTTAGCCAGCCATACCGAGTCCCTCATCCTCAACATTAGTGACCACAAGTGGAAGAGTGCGTCGACACTCAAGGCCACTATGGACGAGTTGTTGCAATGTCCGAAACATATAGACCGAACCCCGCTCACATCTTGAACAACTTTGCTAGAGCGCTGCCAAAACCCTTTTAAGACCGAGTTACATCCCCGTACCAACGAGGAGGGGATGACCTATGAGAAATTCGGCAAGATAGTTGTAGACCATGCCGGGTTCCTCCAAGAGGCAAACCATTGTCATTATTGGAAGGACCTGCAAGCCGGCAAGAGGTGGAAGAACAAGACCATATCCGACAATATAGAAGGTAAGGAGAATCTGGTGGTCACCTTCGAAGAAAGACGTGTAGAGTCGTTACCGTACGACTAAATAGACTATGATCTAGACGAAGAGAGCAACAACCAAGTAGCCCAAGGAGGGGACTATGCGGCAGTTGCAGCCTGTGCGGGAGGGCGACAAGCGAGGCCGAGGTAGAGGAGGACGAGGACGAGGTGGAGGTCGAGGACCCGCTGCCCAGGGGGATGGTGGCAAAAGTAGCTACTACGTGGGAGGTAGGGCTTATGGTCCCTCGCAAGGTGGTAGAGGTTCTCCCTTCATAAGGGGTAGAGGTAGTGATAGAAATTGGCGGTCGTGCCCACCACACTCTGGGATAGCCGAAGGCAGACCTTGAGAACAAATGCGTATGGACGAGAAGGTGGGAAGAGCGTCGAAAGGCCCACCAATGTCTCAAGTGTGGTGACCCCGACCACATCGATTCCTTTTGTCCCGAATATAGGTACCCAAAAGAGAACAACTTGTAAAGGTTGCAGTTGCCTCTACAAGGACTTAGATAGAAGTGCACGCTGAAAAGGCACCCTCCTGTTCGAAGATCCCAATGGCAAAGACTGTTATAGGCCCCTATTTGGCTAGTTGTCCATAGGTTGCTTGTGCTAGGACCTCTCTAGGTGGGTTCCTCGCAAGCATTGGTGATGAACTGATCACTCGTCGCCGCGCTTGGGCCGAAATGAAGAAGAAGTCGAAGGTGCAGCTAATAATAGCAGATGTAGAGGTGAGTAGGGAAAGGATAGGCGCACAAGTAGATAATGGGTCGACGCGCAATTACATTAGTAGAAGAGGGTTGCAGAAGATGCACTTGGGAATGAAGATAAAAAAGCTCGATGAGCTGGTCATTAGTAAGTTGGCCATAAATAAAGAGATGATAGTATGTGAGTATGTTCTGATTGGAGGCAGGGGGCAAAGTAGAGAAAGTTATGCACTCCTTGACACTCTTAGTGGAGGATAGCCTTCCTTTTGACATGATTCTAGAAACTGATTGGGGCAACACCGCGTACGTTGACGTGCTGGCTGCCCAGTCCCACAAGTGGGAAGAAAAAACAGTGTCTGTTTCACGCATCCGACGTAGAAGGTAGTTTGTCTCTTTGTTGTACGAGTGCCCCCGCGTTCACCAGACACGTGGTTAAGAATGCCCTCGCTGAACAAGTGTTTGTTGCTTACATAAGATCGTTTAGCGAAGGGAAAAAGGAAGAAGCGCCCATACCACTCAAGTGCAAAGTCTGTTAGACCAGTTCGCTGATGTGGGAGAGGCCCCAAGTGGAGTAGTGGAGAGGGAGACCGAGCACCAGATAGACATAGAACCCGGTAGCCGGATTCCCAAGGGGCCCATCTATCGGATGTCTCCCAAAGAGCTCGATAAGTTGTGCAGACAGTTGGATAAGTTGATAGAGAAAGGGTGGATTAAGCCAAGTTCTTCGCCATATGGTGCACCGGTCTTGTTTGAACCAAGGAAAGAAGGCGGTCTGCGTATGTGTATAGACTATCGGGGACTCAATGTGATTACCATTAAGAATGCAGAGCCATTACCGGGGATAGTCGGCCTTCTGGATAAAGCGCAGGGTTGCAATTTTTTCTCGAAAATAGACTTGAAGTCAGGATACCATCAAATTGAGGTATTGCCTGAGGATTGCCACAAGATCGCCTTTAGGACTCGATATGGCCACTATGAGTTTGTGGTCATGCCGTTTGGGTTGACTAATGTCCCTACTACTTTCCAGCGTTGCATGAATGAATTTTTCCACAATTGGTTAGACAAATTCGTTGTTGTATATCTAAGACGATATTATGATTTTTAGTAAATCGTTACAGAAACATAAGCAGCACTTACGTTTAGTGCTAAGTAAGTTGCGCGACACACAGTTTAAGTTGAACCCAAAGAAGTGTGAATAGGCCAAGCGTCTGGTTTTTTACTTGGGACATGTGTTGGATGAAGATGCAATCAAACCGGAGGACGCTAAGATAGCACCAATTAAAGACTGGCCTACACCATGTACATTTATGGAACTACCGTCGTTCCTTGGTCTGGCCAACTATTACCGCAAGTTCGTGAGGAACTTCACTGTGATTAGCTGTTGAGGAAAGAGACGGTCTGGAAGTGGGATAAGGATTGTACTTCATCCTTTAAGCATTTGAAGAAGTGTTTGATAGAGTACTCGGTTCTTAAGATCGTTGATCCGTCCTTGCCGTTTAATGTGACCACTTATGCTAGTCAATCCGGGATAGGTATTGTACTCCAGCAGAATGATGGCAATGTATACAGCCCTGTTGAGTTCACGTCATGTAGATTACCTAGTGAGAAGGTCACCGCTTCTACATATGAGAGAGAGCTATTTGCTCTTAGAGAAGCCTTAAATCATTGGCGACCCTACCTCCTAGGTCGATATTTCAAAGTGCCTTCAGACCATGAGACACTTAGCTGGCTGAAGACCCAAGCTAGAATGACACCTAAGTTGACAAGGTGGGCTTGGGAGATTGATCAGTTTGACTTCAAACCATGGTTGTCAACCGGACGTCCGGATCGGGATCCAGACGGTCCGGTCTGGATGTCTGGATCCGGTGTCCGGTTTGAGGTGTCCGGTTGGGCCCCATTTTGAGAAAATTTGAAAAAACAAAATTGGGGTCCCCAAGCAATTTTCCAGTGCCTGGTGGACCCCCGAAAACTGTTGGCGAGGTTTTTGGTGGACCGTTGGGCCAACCGGACCGGCCTTCAAGGGCCTGTACTTGCAATCTTGGGTGAGCTTCAGCGGGCCAAGCAGAACTGGTGTGTGTGTGTGTGTGTGTGTGTGTGTGTGTGTGTGTGTGTGTGTGTGTGTGTGTTATAGATTTCACCCCAACAGCCCCAATTCCACCCAGATGAATAGATTCAGAATCAAAGCAGTCTTTTTCGTATTGCAGACAACGAGAGCATGTGAGATGAGACAGTCACAGTCCAACATATTAAGGCAATTTTATAATTAGACAGTTTTTGGTTGTCCTTGGGGTACCCCTTCCATTGTTCTTGCAGCTGTGTGTGTGCACGACACTGTGTGTGTATGTGAGTGTGTTCAAGATAAGTCGGATAACACAAGTTACACAACTACAGTAGCGGTTTTTTTTTTTTTAATCCGGACATCCGGAGCTGTTCTTTCATAACCGGACCATTCGGGTCCGTATGTCCGGTTGTCCGGATCGATGTCCGGTTTATCGGACGTCTGGATTAATCCAGACACGGGTCCGGGCCCGGTGTTCGGTGTCTGGATGTCCGGGTCCAGGGCAACCATGCTTCAAACTGAAGCTTGTCAAAGGGAAGTATAACATTCTTTGCTCCAGTGGCCCCGCCCATCTGCGGCCCAGCAGGCTGCGCCCTCCCAGGTTCTCAAAGGGCATAACCGCCCATACCCTGCTAGGTGGCCACAACGGCTGGCTTTTAGGCCTTCAGTGCGGGATAAAACCCTGTAACACACTTATTAAAAATAATAGCACATCAGAAAATAATTTACCCGGCCTAAATTTCCCACACCGCGGCCGTGGACCCAACGCGACCCTCATTTTTAGTCGTTTAAGTCCCGAATCGCACGGCTGTTGAGCCGTGCGTCCTTAATTTAAGTACAACAAGTTCAACTTCAGTATCCCAGCGACCACATGTCCCAAAGGCTTTGCCCAAGGTGAAACACAACTGGTCACAGCGTCGGTCATCACCCATTACTCTGGACGTCGGCAAACGTCTGGACTTTAATGTTCTAGCCCTTCGGCCATATGTCAGGTTCGAGTAAACTTTTGGCAGATAATCCAATCTCATCAACTCACGAAGCCTAGGTAACAAAGCCCTAGTCGGACATTGTCCGACATTTAAAAATACCAGGCAGATACCCTTGTAGGGGTTTCTGCCCCGACACCGAAGACTCCGTGTCTATAGACTTTATGGACACTAAGGCAAGAAGTTGGAATGGAAAAAGCCAGGTTATGGTGATAGTGGACAGACTTAGCAAGTTCGCGGTTTTTGTACCACTCCCTGCTGAAGCGAGGACAGATTTAGTAATTTGGGAGTTCTTTAATCGTTGGGTGAAAAACTACGGGCATCCCTTGACTATTGTAAGTGATAGTGATACACGATTCACGGGCGAGCACTGGCAACAACTCATGAGTGTCTATGGATCCAAACTGACTATGTCTTCAGGCAAACATCCTGAGACAAACAGACAGACTGAGCAGATGAACAGAGTGTTGCAGCTGGTGATGCGTATGTACATCCAACCAGATCAGATTGACTGGGATGAGCATCTAGCTAAGGTCGCTTGTGACTATAACAATTATGTGCATTTGGCTACAGCAAGAACGCCCACTGAACTGCATTTGAATTGCCGCCCACGTAGGCCCATTGACTGTTTGAACCCTGATCAAGTGCAAAGGCTTCCGCCAGTGACTAGAGAGTTTGCTGTGCAATATCAGAAAGACTTAGAGAAGGTGAGCGAGAACATTAGAAAGGCACATCATCAAATGATAGAACAAGCAAATAAACACCCCAGACTTTTGCAGTTCGCTGTAGGGGATTTGGTTCAGGTAAAGTCTAAGGAGTTTCTCCCGGAGGAGAACATTTCGCAGAAGTTATTACCTGCGTATAGGGGACCGTGGCAGATACTCGACGTGATTGGTGACGTGGATGGTCCTTCCTACGTTGTTCGGATTCCTCCTCATTTGCACACTTAGCATGCCTCTAAGTTGCTCCCTTGTGTTAGTAATGAGCTATTTCCGTCTCGAAGATCTATGATTCCTCCTGATATGGATGGCAAATATGACGTGGACCGCATCGTTGCAGAGGATGTTTATAGATCTGGACGCAGGGGTAGGCCCCAGCAACAATATAAAGTTAGATTTGCTTATCAAGGGCCTTAGGAATATCGCTGGTTTACAAGAGATGAACTAATTGAGACAGCACCGGACATAGTGTCCTACTATGAGAGAGCTAGGCGAGGAATCAACATAGTTGATAGGTAAGGATTGTAACTTTCGCAGAGGACCTCAAAATTAGACCGGCGAGAGTGAAAGGCATTCCACGATGCAGACCCCAAATTTGAACTCCAGGGTCAAGGTCTCAGGCAAGGGAGGCCAAGTCGGCCAGTTCATCAAGGTCACAGTCAGGTACTTTAGGAGTCAAGTCCAACAGGCACCCAGTGAGCAGTCACATCCCAGAGGCAAAGGTTGTGTTCTATAAGCAAAGTCACGTCCCATATTGACAAGTCGTATCCCACAGACAAAGGACACTTCCCCAGGCAAAAGCCGTGTCCCATAGGCAAGAGTCACATCCCACAGTCAAAAGTCATGTTCCACAGGTGAAAAGTCGTGACTCACAGACCTAAGCAGCAGCACACCAATGAAAATTTGGGAAAGTACCAGGCCTTGACATTCTGAAGCAAACAGGCCATGGGCATGTGGTACCAGTCCCAAGTCAAGCCAAAAGAAGCAGAGGTTGGGACGAGTTGAAGCTCAGTCCAAGTCAATATAAGGACTGGCCAGCCACATTTCGGACAGATTGCTCATTCATGAGATGTGTGGAAGTGCTGTTGAAGCGCTTGGGCGCTATCTGCGAGTAGCATGTGCGCGAGAGCCCTGCTGGGAAGCGCTGCACTCAGAGGGAAGACGGCCATAGCTGCATAGCTAGTGATAGGAGATAGAGCTGAGTGGCAGTGGAGGTATTCAGATTCAAGATCCTCAAGTAGAGGGAGAGAGGGAGAGAGTGAGCGTATGCATGAAGAAGACACACACACACACACACACACACACACACACACACGGAGAGAGAGAGAGAGAGAGAGAGAGAGAGAGAGAGAGAGAGAGAGAGAGAGAGAGA
>BFEA01000153.1:2216378-2229888 GCA_003427395.1 Chara braunii | reverse complement strand
AGACTAAATGGCAAAATTAAATATGGGTCAAATTGTGGCCGCGATCTATTTTGCAGTTGGAATAATTTTTTAAAATTTATTGGCCCAGGCATGGCTGAGTGGCAAAAATGGAAAATGTGTCGAATCGGTGCGACGATTATTTCGCAGTGTAAATGATTTTTTTTAAATGTTGTCTTATTATTTATGGAAAGAACACGACCTCATCTATGGATTCTCAAAATTTCATATTTTTGTGCATGTTTGTTCGAGCACAGAAAATCACCAAAGTTCCCCCTTGTAAAACGCCTATTTCGTTGTGCCTGACCTCCTTGTTTTGAGAAGACGGGGCTCAATGCCTAGGCCTGAGGGCCCTTTTGCAGTTCGCATGCCCTCACTTCTTTTTGGGGTCCGCTTCTACCCGGGATCCGGTCCAACGCCCCCCACTTCTTTTTGGGGTCCAGTTCCACCCGAGGAAAGGTCCTTCCTTTTTCCAAAAGTCCCGGTTCTAGCATAGCTAGCTGTAGGTAGTCCGCAGTTTTGCCAAGGACTGGTCCCCCAAATTTTTTTGCCCCCTAAGAACCCACTTTGCATCCTGGTCACCCGCCGCAAAAAATGGGACACCTTGACACAGACGCGGAAGCCCACTATACCCCAACCTAAGGGCTGCGAATTGAGATAGTTGGCTTGCTCCCCCACAACATTCGGTATTGCTAGGGTCTTTGGGCATCAGGGGTGTGAGTGTGTGTGTGTGTGTGTAGCTTGTGTGCACTGTGTAAGAGAGTGCTGGCCATAGACACTGCTTTTTTTTTTTTTTTTTTTAAGAAGAACAACCCAAGTGAATGCTAGAGGTGCTGATAAAAGCAGACACCACTAGCATGCTCGGGGAGGCTCCATCTATTGGTGGGGAGCGGCACCTGCTGGAAATCGGGTCCAGCGTCCCTCAACAATTATAGGCAGGTGTTCCCTAAACCACCCGAGTGCATATCAATGTCCCACGTGTCCACCCCACAAAATGCATACATGATCAACCGCAACAGCACGCTGGCACACTCTATCATGTGATGAGCAGCATTGATTGCCCTCAATTGAGGGGTTGTTACTTGATGAGGGTGGGGGGAGTAGATGGGAGGCGCATCTATTGGCAAAATACTCCGTCTTTGCATTAGCCGGTCCACCCACTTGCGGCCCCACCCTGCTCTTGGTGCCAACAAACTGAGATAGTTGGTTTGCTCCCCCCATTGGGTATTGCTAGGGTTTTGGGGCATCGGGGGTGTGAGTGTGTGTGTGCTAGGCTGTGTGGAATGTGTGGGAGAGTGCTGGCCATAGATACTGTTGTTACTTGATGGGGGTGGGGGAGTAGATACGAGGTGCAACTACTGGCAAAATGCTCGGTCTTTGCATTAGCTGGCCCCACCCTACCCCTGACCACCCCCATTCGGACAGGGGGCAACATCCATCCCCTTCATTGGGAGAGGTAGCCATGCTTGCCCTGTCCCCTCTATAGGCTTAGGACTGGCAGGTACGTAGTGAAAGGTGAAATTGAGAGAAGAATATAGCTTTGTTTGAAGGGAAAAAAAACAATAATAATAGTGAAAAAAAAAAACAACAGAGGAGGTGGGAGCAAAAGACAGAAGACGCGCGTAAAAGGAATAAGACATTGAATTATCGTGAGGGCACAGGTGCACAGCCTGTAATTTGTCTGTTGATGTGGTTTGGAAAGGGTAAGGTAATGATTATGTTGTGTTTATGTTTTGTCGTGTTCGCTATGCACAACCCCAATAGTGTATGTGTGTGTGTGTGTGTGTGTGTGTGTGTGTGTGTGTGTGTGTGTGTGTGTGTGTGTGTGTGTGTGTGTGTGTGTGGATGTGTGTGCGCGCGGGCAGGTGCTGACCTCGGAAAACAGCAATGTTCTATTCGAATACAAGAGTTTCTTCTTTCGAAATTCGAATAAAAACATATGCTTTGAAGTTGAATACAACGCAAATGTATTCTATTTGAAATGCATGTCTATTCGAGAAAGGTGCACAAACTCTTAAGTTCCAGCCTCCAAGCCCTAGGGGGCCACACACCGTTTCGTTTTTTTTTCCAGAAACACGGTCAATAGTGGTCATGTAAGGGCTGCCTGTCCCCCTAGAAGTGTCTGCCTGCAATTTTAACACCCTTCCAAGTTCCAACGACGAATTTGGGCCAACGGGAACAACCGGTAGAACCAAATGACAAAAATGACTCAGATATATAAATGCAACCCTACGGGCCACAAACAGATAAGTGAGAAAGGGTTGGAAGAGGAAGTTGGAAAACAGGAAACCATCATTATGACTTTCAGACAGGCAAAGCAGTTGGGCGAGTCAGTCCTAACAGAATATGAACACTTGCAACAATGATCCCAACATGAGGGAACATGAAAGGAACACAGTCACAGAGGGGGGATGGGGTGCTCTTCTGCCCACATATCACATGGAAAGACTTGGCCTTAGAACATATCTCAAGATTAGCCCCGGAAACACCAGCCTACATTAACCCACTCACATGGACTGAAAACAGAGAATGGGCAATCCCACGGCGACGGTCCCAGCAAGGAAATTCTTTAGTCGATTCACAAGGACAAGAGGCAAGGAAGGACCTGCGCAATGACCCCTTCTCGCCAACACTTCTACAGATATGGAAGAACCTTCCCCTACCGGACAAAACCCAACCAGAAAGATGGGAAGCGGTGGTCCGACAACCACTGTTTGGGAATAGAAGGATAACTAATTCGAGAGGCCAAGTACTGCATTGCACAGACTCCCCGTGGAAAGGATGGGTGAAAAAGGGGGTACTTAGAATGACGGATATCGGGGACGCAAACAAGAGGGACTGGATTACAAGAGATCAACTCAAGGAAAAACTGAGGTGTTGCCACAGACCAGAGGAGGCGTTGGAAAATCTTATAGAATGCGTCTCCTTGAACTGGTGGAAAATTATGAGGAAGGGGCCCTCAATACAAGAATCCGATTTAGTACTACTTCGGGGCCGTCAGGGGGAGATGGACAATGTGGTGTGTTGTGACCCAAAGGGACCGATAGTGGTAGACATGTTCACAATAGGTAAGGATAACTCACTCCAAAAGACCAATCCTGATCAAATACAATTCGTCGGAAAGGACGAACTCTCAAGAATGAGAGTTATTTGGGTGAAGGACAGATTGGTGGCTTTCTCCCCAGATACGCTGATAACTCAACTGACCCTAGACCCTCTGGAGTGGGTAAGGACGAATGCAAGTTGTGAGGGCAGAAGCCGCAGAACCAATACTAAAATGTTGTACAACATTTTAATTTACTGTTAAAGCAACATACAGACTGCTCCGACCAAAAATCAATCTACGGGACCGGGTGGAAGCGAGATGGATGAAACGGTTGAACATTAACAAATAATCGTTGAAAAACGTTAAATGGTTCCAATTAACCAAAAGGAAACTTGCCAATCTGGCCTCTCTACAATGGCAAATGCCATGTGTTTCAAGTTACTGACCAATAACAGGTTGATAGATAGGACCAACCTTGAAAAGAAAGGACTCGCCCTCCCCTAGTGTAGATTATGCTCGAGCACATTCCCATCGAGGAAGAGACCAGAGACAATAGAGCACATTTTTCTTCAATGTCCCGGAGCGGTCTGACTCTGACGATGGTGGGATAAAGTCTGGAACCAGATTGGAACAGGTTCACCCTGGCCATGGGACAGGAAAGCCTTGCTGTTTGAAAAATGGCTCTCGGAACAGCCTGACAACTTCACTTTCAAAATGTTTAAGCAAGGACGCAGGGCAGTACTGTGGGCACTATGGAGGCACCGATGCACCTATGAAATTGAGAGTGTGAGGTTGGAATGACCAGAATTTATGGAGAGCATACAACAACAAATCCAGACAAATATAACAGCATGGTGGGAGGAAGTCAAAATGCAGATCCAATACATCCATACTCAGAATAAAATAAAGCAGAAAATACAAGTATTTTATAAAGAATGGCTCGTGGGGAAACGGGGGGGAGTTTGGGGAAGGTGGAATGGAAAGGGGAAAAAAGGGGGCAAGAGGGGGTGTTGGATAACAAGGAGATAACCAGACACTACAGACTCCTCTTCAATGATTTGACCAAGCTGGATGACGCAACTCCAATGTGGCCAAGTGACCTATTCCCAGACCCCCCCCCGCAAATAGTTTAGTAAGCAAGGCATGGTATGGGGGAGAGTGATGGAAATGTAGAACGATAAAAAGGGGGAAGCCTTGAAGGCAGGGAACGATGGTGGGTTCAAGAGAGTAGCGAGACCGCAAGGTATTATGGACAGCAACAGGCGACCCAAAAGAAGGGCTGAAGAGGCGGATCTAGCTAAGGTTAAAATTCTCAGAAGAAGATAAGACTAGTATTTATAGCAGGGAAGTTGTCTCTATGGGAGCAGTGGCGAAGGCTCTTCTAGCCCTAATGGGAAGAGGCGTTTTTTCTGGGTTGTATTTCATATGTTAATATGAGTCTTGGGCACTGGTCCCCAATAAAATAAAAATAAAAATAAAAAAAGGATGGGGTAACAACACAAATAAACACTAATGATATGTTGCAAGAGGAAGAGTGTAATGAGAAGACCATTCAATCGGACACCCATTCAGAACACACATACATATCCAACCAGGAACACACATACATATCCAACCAGGCTAATCACGACCAATTGCCGCTTTGCGGATCAAACAAGCATACATTCGACATTCAAAACCAAGATCATGCACATGGTGCAAATGCACTTGGACAGAGAACAAACACCAATGGACAAAAGCGAAGGTCTTCCGCAATTTTACTTATTAATTTGAAAGACGGTTGTCACCAGACTTGCGCGATGAATCGAACATTACTGAAACTTGAAGCCATGCGCCAGATCATCCACCTAGGCTCGTCGTCTGGCCGCATGCTCACATACATCCACCCTTCACTCCACCACTGCTTCATCCCTCCAGCCACAATCTACCGATTCTACCGCTAGATTCACCCCATGTTGTCACCCCACCCGATCCTTGGGTATAAGAGTCTTTTGAGTGTCGCGACCTTTGCACATAGTCTGTGCAGCATTGCAACTCTTATAAAAAAGAAGCAGAGGAAAGGAATATGCAAATTTATAACATAAAAGGTGTGTGTCTTCCGCACAAAAAATATAGATAGGAGGACGGCAAGGGGAAGCTTTCAGATCATGATGATCACTAGTTGGCAGAATGATAAAAAACTTTGTAAAAATCCTAACCATAATGCGGCATGGGCCGCAAAGAAAGTGTTGGTGATCTGTTGCGTGCCAATAACAGGTTAAGGGCTTACTAAATGCCCCAAGATCATAATGATCCAAAACCAAGCACTCGCATAGGGGTATTTTGCACCTAACTGCTCACTACGGGTCGATAAATGAGAGAGAAACATTGAGCGGAGAAGGCACACTACGAGAGTTACTCGAGAGGAATGTCTTAGAATAGAAACCCTTCGATTACAAACTTACCATTTCCGCTTTTTTTTTCGTCCTTGGAAAATTTGTTTGATTACTGATTTCGTCGTTTTCGTTTCACTTTTCGTTTTCGCACGATATATTTTCTTTCACCAGTGTGACAGGCAGAGGATGGAGGGGTGGGGGACTTTCACATGGAAATGAGCATTTATTTTTATGTTTTTCAACAAACTAGAAAAATAATGGTTCAGTTCTTCGGCACATTTGTTAAAATTGAAATTATACAACTCAGCTTGAACATCGATGAGAAGTCGAAATACGGTTTAAAGTTTGCATCCAACTATTGTCAAATGAAAAGAAAAAAAAAGACAGGCGTGCGTGCAGTGCGCAAGCAGCGATGGTCGACGTATGTAAAGTGCGGAGGGGTATGGTTACCCATCCTGACGGCAGCTCACGGAAGGGCATGAATGCTTAGAGTGGAGGACCGTGTTCTCCATACTTGTTCTCCACAAATGAAAATGACCCTTTCTAACAAGGCCGATAGTCATGGGACCACCATCGTCGAATGCACGGTCCCTCCTCTTACCAAGATGGAGGTCGTCCGATCTACAAGACCCACAGTCCCGGGAGCAGTACCCCCTACGCACTCTAGAAGTCGAGATGCTACAAGAACCTCTTACGTTGGAAATTTGCAAATCGTGCAATATGATATTTCTCGATCGAACAATAATTAAAGTTCTCTGGTTCTCACTTACAGTAAAAACATTTCATAAAATTAAAAGAGAATCTCACAATAAAATAGCATTCCAAAATTAAAAGCATCATTCTATCTTAAGAAATATCAATTTCAGTTTTTGAAATTTATTGTCTTACTAAAAACACTTGAAAAAAATAGGGTATTCCAGAGATGAAATATGTGTGGATAGGTTCATGAAACATTTTAAATGAACGATCATTCTATTATTAGGATTTTAATTCACAAATATCGTAAATGTGTTAATTCAATATAAATTAAAATGTATTTGTTGTAGTAAAATAAAGGTGTAATTAAGATATTTCATAAACTTGTTTTAACTTTTAGTTCATTTTTAACAAATAAATGTAGTTGAAGGAAAAACTAATTTTTAGATGAAAACTTCGTAAAAAAAACGAGTTTTAAGAATTGGAAGAACTTTGGAATGATAATTTTTAGATATGAAGGAATTTTTTTAAATGAAATGTTTTTTCATCTTTTATTTCTTATGAAAATATTTATGTTGTGCGTGCAACACGACGTATCAGACACCACGCCTCTTGGCACGTCTAGGCTGGGGGAACATAACTTGAACGTAGTTGTCATATTGTCAAAATATTGATGACGATAGGTCTAGCGTCACCTCACTCAGTGTCTGCGACTGCAGGCATCATCCTATCGTCGTAGCTCTTTCGCGAGTTGCGTCATCATTTCATTTTTTTTTCATCTCGCCTATTTCACTTGCAAGTTCATATCCACAGTCTCGGTAACAGTTTCATGCATCGTGCTACAACTTTTCTCTATATCGTGTGCGATAACGAGTTTACCGCTTTTTGCATTTCCCTCCACCATATAACGATGATATTCTCCATGTAACTATTCTCTTGTCATCTACGCCATCTCCAGACACGTAAAAAGCATCATTGGCTAATGTGAGCTTCCATTGCCATACAGCTAATGTTGATCACCGATGTTCCCTCTGTGTAAAAAAATAATATGCACGACATGAGGACACCTACTTTGACAGTTGGTGTTCCGTTCTCTCATATCGTCTGCTTGACGTAACTTTAACATGCGTACGTCATATACATGATATGCACGAAGATAACGCAATCCACTTCTTGACATTTGTTGTCCTAAAACACGTTAAACTATCATCGATCATCTCAAGCTATCATTTTCTTCGCAAATAGTTTTAACCTCTTATTAACTAAGGCACTTTTAACTCCGCTACGACCAGTGATAAAAATATTATTCACCACGTGGATATAAATTGTTTTCTTCTGTCGGGTAACAATAATTTCTTAATCTAAGAAAATAAACTTGTCATGTTTGGTTCTCGATGACTCAGATCTTGATGCTGCCACTCAATCGAGTGAATATCTATGTTATGAAAGTTGTGTTTATCATCGATTTCTTGATATTATATATGCTTGCACAAGGACATCACTTTTAAAACTACATTACAGAAAATTACATCATTTACACTAAAGGTCGCTCGTCTAACCAAATTGCTTTTTATTTGCTTATTCTTTGAGAAAAGTTATTTGCACAAAAAATCGAATAAAATTCTCATGATGAAAGTTGACGAGTTGATGCACTGCATTTGTCACATATTTCAAAAACATTTTCTCATTGTCAAGATCAAATTCAATCTCACAAGTAATTTCAATAAGATTGGTAGCGTTCATGTGCGAGACTCTGTAGTCTCGTTGTATCTGTTAACGTATCTTTGTTTATGTATGCGCGAGTATTTCTCTGTCCGCAGGTGTACATCAACATAACCATACCTACACACACGCACCCCAACACATCGCACATACACACACACCCTGACATACACACATCGTGTCGTACACACACACACACATATACACAATATCGTTTTCTTATTGTAAAATAGATAGTTTGATGAGCCGATGAATCTGAAATTTTAATAAAATGTTTTACGTTTTTGTCCAAATGAGAGTAATACCTTTTATTTGACTTTCAATCTCATATCCGCACTGACCAATTGAGAGTTTATAATCATATGTGTGTCTGGGTTTGTTAACATCGACGTCTCTTAGAGGTTAAGTAATTAGTAACTGTTTATCTATCTACAATAACCGTTGCTTGATCTTGAAAGAAACGAAAAAACAGAAGAAAAACGTATATATGTCTCCTCATTATCATTTAATTCATTGAAAACTCTTGATTTTCACGTTTGTGATGCTCCTTTTTAAAACAATACGGCCTACAACTAACGCGTGGTCGGGGGGACGCTTATGTTATTGAGTTATTTTTCATCGGATTATGTTTCAAATCCAAAACATCTATATGTGAATGTAATTGTGGTGGTCATTCGACGTTCAGTATGTGGTCAAATATGTTTTTGGTCGCTCGATTTGTTCGCCGTATGTCTGAATAAGTTGGACATAAACTTTCCTTCAATTTTATAAGATATCAACATACAGTCATATAAACTGGGGAATTCTAAAAGAACTTTTTTTAATAAATATATATTTTTTTAAACGAATTCCCTAATCGTAGCCCCTGACTTATGCAACTTATGCTCAACCAAGCATGGGTGTCCAAATTCATTGAGACCCTATGAAAAACCATGTATGTTTTTTTCATAATACATTTTTTAATAGAATTGTATACTTGTCTTCGGTCGTCCATAAGTGAAAGTGTGTACATGCTTTTCCGCACGACATCCGTAAATCCAAACATTGTTTTTGGTACATAAAGGGTTTGCAAGGAACAAGACCAGAAGAACGTTCAAGGAAATTTCACATATATATATATATTTGTGACGATATATATATATATATATATATATATATATATATATTTATTTCTCAAAAGAGAAAATAAAGGTATTTGTAGTTATTAGTACAAACGTTTGTGTTTTTGTCGGAGTCCTTGCCGAGAAATATATGCGTTGCTCTCTGCTGTACGTGACATGAAGGCTCAGTCATGGTCGTGTGTACAACGCAATGTTGCAACTTTTTACTTGATTTGAAGAAACGTTTATTGACGTCTACTGAAAAGATGTGAAAAACGTAGAATGCGGAGTTTGTGTAGAAGGAAAAAATAAGAACTGAAACTTGGTGAAGTCGCTGTCAGGGTTGCCATTTGTATAAAAGGACCGTCTTCTCATGAGCCCCGTCGAGGAGGGGGAGCCAAAAGAATCGTCTTGCGTGTCGAAAACGCATGCACGCATACACACACACACACATACATACACACAAACACACATACATACACACAATCAATTTTATGTTTATCCATCTTTCTCATGTTTTGTGTCCTCCATCTGATTTTTCTTTGTCCTTTTGTCTGACTCCCTCTGAATTTTTCTAAGTAATTTTATGTGTTCCCAACTTAGCACCGTTAATAGTGTCAAACAGTCGGTAGTTCCTCGTTTGGAGTTCCTACTGCACTCTCAGGGGGTCGCTCTGCTCGAGATGTTTGTGTTTGTGTGGCTGTGCTGCAAGTGTTGCCTTGCGTTTTGCTGCTCCGTTGCCTTGTCACTCATTTGCTGATTGTGCCTTCTGTGTTTGTTGCTTGCATGCCTCATCGTTTGGTTGCCTTGTGTGTGTTGCATTGTGCTTTGCTGCACGGTTGTCGAGGTGCTTGTCCGCTCCTCTTGCCATCCCTTGCAGTGTGGTTGCTTTGCTTGTGTAGCCTTCTGCTTCATTATACGATTGCTATGTTCTTCATCCGCCTGCGGTGCCATTTCTTGCAACCGTCTTCGACATTCAAGTGGTGCAGCCATGTTGCCATTTCTACGTTGTCGTGCTCTAAAGGGTTGTTGCCTGCCGCTATGTTCCGCTTGGGGACTATCTGCCTTCAACATAGGTCAAATGGTTCATAACCCGGACCATCAAATACGAAGATTTTGCAGATTGTCAAGGGTTCAGCCTCCTGATGAGTCGGTGCAGCTCCGACGAAATAATCTTGTTATTCTCAGTTTTTATTTTTTTAAGTTTTGCTTTTGAAACTTGATTTTTTTTTACCTGTTGTTTTTCTGTTGTGTTACTTTTTGGTTTTGAGTTGTTTGTCTGCCCACCTGCCTCCCCCATACCCTCCAACCTATGGATCTTGCTTCACCATCTTTTATGCCTTGCTGATTTTTGTTGTTTGTCTACCTGCTCACCTCCCTATACCCTCCACCCTATGTATATTTTGTCCGTTGTTTTTTGTGGCTTGATGTCTTTTGTTTATTTGCCCGCCCGCCCAGCTACCCATACCCTCCAGCCTTCGTCTTTTGCTTCGTGACTTTTGTGCTCTGCTGCCGTGTCCTTTGTTTGACCATCCAATTCTCTTATGCCCTCCAACCATTGTCCTTTCTGCGAGATGTTTGTTCGATGCCTTACTAGTTTCATCCATTTGCTTTATTGTCTTTCGTACATTGCTATCTTTGCCGTTTTGCTCTTTGGCTCCCCGCTATTTGATTGGAGTTTTTAGTTTGTGGTCTTCTGCTTTTCTGTTTTTTGCATCACTTTTGTGCATTTGTCTCATAGGCATATCAGGTTACGGACTCGTATCCACGTGCTGTCATACCTATGTTTTTTTACACAATATGATGTTGCACGGTCGTGACAATCTTGTCTTATAATAAAACACACACATGATACTTTTCCTTCTTGGTTGTCGATGGGTGAGATTCCATATCGTCTTGTTTTTGTTGTATGTATGACTCCCCAACACTTTCTACGTTTTGTACCTCCTTGCTTACCTAATGCACTTCCCATGTGAGTAAAGGTTATGCACTGCTTAGACCGTCCCATCTATTGCCTTTCAACACTATTTGCGATCCCTGCCTCCTTGCTTGCCGAATATGCTTTTCGTGCAAATATACGTCAGGTGTTGCTTAGTTTTTTTTCTTAGTTTATAAGTGGGACTGCCTTTTTTTTTTACGTGGGTTTTGTATATGCCTATCTGTTTGTGTGTGCGGAGTCTGTGGGGCACCAAGCTGAAGTAATTTTATGTGTGCCCAACTAAGCACCCTTAAGTAATGCCAAACAGTCTGTGGTTCCTTGTTTGGAGTGCCTATTGCACTCTTTGGGGGGGGCGCTCTGTTCAAGATGTCTGTGTTGCCTGTGGGTGATGACGGATGCTTGTCGGAGTGATTCCTTGGCTCAATGGGTGGTGTGGTGAAATCTTGCAAATTCTTTTTCATATGTCCTCCATATTGATGATGCGTGCGGGTGTGTTCTATATCAATAAGAGTTGACAATCCAAAGTGAAAGCTAAAGACATTTTTTATGCCTGTTCGATTAACGGAGCTTGAGGTTCATGACATTCTCAAATATGACTGAAGTGGAAAAAAAAATGGAGCAAAAGAGATACAACGAACTAAAAAAAATGTTATGGTAATCTTATAAACATTTTTTAGAATGCTAAAGTCGCTTTGCCAATTGGAGGCAAAACACTTAAAAAAAAAAAAAAAAAAAACTCACTAAAAAAAAAACTCACTTAAAAAAAGAACTCACTAAAAAAAAAAAACTCATTAAAAACAAAAAAAAACTTAGTCGGTATTTATTTGATCAACACTTGTATTTAAATTAAGTTTTTTTTTTTTTTTTTTAGCGAGTGAACAACAATGGAGAGGTTGGAAGTTTAAGATTTAACATATTGAAATCTATATGAGACGCTCGACCTTGCTCTCAACACATGAACCTCCTAAGGAATAAAAAAGTGAGACTAACAATGAACAAGCAAAAAGTAGATGTCGCATATCAAGTTTAATTTACCCTTCACGGAGTCTGCTCATGGGGTCTATTTTTCATAGTGTGTTATACATTGCATATGGAATAAATTACAATCACTTAAACCACCAATACTTGGCCCAGCTACCGGTCGTGGAAACAAATAGAGTGAAAACGTTTCTAGTCGAATGAATTTGGGCGCTCCTGAAGTGACTCGTACGTTTCCTAAAATTGTGGCGCCTTAACTGGTGGTTGAACTATAAACTTTTTTTCCTTACTTCTTATACGTTAAAGTATCTTCCCACTCTCGCCTCCGACGCCCCCTCGTTTGTAATGAGGTTCTTTTTGCAGTCGTCATCATATTTCTACGACATTTGCGTTGTCAAGTATCCAATTAATTCATAGCCTGCACCGATCGTGACTCGCTTGTGTTTTTCTGGTCAAGACTATTTACAAAAGATAAGAAATTAAAGTGCACGAGTCTTAGGCAATCACAAACTACCCAACTGAAAACACTCCTATCCGGTTCAAAGAACAAATAGATTGAGCATGTCAGGCTTATTGATATGATAAAACATGAACGAAGGGATTGAAAAACTTGTTTATTCATTTTATACAAATTCACAGTGGCCAAGCAGGGTGTCACAGTTGGTTGAGCTTGTAAGTGGTATTTAGGAGGCCATGGATTCAATTTCTCACATCGTCCATTCAATCCCCCACGGCCATATGTATTACACTTCGAGTTCACCAATGGAGATAATTGCCTTGGGCCTCTTGGCTTGTTGCGAAAGTGGCAATCGCTTTCTAGCTTGCATCACGTGTTCGAAGTCGGGGTACTGTTTCGTGGCTTGAACAAAGTTGGCGAAACCTACAACCCTTGGTGTGTCTATATTAGGAGGGTCCATAGGAGAAAATATTGAGAGAAAAATATACATGCAGTTCGCCCTGATTAGGAAATTACAACTTAAAAAAAAAAAAAAAAAAACACCATTGATCTCAATGACGTTCGTGAAACATGCCATCGACACTTATTTTCCATTTGTGAGGTCATATATGGATTGAGTTGTGAATTTTACAGGATAAGTCATTCACGGACTTGAAATACTCATTTGAGAGCAAACACTTACTTATTATTGTATTTCCGATTGTTTCCATGTGGGATAAAATTGTGTATGTAGTTTATTTTCTACAAAAAAATTGTACATTTTTTCATCAAGGAGGAATTTTTAGAAGCCATAGTATGTGATATGTAATCAAAAACGAAAAGAAACCCCGTTATTTGAAAAATTCTATTTCGTGGTTACCCTTATCAATAAAAGGTATACGCTTATCCGAGCAAAGAGCATTTATAGAAGTCATACACCTTGATACGGGATATTAAAGTAAAAAGTAACGCCTTTCTTTTATTTTTTTCAAGAAAACAAAGTAACAACACTCTGGAATGGTATCCTTGTTTGCAAATAGAGAAACATATCAAGGCACGTCGTTACTATCTTTCCTCAAAAAGGAAAAACTTATAGGTTACCGAGTCGGACGTTCGGGACCCCCCTGACCGTCCACGATGTCCGACCGGACGTCTGGTCAGACGTCGGACCGGACAGGGTATGTCCGACCTAGCGGAAAAAAAAAAAAAAAAAAAAAAAAA
>BFEA01000153.1:2195699-2209959 GCA_003427395.1 Chara braunii | reverse complement strand
CGCCAACTTACCTACGGTTGACCCCACGCCACTTCCATCGATAGATGAACAAAACCGAATGAATCCTCCACTAGAACATGAAAATATACACTGCCACACTCTGTCACCCCCCCCCCCCCATTTCGTTGCATTAAGCAGCCAAACTATGTTCGTTTTACGAACGGGGTGCATCTGTTTTTTTATTATTTTAGTTTAATTTTTTTGTTTTAGTTGTTTTTCCTTTCCCTCTCGTTCAAAGAGAGAGACGGGCGTCGTTCCTGGAGCAACGGACGCCAACTTAGAGGCTGCATCAAAAATATATTAAAAAAAAAAAAAAAAAAAAAAAAAAAAGGATGTTGCCTCACGGGTGGAAAAGAACAGTGTTTCCAGACTGTGCGGGAGCACGAAGACTACCACTTTGTTTTTGGAACAGATGACTGTGGCCACGAGATCTTGAATCTCGCGGCTCACAGTACGCTCGTGAGAGAAAGGGTGTTGGAGGGGGAGAAACAAGGGAGTTGGGAGGGGAGGTCCTGCCTCTCCCAACCTGACAACTACCCTCCCATTTTCAGAGGAGGGCAAAATTAAAGGTGGGAAGGCTACTGGTTTCAACAGCATGAACCTGGCCAAGGTAAGGGTCAGGCGCGTTATAGTTGAAGTTAGTTTTTTTTTTTTCTTTCCCCAATTGTTTATTTTCTTTGTTTTTTTGTGCAAGTGTCCTCACGAGGTGCTACCTTTGGCAGAAAACTGCCAGAGGTAACTGTCAAGCTCCCGTTTTTAGAGGAAGCTTGAAAATTGAGGGGTCATGGAATAGAAAGACTAAGTACAACCATTTCCCCGATGTATCTTCCCTGGAAGAAAAGTTCAAATACATCAAACTGAAAGGGGTTGTATCTCTCCAACCCCTTATTAGAAAAATAAAAGAAAGACAGATTTGGAAATGTCATGACCTCAGCTATGTCGTGAAATTCCGAGATAGCTGAGGAAAAAAAAATAAAAATAAAAGTAGGGCAGTTAAAGAAACTGCCCCCACTAAGGATGTGGCTGTCGTGCGACCACAGTCAACCTTTGATCTTGGTCAGATCAAGGACTCACTATAAGCCCAAGAATGTGCCTGGGGGCTGGAGTGACGTCCAGCCCTCCTTAGCCACTATAAAACAGGCAGCTGTCCCCAACTGCCACACAGAAAACACTCGTACTGCCAGTGTGTGGCAAGCACACTTGAGTGCTGCTGGGCTGCTGGAGGAGTTAACATGGGAGGAGGTTGGAGGTCTGCAGTGGAGCGGAAGAGGAGCAGGGCAGCCATCGCCGGGGTAGGGAGCACTCTGCTTCACTTCCCCCTGGCTGGTGCTGGTCCAGTGGAGCAACACTCAGGACTCTACGGGACCAAGGCGGCACGGGAGAAGGTTGTTTTGGGCTTGAATTTTGTCCAGGGCCCAAAATTTTATTAATTTGATGGTGGTTTCCAGCGACAACGGCGAGACATCAAGACTTCACTGGTGGTGGTACCGGTGGGCGGACCTTGGTAGACTGTTTTCCCACTTCTGAGGGAAAATGTTGCTAAAAGTTTTCGGCATCAACGACAACCACTTTTGCAGCGTTACCCTGCCGAAGTTGGGGTTCGTCAAGTAGTCACTAAGTTGAGGGAGAATGTTGAGTATTTTTGGTGCAACGAGGGGCTTGCCAACGTTAGTGAAGGGGGAAATTACATCGGCACTATTACGGCGGTACGGAAGGTGACACTAGAGGTATCAACGATAGTCTGTTAGTTGGACCTGGTTTGTCAAGGTGGAACGACACGTCGTTTTTTCTTTATGTGCGCGCCGACGGTAGCGAGGCCATTGACATTGGTCTAGTGGTATCTTTTGGACCGACAAGGCATGTGAGTAGGATGGGCGGTGCCGATGGAATCGACAACCGCAAGCTTTATTTTTTTTGTGAGGCTTGGTAGAAGTGGTCTTGTCAAGGGCGTCGTCATCAGGTGTTGGAAGGAATAGTGCGGGACCATCTGGGACTAGTTGAGACCAGTTGACACTGACATGGCACCAGTAAACTTTATTTTCTTAGGACGTGTGCAGCTCGCCGTTTTCACACTTGGGGCTACCACGTGTGGGATTTGCGAGTCGGGAACAAATCGGGAAAAACGGTTGGTCTGAGACTTGCCTTGGGACTGCAGTCTTCATCAGCAACGAGTATATTTTACTTGGCTTTCTTGAGTGAGTCAGGCGCGCGCCGGAACACTTGTGTGAACCCACACTTTGCTTGACTCTGTTTGTTTTGAATGTTCAAAAGAAAAGGTTCAGTAAAACGTGGGTGGTCATGCATGTGAAAAGTGAGATATAACGAGAGTATGGGTTGCTGGATTTTCTGGGTCTGTGGTTGTTTTTGTGTGTGCAGGTAGGTAGAAGGATGCGTGCAAAAGAGATTGATTATGCCTATTTGAGAAAAGGGAAAATGATTGTCTTCCTTTTACTTGTCGCCTGCCTACATGCAAAAAAAAATTCATTTGTCTCGATAAACGTTAATTTTGTGCGAACCGTAAAACGAATTCGATTGAAAGAAAGCAGATAAGGTGAAATGAACTTAGTTTTTACCGAGGATTGACCCTTTCTATCCCGAATGACATAATCTACATATACCTGTCCAAATGGTTCTCATTGTCTATCTTTCTAACTATTTTTCGTCTAAGTTAACCTTGAGCGTAAAAAGAAATGAGAACAACTGAAATTTTACGTGCGGTGAACACGTTCTCTCTTTAAGGAAGCATCTTAGGTGAGGGTTTGTTGCTTTAGGAACCGACCCTGTTATCGAAGAGTCGACCGTTCTACGAGAGACTACTTTGTCGATTCAGTAGAGATGACCCGACTTCTGAGATCTGAGTCTTGTGCTCGGACGAGGAGGAGTAGTACCCCAGATCACTTCCTAGAGGGAGAGATATGCAACACCTTAAGTAATGCATCTAATTAAGAATCATCCGCAAAATAGTCTGTCATCCAAAAAGATTGGGAACTTATGAAAACGAGTGTGTGCATGCTTAATCTTAGGTTCGACTCAATGGTAGGATGAAATGAATGACTTTGGCAGCGCATCTTATAAAGTCAAGACTAGGGCAGTACGACTACCTTGTCGGTTGCATCTATGTTATTGTCGAAATCCAACTCCTCGTTGGCGGCTGTATGATTTTTGTGGAGTTTGACCCTGGGTGGTCGGATTTTATTTTGATTTTGTGTTATTGGATGTATCTAATGATGATTTTTATTCATTCAGTTATCATTTTAGATTGAATACATATTCCTATTAACTGCGGTCGATTCCTTATGATGTAAATAATTGTGGGTGTTATAACTTTCTTTTGACTGGTGTCTAAAGGGACTAGGATTGAGTTGGGGGTTTCACGCTTGGTTGAAACCGTCCTCGTCGATGGGCGTCCGCTTCATACTTAGGAGATCAACGCCCTAATTGACGAATGACGTTCGGGTTCAATAGGCGTTTTAACCTCGCGTACCTATACTACAACGAGCGAGCAAACGCCCTCGACTGACCCACCTCTGCAATTGCATTTAAAAACTTTCGCACAGGGGTCAGTGACTCGGTAGGGATACGCCCCTAAGGGTGTTAACAACCTCTTAGGGAAGCAAGTTCTGCCCCGTGGGAACCTATCCGGTCATAGGGGACCGTGAGAAGTACAACAGGTGCACCCGACTAGAGCGCTGAAGGGACGACATGACCACGACCGTCTCAGCGGCTCGTGGGATTATTTATGCATCGTCCCCAAATTGTCTCTTTGTTTTGCTTTTGTTTAACTCTTGCATGACATGGTCGGGAGGGCTCCCGCCTCTTCACAAAAGAAGGCGGGGACCAATGCGCTCCACGACGGTACTATTGCTTGGATATGAAAATTTGTCAGGGTGCGGGACTGTTACGACTCATTCTGGTTGATGACACAAATTTGATGAGGCTTTTTGCTGCATTGCACATTTTTGACATAGTCGTTGGCTCCGTATCGAGTATTGGACCTGCATTTTGGGGACTGTGACATTTATTTCGATCGACTCGGCACTTCACTAGGACCACCTTTTGGGCCTGGTACAGCTGGTACGAGCAAGGCCGGTCCTCGGCTACAAACGGGGGCTGGTTGCCAAGGGTTGATGCTCTTCCCTGGACCAATGTCAGAGCCGAGGCCATTTAGGCCAGACCACCGGAAAGAGGGGAAAAACTTTCATTCAAAGGGTGGAAGGGTTAGCAGTGTGCCCGGTACACACAACCCTAGCGTATTTGCCTACATCATGGTTGTACCTCTTCGCATAACGGAGGGGGATGTGTGAATAGCAGGAGGGAACTGTAATGTGCACACAACGTACACAACACCTCTTCTCTTGGCTCGGGCAAACAACGTTCTGGGGTGACGAAAACTCTCATGTGGGGAAACACGCAGACTGTATAAAAATTGGATTGGGTGTTTCCGACTTTGTTTTAAAGTCTTCGTTGGTGGTGGAAGGATCTGTTGTCAAGAGGCACTGAGAATAGCTAAGGGGGAAGAGCGAGGCGCGTGCCGGTGTCGAGCGCATCGACTCCCGCCTTTTTTGCAAAGCGTGAGAGCCTTCCCGACCATGTCACACAAGAGTAAAACAAAACAAAACCAAGAGACAACTTGGGAACGATATATAACAACCCCGTGAACCGTCGAAAACATTCGCTGTAACAAAAAAATTCCCACGAGAAATGAAAGTTGAAAAAACATTTGTTTCTGGGTGTTTTCGGCCTGGGAAGACATTCATGCATAGTTTGCACCAGGGGAGGGCCAGGCCTCTTTGCTCCAGCGTTGTCCTGTCGATTAGCCAGTTGTTGGTGGGCAGGCAACGATGCTCGATCTGCCATTGCAGCGACGCAATCTTGGCAGGCTTCGCCTTGGCCAACCGAAACCACTTAATTGGTCGTATCTCCGCCTGGCTGACATTTAGGTGAGATCTCCATCGGTCCCTTACTTGATCGGCGAGGTTGGTCTTGGGACGCAGGAGCCTGTAAGTTGATTTTACCGTTAAACCGTAGAGTGTTTTAGTGCAATTTTTTCCTTTCCATCGTTGGGATGTCCATTTCCACTCCGCCGGATCCAGGGGCAAATGCAGTATCGGGGTGGACGGCCTGAACGCTATCAATTGCTGGTCCTCTTGAAGCACCCTGATGCGAAGGAGGTCTGCTATTGGGTACACAGACTGTTCCACATCGGTGTCGCTGTGGAGAATGTTCCCTTTGCGTACCAGAAAGCGGTCCAGCGTTGCAGTTCCATCTGGGTGCAAGGCGGCGACCGTGCCCACCTCCCCCATGGTGTCCAGACCTGCGACCCAATCGTTTTTCTGCAAACCTGGGCCCCTACGTAAAATTCTTAGCCAATCTATAGGGATCAGTTCTGTCAACCTTTCCAGGGCTGCTCGGGGATGGTGGCAATATCGTAGCTTCTCTCGCAGCAGGTCAGGAGCGACCCTGTCCTTTTTTGCAGGATCCCATTTATCGTAAATCCTTGTGACCCCTTTCTGCACCCATCCATTCCATTCTGGTTCAAGCCATTCAACATTATTATTTCTGTTTGAATAAGAGAGGAGGAGATAAGGAGGAAGAGATTGGTTGGCGGAGAAGATGAGCCTTATCTTTGATTTATGCTGGAGTACATCATCTTCTTCTTTTATCTTACTTCTTCTTCTTCTTCTTCTTTCCCTCTCTCTCCTCTCAAGTTCATTCATTTCTATTTGCAATTGGTTGGCATTGTACTTTCTGTTATTTGTATACCTCAAAATTGGCCAGGATCGTAACATTGGTATCAAAGCGGATTCTACTTGTTGGCGAGAGTTGACTTTGCTGCCATAACCCTAACCCTAGTGGTAAGGGCTAACCRCTTAGGRTTAGGGCTGGAAGTTAGGGTTAAGTGGGGCAGCGTGGTAAAGGGAAGCTGCTCCCACCTGGCAGGGCCGTGTAGGGTCGACACTAGACCCGGCCAGGTTGCTTGAGTGCATGTTTGTGGTGGCGAGACACAAGGTGGGACTTCGTGATGCAATTTGAGAGAGGCGACAGTGATGGGCACCTACAACTGGAATCTGGACTTCAAGGAAGTTGAGGAGTGACTTTAGGGTTCCCCTCAAGTAAGGCGAGCTTGAGGGTGGCAGCCATATCTGCACCTACGGACTGCAAGTTGCTACTTTGATCTTCAAACATCTACGGTGGACCGGGTGTTGTACTTTGGGGTAAAGGTTGACCTTCCTAGTTGATAGGGCACTAGTGTAGAGGATGCTAATTGAGTCAGGAGGACTATGTGAGAGGGGGGTGAATTCTTTTCATCTCAAGAGCCCGGCCACTCAGGTAAGTGTCGTGCCACCAGGGTGCCCATGTGTGCATGCATGGAATTGACTGCCTGTTAGGTTCTTTGGGCTCTTCTTCCATCCTCCATAGTCTTGATCTTGTGGGAGGTGTGTGGACTGCTTACTCACCTGAAGAGTGAATGGATGGAGTATCTTGCATGCAATGCTATATCTTTCTACAATGCTTCATCTATTTTATTATGAACGGCTGTAGTCTGTAGGTTCTTTCTGGAGCTAAATTTCGTTTTTCAATTTGGTAGAGACAAATACAAGACCTTCGTGGAACTCTTGTTGGTTGGGACCCGGTTCAGACTCCACTGGGACCAGGTGGGACTCGGTGGGACCGGGCCCAAACAAGAAGGGCCCCTCAGGCCAAATCTGTTGACGACAGTCATCGTGCTCTATCTGATTGGGACTCGGGGTTCAATGCTTTCGGACCAGGACACTCACTGCGAAGGGGATCTCCGCTGGGACGTTTTATCAGACTTTACCGCACGATCCGCCGCCTGACTCGCACCTCGGACACCACTCAATTCTTTCTTGCATTACGCTGTACACTTTGAATCTGATTTGCTGTATCTCTACGGAGCTGAGTCCGGCTAGGCTTGAGAGGACCTCATACGTAGCCGGTCCAGACTATGTGGCTGAATCAGATCTCTCTGATTTTTATTTATTTATTGATTGATTGTTTGATTACTCTCCAGTCCAAATGAATAGTCGCTCCGGCTAGGAGTTCTACCTTCTCTTCTGACTGTTCTTCAAGTTGTTTTTTTCATTGGGTTCGTTAATGCCTGCGTCTACACGATCGCAAACAAGAGAGAGAGAGAGAAGAGAGAAGTTATCGAGTGTTGCTCTTGAGGGAGTGAGGAGAGGAAAGATGAGTGTTTGTCACAAAAAGAAGTACGGACCCCTCTTGAGAGTCTTACTGACACCCTCATCCTCCATCATGACGTCTGCGGCAGAATGAAAACTGTAGATGGACGCTGCCCCTGAGCAGAAAAACCGCAATATCAGTTCTTCTACGAGAAAGCTTTGAAGAGGGAAGAGGAAGATAAAGAGAGAGATAAAAGGGATAAGGTGCAGACTCATGAGGCCGTCCTTAGCACCATGTCCGCTTTGACTGATGCGGAGGTAGAAGAGAAAACAGTTCCCCTCCTCAGAGCCTTAGCAGAGGTCCGGATTGCTGAGGACCATACTGGCCAGCTCGCACAGGTGTTTAAGCAACTCAAGGAGTTGCGCGAAGACATAGCCAAAATAACGCAGCAGCACCGCAACCAGCTGCAACAGTTTGCTAGTTCGCAGCAGGCTTTGATTGTCTCTCCACTCACCTACCCTGCTTCCAAAGCTGCGTGTCAGTCCAATTTTGCCCCTCTGACTATGTCTACTTCTTCTTCTTCTTTGAGTGTGGTTAACAGTCAAAGCGGATCTGCAGCAGGTCCAGACCCCGCTGCTGCTGCTGCTGCTGCGGCAGCAGGCAGTGGTAGCGCAGGGCATTCTGGAACTGCTGCAGCCCCGAATCCGGATCCAGCAACCGGTGGTCCTAACTGCAGCTTCCCCTACGTGGATCGGAAGGCGGCACAGATTCCGTCTAAGTATGACGGAAAAGACGACATTGAGTCTTGGATCAGCACCATGCGGTCCTACTTTGATGTACTGGGGACACCCCCAGCTACTCAGTCATCGGTCCTAGGGACCAATGTGGAACCCGCCGTAAGAGGACACTTGGAAATCCAAGCTGTACAAGCAGGTTATAAGTGTATAGACCTGAACAAATGGCTGAAGGCTATGCCTGTAGCCACACTTGAAGAGCTCTTGATCAAACAGTATGCCGATCCACATGTTGCGTTTAAAGCAAGAAACAAGCTTGATAAGCTCAAGCACATCAAGTGGACCGGCACCATGCAAAGTCTGCAGCAGTACGTCAGTAAGCTGTTTGCTACTCCTAATTTGGAAATGACTGCACAGTCTTGCTTGAATGTCATCAAAGGTACGGTTCCCTCTGCTGAAACTCGTCGCCTAGATTGGCTTACCCTCATGAGGGATTTAGTCAAGCTGGAGGCACAAGACCTCCCGGGTGGATCGACTGTCAAAAAGACCATTGGCCGCAAACGGTTTCCTGGCAGCAACCGTTTTGCAGCGCACGATCTGCATGAGGACGATGAGGAGACCTTCGCAGATCATCCTTCTCTTGATGACGATCAAGAGCAAGGCTGCGAGACATCTTGCTCTTCGTCATCCCACGAGTCTGAGTATGTGAATGACGATGAATCTATGAATGTCTTTAAAAAGACTGCCTTTAAGAGCAAGGGACCGAAGACCACAATGAAGAGCAATACTAACACTGTTTTCCTCCCCAAAGGGGCAAAGATTCCACCCATACCGGAAGATCCTGCCACAATACCATGGGTAGATCTCCGGATCAGTGAAAGTGAGTGGAAGAGCAGAGTGAAAAGAGGAGTTTGCCTGCACTGCACCAAATTGGGACACTCAGTCCAACAATGTTTTAGACTGCAGGGAAACCAACAAAGGGGGTAGAGTCATCATCAGCACACTCTACTAATGGAGAGGCTGGACAAACAAGTGCAGGTCCTTTACCGGAATCTGATCCTACTCAGCAAACTTCTCCTGAGACCCCTTCTGATGCTGATTCCAAGGCTGAGCAACTATGCATCTTATATAAAGAGCCTTGGGTAGAGTCGGAAGAAATCGACTTTCATGCTCTCTTGACACGCTGGGCTCACCTGAAGCAAGAACGCGTGCAAGGGAAGACGAAGTTGATCTTCTTCAAACTCCGCATTAACGGTCGTTACATCCGTGTGTTGGCTGATTGTGGCGCAACCGCCAACTACTTCTCACCGCACGACATTCGTAAGGCACGCTTGAGAATGAAGCAAGAGATCTTGCAGAATCCTTGCCGGACCCAAGTGGGCAACCAAGAGGTTGTCACATCTACGCATGCAGTCAAAGGTGTGCACACTACCTTTGACGCTGACCGCACAATCACGCATGAACTAAACTTCTATGTCCTTGATCAGTGTCCCTTCGAGGCGGTTATTGGCTTGGGATGGTTGCAGGCCCAATGTGTAAGAACCACATGGAAGGACTCACAATTCATGGTCAAAGATGCTATGGGAATCGAGCGACCAGTCCTCTTGGACAAGTCGCGTGAGTCCCAAGTCACTTTCCTCAATGCAATGCGATTCTGCAAAAAGTGGCGCAGGCGCAAAACTGATGAGCAAATGTATATAGCCTTCGTCAGGCCTGCTCATGTGTCTTCAATTTTTGTTGTACATACAGATTCTACTTTGCATGTTGTTTCTACCTCTAGAACAACTACTTCTACCTCTACCGAATCTATTTCTAGTCCAAATGATTCTGCTGTAAAGTCTGTTGTGTTGGCTGCACCTATGCAATCTGGCACGCTTGCTCCTGAGAGTGATGATCCCCCTCCGGAAGTCCCACCGGAGATTCGCCACCTTCTCAACCGATTTCCTGAGGTCTTGGCCGAACCGCACTAGGTTCCCGTGCGACCAGTCCGACACAAGATCGAGTTGATTGAAGGTAGCACCCCTCCAAAAGGCTGTGTCTATCGAATGGGCTCAGGCAAATTGAAGGAGTTGTGACGACAGATTGATGAGATGATTGGGAAGGGATGGATCAAACCCAGTGAGTCTGAATTTGGTGCGCCGGTGCTGTTTGTCCCTAAGAAGGGAGGCATACTGCGGATGTGTATCGACTATCGCGGATTAAATAGAATCACAAGAAAGAATGCATATCCTTTGCCATGTATCGATGACCTTCTCGATGCTGCAAGTGGATGCAAGGTCTTCAGCAAGATCGATCTCAAGTCTGGCTACTACCAGATTGAAGTCGAGCCTGCAGGCCAGCACAAGACCGCATTCAAAACTCGCGATGGGCTGTACGAGTTTACAGTCATGCCCTTCGGTCTCATGAGTGCGCCAACCACCTTTCAAAGTCTCATGGATAAAGTATTTCGCACTCAGATCAATCGATTTGTTGTTGTATATCTGGATGACATACTAATCTTCAGCAAATCGATGGAGGAGCACATGAGACACCTTGAGGAACTGATGCAGATCCTCAAGGACGCGCAACTCCATCTCAACTTGGAGAAATCTGAGTTTGGGAGGGACAACGTCATCTACCTTGGACATCAGTTGTTTGCTGCAGGCCTAAAGCTCGAGGCAACCAAAGTTGAGGTCATCCGAAAGTGGCCTCAACCTGCGAATGTCCGCGAGTTGTGTTCTTTTCTTGGTCTTGCGTCGTACTACCGTAAGTACGTGCCTAGATTCTCTATCACCGCCCGTCCATTGTCTAAGCTAACAAGCAAGAATGTGTCCTACACATGGAATGAAGAATGCACGACAGCCTTTGAAGCACTTAAAGAGGCTTTGGTGAGTCATCCGGTACTCCGCATTGCAGATCTCAAGCTTACATTCGTAGTAACTACGGATGCAAGTTTGTATGGGATTGGTGTGGTGCTGCAACAAGATGACGGTGATGGCTTACGTCCGCTTGAATTCTACACCAAACGCATGCCCAGTCACAAGGTAGCCGCTTCCACCTACATGAGAGAGCTCTATGCCTTGAGAGAGGCATTAGACCACTGGAAACACTACCTCTTGGGTCGCCATTTCAAAGTGTTCTCAGACCATGAGACTTTGAAATGGATTCAGACACAGGTTAACCCATCAACCACGTTGACCCGATGGCTGCATGAGATTGACGTGTATGATTTTGAACTCAAACACAAGAAAGGCTGTTATAACCGAGTCGCAGATGCTTTGTCTCGCCACCCTGAGTATATGACTTGCCTAGTGGGTTCCTATAATCTTCGCAAGAACTTAAAAGAGGAACTCATTGAGCAAACTGCCAAGGATCCGGAACTCAGTCCCATCCTTGAGCAGATTCAGGCCGACCCCGACAGTCAGCCTGATTTCCATGAATGCAAGGGGCTTCTCTTCCGACGCTACGGGAAGCATGATCGGTTGTATGTACCCAACCATGAGCCGATCCTCGGTCACTTTTTGGACTTGGCTCATGGCCGGAGTGGACACTTCGGTGTGGAGAAGACAAACGGAAACTTGTTGGAAAAGTTTGTGTGGCCTGGAATGAAACGAATGACACAAAGGTTTGTGGCTGAATGTGAAGTTTGTCAACGCATCAAACCGTCTCGACAGAAGCCCTATGGGCTGCTGCACCCTCTTCCTATCCCTGATGGTCCAGGTGAGTCTGTTTCCATCGACTTCACGGACATGGGAAAGAAGAGCCGAAACGGTTATTCACAAGTTATGGTAATCATTGATCGCTTTTCGAAATTTATGAACCTGATTCCATTACCACCTTACGCCCCAACTGACCTTGTGGTTGAGGAATTTAACAAACGGTACATTCTGCATTATGGCCCCCCGAAGACTCTTGTGAGTGATCGGGAGACGAGGTTCATAAGTGCAGATTGGAAGGACTTCACCTCCCAAACCTACGACATGAAACTCAAGATGACGTCTGGTCAACACCCCGAAGCCAATGGACTGGCCGAGGAGATCAACCAGACCGTGATCCAACCTCTCAGGGCTCTAATCGTGCCAGATCACAACTCTTGGGATGAGGAGTTGCCGATTGTGCAGGGGTTGTATAACAACTTCATTCACTCCTCCACCGGGATGACGCCTACTCGGCTACACCTCGGATAGAAGACCCGCAATCCTCTATCCTACCTGTTCCCGGAAGAGCCACCTGGCCTGACGCCCGGTCAGCCAGGCTACAGCGCCAAGTACGATCGGTTGCTCAAAGTTGCTGTCGCAACTATGGAAAGACGACGCAATGCCATGATCAAGCACGCGAACAAAAAACGCCAGCCTGCGCCTTTCACAGTGGGAAGTTATGTCTGGGTCAAAATGTCTGAATTTTCTGAAGAGGAGGGTGTGTCACGAAAGCTGCTTCCTCAGTACTACGGTCCGTGGAAGGTATTGAACCAGATAGGAAGTGATACATTTGGTCCTTCCTACACGATTGATGTGCCTGCTCATCTGCGCACATACCCAGTCTTCCACGCATCAAAGTTATTTCCGTATGAGCCACCTGAGACGTTTAAGTATCGAGAATCGATGATTCCCCGCGCAATCAATGGCGGTCAAGAGATTGCTAGAATTGTCGAACACAGTGGCAAAGGGAGGAACAGACAATACAAAGTTCACTTTCTATACCACCCACTGGATGATTTTTATTGGATTGCCAAGAAGGATTTGATGCAGAGTGCCCCACGAGTCGTCAATGCATACGAACGACTAATTAGTTCAGAACAGCAGCCTAAAGTCACTGCTACCCTCACTCCTACTGAATATAACTGGTCTCTTTTTGCTATTTATGCCTATGATGCATTATGCACGGACTCTGACTGAGTTACTCGCTCGAAGGGACCTCGCTCTTGAGGGGGGGTAGTGTAATAACCCGTCAGAAAATAGACTGAGAATACTGCTGATTTCCTAAGTTTTGCATATGGAAAGGATGTCTTGCTGAGATTTCCGCATTCTGCTGGGATTTCTAAGTCTGTGTGTGTGTACTTGTAATCTGTGTGCCTGTATGAGTGTTTGTTGATGTGTGTGTGTGAGCGTGCTTGCAACCTGCATGTCTGACTGAGTGCTTGTCGGCATGAGTGTGTGTGACCCGAAAGGGTACTTATGTGTTGAGAGGCCCAGAGGGCCGGTACTTACCTGTGGCCGTGGCATTGAGGGTTGCAGCAGGGGAAAACACTCGAGTGTCGGAGCCAGTGGCCCGCGGTACTTGCGGAGCCAGGGGCCCGCGGTACTTGGAGCAGCGGAAAAACACTCAAGTAGCAGGTAGGCCGGTACCACACCCCGTAGCGGTAGATGTGAGGAGTACTGGATGCCGAGCAGAAAAGACAAAGTTGGCATTTTTAGAGGCCCACTAGCGGTAGGTGAGGTCTAGGCCGGTACCAGTCCATCCAGTCTGAGTCTAGAGCCTGTACGGGTAATATCAGAGTCTGCAATGATGTTTCCCTCCGAAAGGGAGGAGGTACCGGTTGCTGGGAAGGCCGAGCGGCCTGGAAGTCACCGCCCAAGAGGCAAACAGGTCGCTATATCTTCAGGCCGGGCGAAGAGCCCATCCTCATTGTTCAGTGTGCGAGTTGGGCGTCACGCTGCTGGAGCGTTGGGAGGCACAGCGCTAGCTTGCATTAGCGCTGCAAGGAGGGAGAAGCCGGGAGCTTCCACCTCGGCTATGGTGGAGCTCAGCCGGTAGGAGGAGGAGGGAGAAAGGGACTGAGGGAGGAGAGTGACGAGGTACTTACCTGGCTATGGAGGACACTATCTTCATCACCTTGTTAGGCGCTGCATCTGGAAGGCCCCCGTTGGGGTAGTGCCGCATCAAGAAAGCTCAGGGCAGACTTAGACATGGCGGTTGAGTGAGCAACTACATAGCTGCCAAGTGATGACCTTGGAACAGTTGGGCAGCGGTATAGCTGCTTTGGGTTGCCCGTTGCACAGGAGGGAGAGACCTCCATGCTCCGCCATAGCCTAGGCCTATGAGTAGTTGAAGAGGAAGGTGGCCATGGCTATGGTGGACTTCAACTGGCTTCCTTAATTTCACCTTCATCCTTAGGCTGGGAGGGGGTTTAAGGTTGTCTAGGTAATCCTGTATGGGTCTCGACAGTTGCACTTGGAGTCACAGGGATGATGTAACCTCGCCTATAAATGGGCGGACAGGTAATCCCCTTTGAAGAGGGCAATCAGTGCTGTTCCGCATGATATGACTGTTTGGCATGACCTGCTCCAGTACTGTAAGTGGGACACTGGACACTGTGTCCAGCAGGTGCCTCTCTCCACCAATGGATTGGAGCCATCTATCACTAGGGGCCTACTATTGGGGGATGCTCATATCACTTCCAATAG
>BFEA01000153.1:2171395-2187335 GCA_003427395.1 Chara braunii | reverse complement strand
GAGAGAGAGAGAGAGAGAGAGAGAGAGAGAGAGAGAGAGAGAGAGAGAGAGCTCAGAGCCAAGTTTCAAATGAGAATGAACCTTCCACAAAAACGTGGTCCAGTTTCGTAGGTGCACTGCACCCTGGCACGATCACCTCAGTACCCGAATGGCATGCCCACCCGAATGGCATGCCCACACGCTCACGGCTTATGTGCCATGGAGTGCTGTCCATAGTGTGTCTCTGTGTTGCCGTGGGACCCTCCAACCCCTTATGGGTGTAGGCCCAGCGCAGAAGAGAGAGAAACAGGGCTCAAATCAGGACGTGTTCACGGGCAGGTGCACCAAATTGTGCTGCCTGTTTTTTTTCGGCCTATCTGCACACGGTGACACGCACAAGTCAGCGAACACGTCCGGATTCAAGTGCCAAGCCCATTCCGGTTTTTACTTGGGACGTGGTGTTTGCTGCACTAAGAATACATGCATGCTGTATTTAAGTTTTCTTTCGGTATCTAGCTGTATGCTTAGACTGTACACACCAGCGCTATGGATGTAGGCCCGGCTCAGAAGAGAAGGAAACAGGGCTTGAATGAGGACGTGTTTGCGGTTAGGTGCAAAAAATCGCGCTGCCAGCTCTTTTTCTGCTTCTCTGCACATGGTAGCCTGCACATCTCCACCAACACGTCTGGTTTCGAGTGCTTGGCCCATCGAGGTGGTACCACAGTGGCTGTGCTCGGATCAACCCTGCAAATTCATGGCGGTGCAGGCCCAAACGTCACGGGGAAGAACACACACAGAAAAAAAAAACAATAAAAGAAATTTGGTCATCTGCTATCAGCTGTGTGACCACGCTGATACCAGATGCAGCAATTTTCAGAAAGTCGCGGCGATGTCTTATTCAAAAGGGCAGCCTTGTGGCAGTATGCAGCACAGCTGAATCTCAAAATCACTGTTGCAAAATTGCAGATTATGCAATTTTGCTATCCGTGTGTGAGTTCTATTCTATTGAAGGTTCCTTACTGCCCCATATAATCTCAACGACAATATGTTATTTTTGAATATTTTTTTCGCCTTTTAAAAGCCCAGGTTGTAGAGGTGGGATACTAGACAGATGACAGTCATCCACAGTACTCGGTCACTCGGTTGGTTGACTTGTAGAAAAGTTATCCTCTTTGGTCAATGGTCGGGCAGATTGCTCTTAGACTGCCAGTTCTTTCAGGTAGGAGTAATCTCACACAACAATCAAGTCTATAATTTCTTTTGCTGGAAGCATCTCGTGCAGTCAACCAGCCAGTGAGTTTGTCTGTCTAGTGCGGCCGAGTATTGTTTCATTCCTTTGTTTTGGTGGGCAAGGGCTGTAGCTAAGTCTCATGTCCAAGATGTAAAGGGGAGGGTGGGTGCGAAACTGTTGTTTCCTTGAACCATGCTCTCCCTGTTCTAGGCTAAATGGGGTAATTTGAAGATCACCCCCTGATTGGCAGGATGTCTAAGATGGGAACAGGAGGTAGAAGGACATTAGCATTGTGATCTGACAGCAACTGGTTCATGGCAAGAGCCATTCCACGTGCAATCAAACTCGCTTTCACTTCCACTTCACATACATGCAAACAGGTGGCGACTCACTCTGGCGCAGGGCGCCCACTCAGAGCTCAGAGATATGGACAGCAAGGACACAGTTCAGATGCAAGTTCACTTCAATAGGCTATCATGGCGCAACAGCGCCTGGACATCCCAACTCTCGTCGCCTCGTCCAACACCACTGTTTGCACGCCTTCAACTCTCCTCGACTCTAGATCACCCTGAATACACCCACACACGCACACTCAGATTCTATCTTCCTCCCACAGCGGCTATGGCCGTACTAACACTACTGGCTATGGCTACACTCTCTCTTCAGCCCACTTCGACTTCGGGCAACCTGCAGACCACCTTCGCACCAGAAGCTGTAGCAGCGCTTCCGTATGGCTTACGCAGCGAATGAATGAATGGCTGGGCGCTGCCTCTTGATTTATATTTCTGTAACTCGCTGGTCTGCCCCTTTCCCAGGCCCTTGGTGCACACAGTCCCACACGGGACTTGCTTGACTGGACTCAGACTAGACGTGAGACACTTTGAAAGGCCACTTCCGGACCTTCCGGAAGTCTGTGGACTTGGCCTTTCGGATACAGTAACTGTAGCAGCTACGACCTTGACCTTTCAGGACTGTAGCAGCTACGACCTTGACCTTTCAGAATACCTACAGCTACGACCTCTACAAAGCTGTGACTCCTAACTGACAGACCTACAGATCGAACCCCTACCACTACACAGACCTACGACAGACGACAAACAACTGCCAAAACGCAGGTCACGGGTTCAAACACTCGGGTGTCGACTCAATACTGTACACGGGCAAAGTGAGGTCTGGGAATCGAACTCTAGGGCCGGATCTGTGACTGCAGAAAGGTGAAAACCGTTTCACTCCCGCCGGCCTAAATTCGAGGTCCTCCGAGAATACTTCAGTCTAAGGCAGGACCTTTATCCTTCTTATCTCTTTCGTACGCTCGGACTATATCAGGAGCTGTCTCTAGAAGTTCTGTTCGCGTGAACCAGCGGTCGTCTTCTGGCGCTTGATAAGCAAATCTGACTTTGTATTGCTTCTGGGGACGACCTCTACCTCCTGTCCTGAAGACATCCTCACCTACTATCCCTTCAATGTCATATCTTCCATCCATATCTGGAGGAATCATAGATCTGCGTGATGGAAATTTTTGACTTGTAACGCAAGGCAACAGCTTTGACGCATGGAACACTGGGTAGGTGTGGAGGTGTGCTGTAATCTCAATAGTATAGAACGGTCCATCCTCTCCGCCCTTGACTTCTAGGACTGGCCACGGTCTTCTAAACGCAGGCAACAACTTTTGTGAGATGTTTTCCTCAGGGGCAAACTCTTTTGACTTGACCCAGACTAAGTCGCCTACTTGAAACTGTGGGGCGACGGTGCTTGTTAGCTTGCTCTATCATTCTGTGTTGGGCTTTCCTGACGTTGTCAACAACGTTAGCTATCTCTTTCTCGTGCTGTATCGCAAAGTCTCGTGTACAGGGCGGTAGCCTCTAAATCTGATCCCAGTTAAGTCCTTCAAATGGTTTGCGCGGTCTAAAGGACTTGTGCAACTCGTTGGGAGTGCGACACGTAGATAAGTGCACACTATTATTGTAGGCACTGGCTACCTTTGGGAGCATCTCCTCCCAGTTGATCTGATCGGGCCTAATGTACATTCTGAGAACTTGTTGTAGGAGCTTGTTCATCTGTGCAGTCTGGCCGTTAGCCTCAGGATGACGACCAGATGACATCAACAACTTTGAGCCATAAACTTTCATCTGCTCCTGCCAGTTCTGACTAGTGAATCGAATATCCCTGTCACTAACTATGGACAGCGGTACACCATGCTCACTAACCCAATGGTCAAAAAAATTTTGAACTACTAAGCATGTGTGTGCCTCCACAGGCAAAGGAACAAAAACTACATACTTGCTAAATCTATCTACTATGACCATGACTTGACTTTTGCCATGCCTACTCTTGACTTGAGTATCCATAAAGTCGATGGACACAGAATCTCAAGGTCTATCAGGAATAGGCAAGGGTCTGAGAAGACCAAGAGGGGCTCGCGTAGTAGTCTTGTTTCGCTGACCGACTTTACAACTGCGGACATACTCTATGCAGTCGGCCTTCATACCAGGCCAAATGTACGCGCCCATGAGATTGGCTAGTGTCTTTTGCCAACCAAAGTGTCCCTCTGTATCATGGCATTACCCTAAGATCAAACTATGGGTCTCTTCACTGTTGGGAACGCACAGGCGGTCAACTACATTAGTCTTCTCGAATAATAAGCCATCAGTAGTGCGGTAGTTTGGCTCGGACTCTGGGGCCTCCCTAACTCTCTTGAGGAGATCACTATAGATAGGGTCCCGTGCATAGGCCTCTCTAACTTTCTGCTGCAGGTCTCTCCCTATATCCAGATAGTGAACTATTGCCCCAAAGTAATCAGCTCTTCTACTCAGAGCGTCCGCTACTACATTGTACTTCCCTTTAACTGGCTTTAGTTCAAAGTCATACTGGTTTAACTCTGCGGCCCACCTAGTGAGCTTAGGTGTCATATTGGCCTCGGTCTTCAGCCACCTTAGAGTCTCGTGGTCTAAATAGACTTTGAAGTGTCTCTCAAGCAAGTAATATTTCCAATGCTCTAGTGCTTGCCTGAGAGCATAGAGTTCCCTCTCATAGGTAGATGTCGCCACCTTCTCTGAAAGCATCCTGGCAGACATGAACTCTACGGGCCTATATTCATTGTCATCGTCTTGCTGTAGAACAACACCTACGCCATATTGACTCGCGTCAGTGGTAACAACCAAAGGCAGGGACAAATCGGCTACCTTAAAGACTGGGTATTCTATCAAGGCCCGCTTTAATCTTTTCAGGGCAGTTGGACAGTCCCTGTCTCAGTTCCAGATTGCCTCTTTCTTTAGCAACCTACGAACGGGTGCAGCGATGGTGGAGAAGTTCCTGACGAACTTCCTATAGTAACTAGCTAGGCCTAAGAACGACCTCAACTCTATCAGTGTGCGGGGCGTTGGCCAATCTCTAATCGCTGCAATCTTACTATCTTCGAGTCTAATGCTGTCTTCGTCTAAGACATGGCCCAAGCACAACACTTGCATCTTGGCCCATTCGCACTTCTTTTCATTGATCTTGAAGTTAGCTTCTCTAAGCTTCTCCAAGACCTACCTCAGATGGCCCTCATGCTCCTGGAGGGTCTTACTGAACACTAAAATATCATCTAGAATCTATTTAACCATGGCCTAAGCAAATTCTTCAAACAACGTTGGAAAGTCGTTGGCGCATTTGTTAGTCCAAAGGCCATAACTATAAACTCATAGTGCCCATATCGAGTCTGGAATGTTGTCTTGTACTAATCATCAGGATCAACCTCTATCTGACGATAGCCGGACTTTAAATCTATCTTCGAAAAATATTTGCAGCCCTGCACCCGGTCTAACAAATCGTCTATATGGGGCAGTGGTTCTGCATTCTTCACTGTGATAGCATTCAGACCCCTATAATCTATACATATTCTAAGCTCTCCCTCTTTCTTGGGGACAAAGAGAACAGGTGTTCCAAATGGGACGAACTTGGCCTAATCCAACCCTTCTCAAGGAGCTCGTCTAACTGCTTATGTAGCTCCTCTAACTCCCTTGGGGACATTCTGTACATAGCTCCCTTAGGAGTCCTACTGCCAGGCTCTATCTCAATGCGATGCTGGATGCCCAATTATCGAAATCTTCTCCTTGCTTCCCGCTGTAGGCGTTTGGAAACTTTACTTTCACCCGTTCCCTACGCGGGCGTGCCTCCTCTTGAGGTTGTCTGTTGCAGGCCTGGAGCCTGAGGCAACCAATCTGGAGGTCATACGCAATTGGCCTCAGTCCGTGAACATTCGCGAACTGCGTTCTTTTCTTGGCCTCGCGTCATACTATTGGAAGTTTGTAACCCGCGTCTCTATTGTTGCTCATCCATTGTCGCGGTTGACCAGTAAAAATGTTCCCTATTCTTGGGACGCCGCATGCACAAACGCCTTCCAAGCTTTAAAGGAATCCTTGGTAAGTCACCCAGTACTCCGCATTGCAGATCCCAAACTGACGTTCGTAGTCACTACGGATGCGAGCCAGTACGGAATCGGCGCAGTGCTGCAGCAAGACGGCGGCGATGGCTTGCGGCCACTCGAATACTACGGCAAACGCATGCCCAGCATAAAGGTAGCCACTTCCACCTACATGCGCGAGCTCTATGCTTTGCGTATGGCGTTGAACCATTGGAAACACTATCTTTTGGGATGCTACTTCAAAGTCTTCTCAGATCATGAGACTCTGAAGTGGATCAAACAACAAACTACCTTGTCCCCTACCTTGCTTCTCTGGTTCCATGAGATTGACATTTTCGACTTTGAGTTACAACACAAAAAGGGTTGTTATAATCGAGTCGATGACGCATTGTCTCGCCACCCTGAGTACATGACCTACCTTGTGAAATCCTACGACCTCCGGAAGAAATTGAAGGAGGAGCTCGTAGAGCAGACAACCAAGGATCCGGAACTTAGTCTCATCCTTGAGCGGCTGCGAGTTGATCCTAGTAGTCAGCCTGATTTTCATGAGTATGGAGGACTGATTTTTCGTCGCTACGGGAACCACGACCGTTTGTGTGTGCCCAACCATGAGCCTCTCCGCACTCACTTTCCAGATTTGGCTCATGGCCGGAGCGGACACTTCGGCATGGCAAAAATGTATGCAAATTTGCCGAGACAGTTTGATTGGCCTGGCATGAAAGGGACTGTAGAAAAGTTTGTGGCTGAATGTCAAGTTTGTCAACGATTCAAACCATGCAGACGAAAGTCGATGGGGCTACTCACACACCTACCCATTCCCGATAGTCCCGGGGAGTCTATCTCCATCGACTTCACCGACATGGGAAAGGTAAGTAAGAACGGTTACTCACAGGTCATGGTGATTGTTGACCGATTCTCTAAATTCCTCAACCTGATCCCTTTGTCGCCTCATGCCCCAACAGAACTAGTGATTCGTGAGTTCCAATAGAAGTACATTCTGCAGTTCGGAACCCCAAAGACTCTTGTGAGCGATCGGGATCCGCGCTTCATTAGTACTGAATGGAAGGACTCCACGTCTCAACTGGGGACCAAGTTGTGTATGACATCTGGCTGACACCCCGAAGCCAACGGTTTGGCTGAGGAGATCAACCAGACTGTGTTTCAACTTCTTCGCGCTTTTATTATTCCGGATCAGAAAACTTGGGATGAAGAGTTGTATTCCGTTAAGGGAATATACAACAACTCCGTCCATTCCGCCAACGGCATGACACCCAACAGACTGCATTACGGTTGACAGATTCGGAATCCGCTCTCTTACCTATTCCCTGAGCAGCCAACTGGTTTAACACCCGCCAGACTTGGCTTCAGGGCCAAGTATGATCCCTTGCTCAAAGTTATTATTGCAGCTATGACCAAGCAACAGCACGCCATGATCCATCATGCGAACAAGAAGCGCCGACCGTCGGATATTCGGGTAGGAAGCTACAACGAAAAAAATTTCCAGAATTAAATAATCATTCTATAGTAAAATTACAATCTAAATTTCAAATTTTCATTCCATCTTAAAAAATACCATTCCAATTTTAAAATTTTTCATCTTACTTGCAAACTTTCATTCCAAGAACAAGGTATCTATTCTTATTTGGACTGTATGCTAGAGATGGAATGAAAGTCTGGATGAGTTAATGAAATATTTTAATTGGACTGTAATTCTAAGTAAGTATTTTTAGTCATAAATAAGTTAATCCAATCTAAACTAGAAGATATTTGTTGTCGTAGAATAAAAAATTAATTAAAACATTTCATAAACTCATCCAGACTTTCATTCCATCTTGAACAAATAGATGTCGTTAGAAGGGAAAGATCATATTTAGACGAGAACTTATCAAATAAAACTGAAAAATTTAGAATTGGACGAACATTGGAATGATAATTTATAAATAGGAAGGATTTTTTTTTAATAGAATGTTTTTTCAACTTTCATTTCTCGTGGGAATTTTTTGTTGTATGTCAGAGTCAAGATGTCTGAATTCTCAGAAGAAGAGGGAGTCTCATGCAAACTTCCCTCACTCTAATATGGGTCCTGGGAAGTTTTGGATGTGATTGGTGAAGATCACTTTGGCCCTTCGTACGTCGTTGATGTGCCAGCCCATCTGCGCACATACCCCGTGTTCCACGCGTCCAAACTGTACCTCCACCGTGATGCTAAGACATTCAATTATCGTGAAGATATAATCCCTCGCGCGATCAGAGGCGGGCATGAGATAGACTGAACTAAACATCACGTAGGAAAGGGACGCAACAGACAGTACCAGGTTCACTTTATGTATCATCCGTTAGATGATCTATATTCGATTTCCAAGCAAGAAATGCTACGCAGCGCACTGCGCGTTGTTAAAGCCTACGATCGACAAATCGTCACAAACGCTACGCCTAAGATCTCTACAAAACTCATTGTGACAGAGTATTCTAGGAATCTCTTTGTCGGGCTTGCCTACGATACGTTTGTCCAAGACTCAGAATGAGTTACTCGCTCGAAGGGACCTCGCTCTTGAGGGGGGAGTAATGTGATGACCCGTCCAAACATGGACTGAAACACACAGCTGATTTCTGAGTTTTGCTCATAGACCTAATGCCTTGCTGAGTTTCCCGCTTGCTACTAAGTCTGTGTGTGCACGCTTGCTTCAAGTCTCCATATTAGACCTGTCAGCTATTTTGTCTTGAGAAATTTGCCAAATAAAAGCATAAAATATAGCTAATTCTATCACACCATAAATAGGTAAAACACACAAAAATTGAAACCAAATGTCTGGAGGAGTTAAAAAAAATGTTGTTGTTGGACTGCATGTCTGTCTGAGTGCTGGTTGGCTTGAGTGTGTGTGTGACCATGCCTGTCTGAGTGCTGGTTGGCTTGGGTGTGTATTTGACCGTGCCTGTCTGAGTGCTGGTTGGCATGAATATGTGTGTGGCCCGTCAGGGCACTTGCTCGTTCGTTGGGCCCTCAGGGCCGGTACTTACCTGTGGTCGTGATATTGAGGGGTTGCAGTGAGGAAAAGCACTCAAGTAGCGGGTAGGCCGGTACCGCACCTGGAAAGGGTAGATGTGCAGGTACCGAAGGCCGAGCAAAAAAATTTAGAGACCCAGTAGTGTAGGCTAGGTCTAGGCGGATACCAGTCTGAGTCTAGGGTCGGTACGGGCAATATCTGAGTCTACAATAATGTTTCACTCCAAAAAGGAGGAGGTACCGGTTGCTTGGGAGGCCAAGCGGCCTGGAAGTCACCACCCAAGAGGCAAAGCATGCCGCTATATCTTCGGGTCGGGCGGAGAGTCCGGCCTCTTTTTCGGTGTGCAAGTTTGGCGACACACTGGTGGAGCGCTGGCTGAAGCAGCGCTATGCTGGAGCAGTGCTGCTGGGGAGGAAGAAGAAGGACACGAGGGATGAAGAAGGAAGGAAGGGGGAGGAGCGCCAGGGGTACTTACCTGGCTATGGTGGCAGCCATCTTCATCACCTTGGTGGGCACTGCAGGGAGTTTCCAACTGGGGGAGCTACACCAAGAAGCTTCAAGGCAGAGTTGGGTATGGTGGTCTGAGTGGGAGCAGCCATAGTTGTTTTGGGTTGTCCTTTGGGCATTTGTGCAAGGCCAAGTAGTCCACCATAGCCTCGGCCTAGGATGATGAAGGAAGGAAGAGGCGACCATGGCTATGGTGGACCTCAAGTGATGCCGGCAGTAGAAGAGAAATTCGGACATTGATTCTGGATCAACCATTCAAGATTGTATTATTATTTTTTGTATGAATAAGAGAAGGGAGAGATAAGGAGGAGGAGATGGTTGGGCGAGGAAGAAGAGCCTCGTCATTTGTCTTGCTGGTGTGCATCATCTTCTTCTTCTTTTTTACTCCTTCTTCCAATCCTCTCTCTCTCCTCTCAAGTTCAAGCATTTCTTTCTGCAATTGGACAACGTTGTACTTTTTGATGAATGTGTATCTCGAAATTGACCAGGATCATAACAATAGTTTTTCTTTCGGTTTTTTATTTTTAACTTGCGTTTGACTAAGAATTTGAAGATGTCTCCAGGACAAAAGTTGTTTGTTCTATTATTTTATATAACATTTTTTTTTTTTACAAGGATTTTACTATTAATCTGAAAATTGTTTTATAGAGTCCATAAAATGTTAAAAACGACATAATGTCTTATACGTAAAAATTCACTACAACTTTTTTTTTACAACTTTTGAGTTTGTTTTATTGAAGTTTTATCTTTTATCAGTCTATTGAGAATGTGTTATAGTCTTATCACAGGATTTTTGCAAGAAAGAGTTTTCCTCCACATTTTAAGGATCACTCGACTGTTTGTCTGATTTTTTGCCTTGTCTCTCGAGAAGTGGTCGAAAATATGTTTGTTTGTTTTTTTCAGAAAGTTAATTTTGACTTTTACTTTTTCACTCCGTACAAAATGTTGGGTTTTGTGGTTTTGTTGGGTTTTCACGAATTCTGTGTTTTATAGAAAGACGATGCGCACATGCAACCATAGTTCTCCACTAGTCTGCTAGCCTTAAACTTTTACAACCTAACAGTCCTTTTGTCTTGCAACTTATGGATCATCACCTTCATATCCCAATCAAATTGTGGTTTTGCGACCTCACGTAGTACATACCTAGCAACATATTGAATGGAACACTGAATTCATGAACACCTAACAAAACCACAAAACCTAACATTTTTTATTGAATGAAAAAGTTAAATTCAAACTGTTATTTTTGACACATGAAAGAGTGTTTTTAACTGTTTCCCGATAAAGGAGGCAAAAAAACGGGCAAAAAGTCAAGCGATTCTCAAAATGTGCAAGAAAATATTTTCGAGCAAAAAACATGTTATAAAATTATAAGTTGTTCTCCGTAGATTGACGAAAAGCATAACTCAAACAATACAATCTTTAAGGACTACAAGACGAACTCGAAAGATGTTAAAAAAAATAGTTTCAGTGAATACTCATTTATAGAATTATAAGTCATTTTCAGCAGTTTGGTAAAACCCAAGCTCTGTGAAAACTAGTTTATAGAATTATAAATTAATACAATCCATTTCAGGTTAATTGTAAAAATTTTGTTAAAAAATCTATGTTATGTAAAAGAAGAATTCAAACAACTTTTGCGGAGGATACATCTTCAAATTTTTAGCCAACCACGATTTAAAATTGAGAAATAGAAAAATATTTCAATAAAAAACACCAAAAAAATAATATATTCATCCATGTATAAGAAAACATATCCAAGCGAACTTATTCACGAATAGGAGAACATGTATGCGTGTTTAGGAAACCCCGGAATAGGTTCGTCGTGCTAGATACCTTATATAACTATAAATACAATTTTTTTAGATAAATAAAAAATTGAGATATTTCGGTTCCTGAATTAATAGTGTTTTGCAAGGTAGTGACTTTTTGTAAAAAAACTTGTTTCTTTCCTCACAATTTCCAGTGGTTTTGAAAAAATATTTTTCTATTCGTTTTTTGCGGTTAATTTACTTCATATATAATTTTTTTCATGTAGGAGGTCTGAAAAATGTACTATCAGAACCTTTTAAAAATTTCGTGCAAACCTAACAATTGTTTTTGTTAGGTTTTCACGAATCATATGTTATGGCAGCTCGTCGCTCGTAAGGAACGATATTTTTTGTTTGAATTCCCCTGCTTCATAGGAGAAGGTGCAGACTATATCCTTGACGTAGTCTTGGACTACCATATTGTGCTTGTTGGCTAAAGTGGATGTCACAAATTTATTCAGCCACTGCACTTGGTCCCTTAAGCACAGCCTATCCACACAAGCATGACTGATGAAGTTCCGTGTAGAGACTATGTATGCGAAGGTGTCAACTTTGCGGCCACCTACATCTACCTCCACCACGAAATGTTCACCCATCGGACCTCTACTGGTCATCGTCCAAGAGTCTCGAGGGTACTTACCTGACCACTCAGCTTCTAACTCTGCTAAGGACTCAGACACATTCCTCGAACAGAGAATCGGTCGGTCTGGACGTGTCTGAGGAGCGACTAGTGGGTCAATATCTCTGGCTAACACCTGAAGTGGAGAAGGCAACGTTACCACTTTAGTGCAAGTAAGAGTTATTAAAACTCTTATTGGCCCACGGTGTTTCCATGCGAATTGTGTGGCAGAAGCACCACCAGAGTTCGAAGATAAGCCCACTACCATACGAGACACTTCTTTTGTCGTAAGTTTTTTGCTTCGGCAAGTTCTTAACATGTGGGCAAAGTTGCCACAATTGAGACACGTGCCCCTAGCAACTCGGTCCCTCCACACCACGTAATTTAAATCAAGTCGCACCCAGACTAGTGTCTCTTAGTCACCTTGACCCATAAACCGCACTACCTTCTGTTTTCAGATCTCCTTAGTGTTTTCTTTGATGGGTGCAACAACTGCTTCATCCGAAGTCTCACCGCCCCCATCTTTCTCCATTCTTTCCCCAAGGTCAGAGAAGTCGTCAACGAACATGAGGTTACCCCTCTTTTTCCAGTCCTAAGGAAATTTCTTCTTCCTTCCGTTTGTCGGTCCCTATTCGGCACTCACAAGCTTAGCCTCAATGTCTAAGGTCTTCTTGCTGAACGAGGCGAAGTTATGTACATCTATGGCGACCTCATCAACCAACTTATTTTTGACATTTGTGGGCAAACATCACAAATAAGTTGTGAGCAGAACGTGTGGATTGTACCACATATCAAGGGACAACAATCAATCGCTCTGCGGCGTCCATAACTTTGCGAACAGTCCGGTATCTTTTTGATCCTAGACTAGCCAGCAAATCGGTGGTCTGCTTAGCTCCTAGGGGCCATGCCACTTATGATAGACCATCTGTATGAACTCTTCCAACGTGTGGATCTGTGCCCAGTCATCAAAGTTCTGACCATAACCTTGTTGTTATACTAATTCATTCAATCATCCGGTCGGAGATCCTTCTATAAAAGATGCAGCGATTATAACTTCTCCCTCAGTCCTTGTGAGGTTATACCTCACATACGTGGGCACAGTCCTCACCTAGGTATCCAGGTCCTCTTCCTTTTTTTTGTTGCAAGAAAAGGGTTTAGAACTCAGCAAGGGTATCGTAGGGGTCCACTGCATGGGTTGTATAAGACCCTGTACCTGCTGCATTGGCTGTGAGACCAATGGACCAGTTTGCTGCTGCAGCACTTGCTGCCGCAAGGGTAATTGTTGCACAGGTTGCTGTACATGCGGCTATCCCGCTGACTGTGGAAGCGAAGAAGGTACAAGAATTTGCCCACTACTACCTATTACTAGGGCCACCTGAAAGGGGCATGCCAAACTGAGGAGAAAAGGGTTGCCATACCGGATGCGACGGAACCTGCAACCGTAGGGAGAGCTACTTGTGGTTGTCTGACCTAAGGTTGTGGTACCCGCAGTGCGGTCATAATCTAATTATGACCAGGTTGCATTGTAGTCAGCATCTCTTGCTGCACAACTTGTACCTCAGCTACACTTAGTAGAGATCTTCGAAGGGACCGCGTCACAGGATCGAGGGTTGCTTTATCCATCGCTTCTAACTTGCCTAACTCCTCTCCACTTGCCTCCAGTCTAGCTTTTCTGAGTCTAGTCCTGTCTCTCCTATCTTCTACCTCCTGCAGTTGGCGCCTTCACTCAATGCGGAGGGCTTTCGCCTGTTGGATGTCATAATCCTCATTTGACATGGGTTGATGCTGGCTGACCTGCAAACCAGTAGACTGACTAACGAAAACTTGGGAGACACTCTCACTGGCACCTGGCAAAAAGGCCTGTGATAAGGTCAGTGACATGGTAGAGGCGGCAGCCATGGCTGCCTCGACGTTGGCTCTAGCGTCTGCTTTACAGTTGTTGCTAGTGCCCTTTTCGGCGTTGGCTGCTGCTTCCCTAGCCCTTTTGTAATGTCGTCCTCTCTCTGGCTTCCCTCCTCAGCCTTCTTTCCTCTCCTTGATGTTACTCTAGGAAAGTGACCAGTCGACTGAGTGCCCACCTTCTAGTGATCCTCCTATCTTCTTCCTCTAGCCTATCATCCCCACTGTCATCTCCACTCGTCAGCTACACGTGGTCTACGATCTGCACTAGTGTCCTCGCGAGGACCTGCCATAGCATGGCACCCAGCCGATTAAAATAAAATAAAATAAGTATTTGGTCCAGCTTCGTCAAAAAGTAGTCAAGCGGTAATAGTAGATAATCTCAAATTCCTACAAAAAACTTTATTCGTTTTTTTTACTAGTCTGAGATAGATTGCAATGCAGCAAGGAACTTATACTACCTATCTGCAGTTGTCCGACACTTGTTAGCAGCATCTGTCACATCTAACTAATCTAAAATAAAATAAAATTATTTGCTAGTTGTGCATCCATAATGGAATTTTACAATAATAACTAAGTGAACTTTTTACTGGTATCTTCCCTCCCCCTGCATCCTTCTTGAGTAGTCACTTAGCGTCTACGTCCTGAGCATCTGGTCAAACCACCAGTACTTGACCCAGCTATCAAGTTCGGGCCTCTGGCGACCAGTATGTCGACCCTGCCAAGCCTGGCAGTACCAGTAGCTGGATGGGCCGAAGCTGGGGGGACCACTTGGATTAAAAAAAAAAACATCAAAACAACAACAACAACAACAACTCTAGGGACGTGAATGAAGTTGGATGCATTCTCCCGAGTGCTAGTGTGAACCGTCGCAGCCCCGTGGCGTTTTTGTCGGAATCCTAAAAGAAAAGAAAAAAAAGAAAAAAAAAAGTCTCAAAGAAGAAAAACAAAAGGAACACAAATTTGGCCTTGAAATTAGTTATATAGGTTTGTCTGTATGCAATTGTGAGTATGCCCTCAAAGAGGGCTGTTCAGTAGATCACCGGATATGCCCTTCCTCGCTGGCAGGGGAATCTAAAAAAAACGAAAAAGAAACAAAAGCAGAAAAAAACAACATCCACAACCTAACTGAAATAGTAATTAGAAGCATTCCACCAAGAACCCTATGTGACCAAGACCCCCGCCCAACTTAGAAAAGCAGGGTGTTTTTTTGTGGGGTTCTTGCCTTTCTACGTCGCAATTCTCACCGACCGGCTGTTCATGTGACCCCCCCCCCCCAAATGCGGTGCGTTAACGGGACACGCCCGTGGCCCATAGCTGGGCCAAGCACTGGTGGTTTAAGCAGCGGGTCTGAAGGTGTGCAATCTGGTCCACCCCGGTGCCCCTAGTCTATGCTAAGCCGGCCAGCCCTCCATTTTCTTTATCCTCGCATGCAACGATCTTACATCCAATTGATCTGGCTGATCAAGAGGCAGTTTAAACCACCAGTACTTGGCCCATACATGGGCCACGGGGCATCCCCGTTAACGCACCTAAGGAAGCGGGGGTCGCCCGAGTGGCAGCCTGGTCGGCCCAACAAGGCTGTGTGACGCGCAACCTCACGCCCTGTGTTGTCTTCCGTTCGGAGTGTTAGCCATGCAGAAAGTGGCTCAGAAAAACAGCAAGATGGGGTGTGCCAAGGATTTTTGGAAATTGAGTGGGGGACACAGACGGAACTGGAATCCCCCGTGTTGGTCCGATGGAGCAAGTAGGTTAGTTTCGCGCGTCGCGGAATGCGCGCGCGGACGTGGCGCAAAAACAGAAAGACCCAAATTCAATCCAAAAAATACTGTCGGGCTTCCCACCGAGCTACCGCCCATCGTTTGGAGCAAAAAGGTTTTGGCACGCTTCGCGTGTCTCGTTTCTGTATTAAATCTCGTCGTCGCTCGCTGGTTAGTTCCGAATCCGACGTGGATGGTCTCAGCCGTGTGGCTCTTTCTTTATGCTCGTCTTCACTCCGCACACGGTAGTGGAAACCCCTGGACTCGTAGCGTTCAAAACGGTGACATTCGGTGCACAGAGTGCGCGGCCAGTGGGGTTCTACTGCCGTCCACGGAATGACGATGAACTCGTTAAATGGCAATAATACCGAGTAAGGTGGGAAGTGCGTATCGATAATAACAAAGCCCGCATCTACGAATCTAGAACAACGATTTTCGGGACGGAAGTAATACTGTCCGTCGTTTCGTGCAACGGCTTCTCGTACGTCCCACTCGCATACACATGTCCTTTCCTCACTGTAAGGAAAAGGTCGCGTTGGGATGGGAGATACGGGAGGCTGGCGCCTAGTCGAAGGATGCTTGTCAGTCCACATATCCATTAATCACAAATATCCCGAGACGTCATTAAGAACAGAAATCATTCGTGCAACACTCAATCAATCCTTCTTGACATGAGAGAGAGAGAGAGAGAGAGAGAGAGAGAGAGAGAGAGAGAGAGAGAGAG
>BFEA01000153.1:2150802-2160942 GCA_003427395.1 Chara braunii | reverse complement strand
TTTTTTTTCCCTTTTCCCACCATTTATGATCACGGTTGCATATGTGATCGCGTTGCATAGGATCAACGTTCCTGAACGAATATGGACGCTTTTCCGACCAGGACTGGCTCCACTTTACCGCAATTATGTCCACAGAGAAGTTGATCAAGTCCTCCGTGTGAGTTGCCCTCACAGAGCATTCTGACGTCTGCAACTCTGATGCAGGCCCCTGCTGAATTTTTATTTTTATTTTTATTTTATTTATTTATTTATTTCTTTTTGGGAGGCCCCTGAATGGCTCAACGCCCACGCCCTTTCAAAAATTGGAAAAGAAAGAAAATAACGAAATACTCATCTGTCTTTCTCTGTGGGCCAGATTCCACTGGCAAGGAGGATCGGAATAACTGGCAGAATCTGGACATATTCCGCTCAGAGATGCAGAAAAGCAGTTCAATCACAATTGTTTGCACCTGTCCACAAAAGATGTCCAGATTCAGAGGCTTATTTATCCAATCCTCTTTGCCAGTGGGATCTGGCCCTGTATCATTCCCGGCCGAGGTCCCACTAGCAAAGAGGATAGGCTCAAGCTCCTGAATCTGGATGTGTTTTATGCAGAGGTGCAGAAAGGCAGTTCAATCTCCGATTTCCTGCACCTCTCCACAATTACATCCAGATTCAGGCATTCGATCCGATCCTCTTTGCTAGAGGGACCACGCCCCGGGACGTGTTTTATGCAGAGGTGCAGAAATGTACTATTCCTGTGCCCTCTGTGCCCTCAAGTGCCCTATTTCACAAAAGTTCTTTTTCGTATGGAGGTGACCTCAAGTGCCCTATTTCATTTTTCGCATTTTCTTTGAAAATTTGCAAAACTTCGTTCACAAAAGTTCTTGCACAATTTGGACCATTTCTCTATTTATGCGTGTCATCCTTGCGCAGGGGCCATGCTAATCTTCTCTGTATCGTCCCAATTTTAACGGATGTCCCAAAGAACTTCCTGCACAATTTGTGGATGTACCAAATCCCCAGTTCTCCAGACGGCCACGACCTTGTCCCATCTGAGGGCATACTCACACGGGGACCAAAAGACCTTAAATCCCAAAATTTGAGTCAGTTTTCGGGTCACACTGGAGAGGCCGGCTACCCAAATGCCTCAAACCGTGACCCTTTTGTCAGCGGCCTGCGGGGCCGTGGGAGGACCCTTTTTGAGACCACCTCCAGAGGTGGTCTCAGGGCATACTCACACGGCGACCCCAAATCCGCAAATTATGCGGATTTGGGAAGGGCCGATTTGAGGTTTTGGGCATGGTTTACGTGACACTGCTGTACCTTTTCAGATGGGACAAGGTCGCCGCCGTCTGGAGAAATGGGGATTTGGTACTTGGCTGGTCGCATGGCACCATCCACCAATTGTGCAATAACTTTTGTGAACGAATTTTTGTCAATTTTTGAAGACAATGCAAAAAAAAAAAAGGGAATTTGCGGACCGCAAAATCCCTTGCCCCGCGGCTTCCCAGGCCGCTGACAAATGGGCACTGGAATAGTACATTTGCGAATTTGGTAGATCCGTGTGACGGCCTTTTCCCCTCTTTTGGGGGATTTTGGGATTATAGGTCCCCGTGTGAGTACACTCACACGAGGACCAAATGACCCAAAATCCCAAAATTTGAGTCATTTTTCGGGTCACACTGGAGAGGCTCGCTATGCAAATGCCTCAAACGGTGACCCTTCTGTCAGCGGCCTGCAGGCCATGGGCGTACCCTTTTTGAGACCACCTCTGGACGTGGTCTCAAATTATCTTTCGTTTTTCTTTTTCTACGTTCGTGAATTGGAGAGAATCATAGATGAAGCGGACAGCCCGCCAAACAACTGAAAGTGCGACCAGGAACATTTACATTGTAGATAAGGCCCAAGCGTTATACTTGTGTGAAAAAAAAAAAAAAATTAAATCCATCTTTTCGTTTGGTCCTCCCTTGTGTGATCAGCCGCACTTGCCCTGAATTGAAAGTGTCAAGGTCGCGACTTCGTCCTTTCTGGACGAGGTCTGCCCGTGTGACCACATGGGGACCAAATGCTTCAAAAAAACAGAACCAAATGCCTCAAATTTTTGAGACTTTTGGTCCCCGTATGAGTATGCCCTCAAATTATCTTTCGTCTCTTTTTTTTGTGTTCGTGAATAGAACAAAATCGTAGACGAGGAAGACAGTCCGCCAAACAACTGGAAGTGCGACCAGAAACATTTATGTTGAAATTGGTCTGTAAATTTCCTTTGTGCGCATTTGCCATCATGGACGACCTTCCATCCGTTTTCAGAGAAGATGTGAGTCTATGACCGAGCACTGAGGTTATGAATTGAGAAAGTGAAGTGTTCTCTATAAAGATATCTATGATTGATTTAACTGTGCCTGTATATGTGCGTTCGTCCAGTAGTTTGGGCCAAACTTATCCTATTTTGCATGGGTTGTAACTTATGTTTGTGTACATGCATCATCTGTTGAGGCAACTCACTCAAGTCCAGAATATCGTCAAATACTGTGTTTGCACGCACGCATTTTCGTTGGGCTTTGAAGACAATGGGCAACCTTCCAAATCGTGTGTTTGCAGGTGGGTCGTGAAACGCTGAGGATTATGGTTAGCCTCCTCATGAGACCGGAGGGCACCCGGTTGAAACGTAGAGGGACACGTGCGGTTATAATTTTTTTGCTATATTGACAGTTAGCGTGTAAACAACAATAGGTCATTGGTTGTTTTTTTCTTCGACGGTAACCTTAAGTTTATAAGATAATAACACCTATATTTATGCTCGTTGTCGGAATTATGAGTTATTCTCAGTCAGTCCTGCGGCGATGAACTTTTTGTTTTCTCTACTTCAATTTTATTTTTCTTTCACTACGTTGTGTTTCCCAGCATGAGTTCAAGAAGGGAAAACTAAAGGGAAGTTAACAAAAAACACTGTTCGTTTTAGCATACAGGTCCCGGGGCCAAGCCCACATGCACAAACTCTTGATTTCTGGTTGTTGACCTTCTGAATCGACATCCGAAAATGAAAAAAATCGTTGGAGGGGACTTCGAGGGGGGGGTTCGTTAATATTGATTTGATCCGGTTGTCGACACGATTCCTTTTCTCTCTTCTTCTTTCTTTTATAGAAAATGTCAACAGTTTTGAGAAGTTATCATCAACGCATCCTTCTTCCCCTTACCTTCTTCCCTCGAACACAACCCATCCTCATTTAGACTGCATCGGGACGAAAACAGAGTCTGTATATATGCATTTTCAATGTGAGATATGTTCGTGGGAAAAGGGTAGTGGTGGTTTCGACTTGGTAACATGTCATGGCTGCACTATGATAGCCATGTTGAAAAAAAAGTTCAAACGAAGACAAAAGGTTGTGCACTAACCACCAGGCCCAACGCAGTTGGTACACATACAAGTTGTTAAAATATCGACCTGAGTTCGAATTCAAATGGCGTGTGATGAACGAAACTCTGAATTTACCTCGGGATGGTCTGTTCAAAGATTATATATTCAAGGTCATCGTCTTTGCTAAAGGGAGAAGCCGAAATAAGGAAGAAAATAATGCACCATGGTCAACTTGAAAAAGACTCTGACGAAAGATAAAAGCACCATTAGTAGGACTTGGCCTCGACTCAGCCTTGAGATATTAAAGATTAATCCCCTTCTTCACTCACGCGATATTGTTGGATCAGGCTTTCGCCCACTGTCCAAGATTCCTCTCTGCTCGTCGAATAGTTGACTCAGGTAAATTCTATAGTCCGTTTCATTCGACAGCACATGGCCATTTCAACCAGGGTAGCCTTATTGTCCTGTACAGGTATCCTCTCCAACATGAGGGACTGGAGCTACACCAGCCCGACGGTACGGTATGTGGCAACACCGAGCGGAGGTCAGCCCGTAGAGCAAGAACAAAGTATAGTGCAAGTTGTTGTGCCTGACTCATCTCCCCTTCCCATACGAATCTAAGCGATGCTTGCTAATGCCGCTCTTCACGGGCAATTGGCTATCTCAAAATGGTCACAATTGGCCGCAAAGTTGGCCTGGGGAGATACATCAAGCCAAAAAGAACTGAATCTGCTGACTTGTTTCCCTTAGTTGTTTCCCTTAAGTATGCGTGATTTTCTTTTCTTTTCGTTTTTTGAGTTCGGCTTGCTGCAGACACCCTATTGGCCGTGGTGAATCCCCTCTGAGCTGGTATTTGGCCTGTTGATGGTTTTCCTGACACTCCGGCCTATCGGTGGGTGGGGAATGGCTACTCTGAAACGACTTCCAAATTCAAACTTGAGAAACAGTGTTCTCTATCCGTGATAGGCAACTTCCTGGTTTGTGCACTCCTTACACTACTTTGTTATTGCCATTCTTTATTGATTTCCTTGCTTTTGCCCCTCACACACATACACACACATACACACACACACACACACACACACACACACACACGTTTTTGCCCCTTACACACACATACACACACGCTTTTGCCCCTCACGCATATACACACACACACACATTTTTGTTCCTTACACACACATACACACATGCTTTTGCCCCTCACGCACACACACACACACACACACACATACACACGCACACACACAGACACACATACATACACACACACACACACAGAAACCCACACAAAGCGATAAAGATCATGGAAAAGTTTAAAACGAAAAAAAAAAAGAGGGGATGAGGAAAAAAAAAAGAAAAAAAAAAGAAAAAAAAACGGAAAGATGGGAGAAAGGAAAAGAACACAAGATTCGTAAAAACCCAACAAAACCACAAAAACCGACAAATTGTATAGAGTGCAAAAGTAGAAGTCAAACTTTTATTTCTTATATAAAAAAAACACGTTTCGACCACTTTCCGAGAGACAAGGTAAAAAATCAAACAAATAGTCGAGCGATCCTCAAGATGTGGAGGAAAACTCTTTCTTGCAAAGATGATGTTATAGGACTATAAATCATTCTCAATAGACTTGCCGAAAAACAGAACTTCAATAAAACAAACTCGAAAGTTGTGAAAAAAAAAACAGTTTTTGTGAATTCTGGCAAATAGGACTATAGGTCGTTTTCAACATTTAGACTCTATAAAGCAATTTTGAAGTTAACAGTAAAATCTTTGTCAAAAAAATATATGTTATGTAAAATAATAGCACAAACAACTTTTGTCTCAGAGACATCTTCAATTTTTTAGTCAAACGCAAGTTAAAAATAAAAAAAAACAAAATAAACAAAAAATAAAAATGATATTTAAAAAAAATGAAGTTTGCCCCGAGATGGGAGAATATGTTATGGCGAGCATACTATTAACAAACAAGATAACACGTTCGCACGCTTGCCAAACCCTCGAACATGTTCGTCATGATACACAACTTATAGGACTATACACATGATCCTTTAAGATAAAGAAAAAAACATGGATATTTCAATTTATAAATATACGATGCTCCGTCCAGTAATGATTTACTGTGGAAAATTTTGCTTTTTTTCTCGCCCCTTTTAGTGCTTCTCAATTTTTTTTTTTTTTTAATACTGCGCAAAGAATCTTGCTCCTATAGAAGACCTAAAAACTGTACTCTCAGAATCCTAAATAAATTTCATTCAAACCTAACATTTTTTTGTTGGGTTTTTACGAATCCTATATTATAGAAGGAGAAGCTTAAACCCTGTTTGATAGGAATTAACCAAATGTGGATTTGATCATTGGTCAAATCACTTCGAGATTTCATAATATAATTTCTTACAAATTGTTCTCACACACGAATCAACAACCAACAACCACCCACTCTCCTATTTCCGACCCAACCATTCCCCCCTCTCATTCATTCACAACAGTTCGATCATCAACACATGCAAAGATTACTTCAAATACTCGAATCTACCCTGCCACACATATCTACGAGAGTCGGAAGACACACAAACTCTTGCTACGTCTCTTCCAGTTGCCATTGATAATCCAACCAACACTTAAACATATGATCCAACCCACACTTTACCAAATGATCCCACCCACACTTAACCAATGGTACTTTTCCAACTCCATATCCTAAACCAAACTGCATGCGTATTCAGTTGATCGTTCGTAGTCAACCAATCGCTAGCAAGGTGGTACCCACACTACACCTCGATTCAGAGTACCTTCATACATTATGATAAACGTCATCTCATTAACCAAGATTCAACAAACGGGACCTCGATACCGAGAACACTTCTTGAATACACATCATCTTATCGGCCAAGGTTACACATGTGCTTATCGCAAATTTAAACCAAGGTTAAACGATCTATAAATACACACATTTGCTTGATTCATGTCAGACAGGGTTGAGAATTCCCTGTTTTTTCCTTCCTCTCATCTTTCCGCTCTTTTTCTTTTTTTTGCTCTTTTTCTTTCTCATCCGCTCATCCTTTTTTTTTTTTTTTAACCCTTCCATGAGGTTTCTGCGTGTGTGCGAGTATGTGTGTTTGTGTGTGTGTGTGTGTGTGTGAGAGAGAGAGGGGGGCAAACGCAAGGAAAGAAAGAAAGAAGGGCAGTAACAAAGCAGTGTAAGGAGTGCACAAGCAAGGAAATTTGAGGTTTTGGGCATGGTTCACGTCACACTGCTTTAACTTTTTAGATAAGACAAGGTCGCGGTCGTCTGGAGAAATGAGGATTTGGTACTTGGCTGGTCACACTACACCATCCATAAATTGTGCACGAACTTTTGCGAACAATTTTTTTCCATTTTTTTTAAAAAATGTGAAAAATAAAATAGGGCATTTGAGGTTTTTTTAAAGGGCACAAAAATAGTACATTTGCGAATTTGGTAGATCCGTGTGACTGACCTTTTCCCCTTTTCTTGGGATCTTAGGAATATAGGTCCCCGTGTGAGATGTACGTTTACACACACATACACACTCACACAAACACATACGCACACACACATACACATAGAGAGAGAGAGAGAGAGAGAGAGAGAGAGAGAGAGAGAGAGAGAGAGAGAGAGAGAGAGAGAGAGAGAGAGAGAGAGAAGCGGGGGAAGCAAAAAACGGGCCTGGTAAGAATCCTTTCCTTCACAAAGCGATCCCAATGGCATACTCACACTAGAACATTCCAGGATGTATATGGCCACTTTTTCGACCTGTGCACCTGACCAGAATTACGGTCCACAGAGAAGTGAGAAAAGTCATAGTGTGAGTAGGTCCTAAGCTAACGTGGATAAGAGTATTACCCGTTGATCTTCCTTGTTGACGGTGAATAACTCCGTCGAAGTGGGACCTTGCCCTGACTCTATGCATTCAATATGCTGACGACAAGCTGGAGCAACAAGCATCGTTGAACGTTTCTGTGATGAGACGCATCTTCCAACAGCTCCTCCTTACACCCCTCGACAAATATGAAAATGACGGATGTACCCTGACACGTTCCACGATAAGATGCTCTTGCCATTTTGGATATTCGGCGACGCCCCACAACACAACGCACCCTCATAGTGAATGTATGTAAGCTATGTTTACAGTCCCGTACAACTATAATGAGGGTGCGTTGTGTTCGGGGGAAGGCATTAGTGATACGCGGCCCTTACATACTACGACTTTGAGTATGAGCGTATTCATCGGGACACAAATGTAACTGTCGCGAGACAGGTTGCTTCAAATAGGAAAAAGGCGTGCCAGATCACACTTACGACTTTCTCACACTAACGCTTTTTTTTGCTAAATCGCAAAATCTGCTATGCTGTTAGAGTCACATTAGGGTTTTCTAACCACCAAAATTGCAAACGGGGTAGCATTCGTCGGCGGCCTTGGGAGCGATGGGGATGACCATTTTGCTACCACCACGAGAGGTGATGACAAATTCTCTTTTGGCCGTGACAAATTCTTTTTCGCCTTTTGGAAATTCGATAAAGAAAATTTGCGTGTTTTGTGACCATGCAAGGCACCAATCTTGCAATTGCCAGAGAATACCGCTCATGTCCTTTCTGATTTGCAATCCGTGTGTGGCCGGGCGGGGTATGATTTCAGGAAACACTGGAAAGAAAATTCAGCAGATTTTGTCGGAATGCCACCACTGTGTGAGTATGCCCTTGCCTTTTTGTTTGTTTGCTTGTTTCTTTTTTCTACTATTTTATTTTTATTTTTCTTTTTTCTTTTTAATTTGAACAATTTCTCGATTTATGCGTGTTAGGGTCCCGGACCCACTACGGTAGCATCGTGTAAAACGGTGTGTGACCGTCTTTTCTTATTTAAAAACACATAAAGAATGATATTTTTGATTTATATGAATGCAAAGAAAAGAAACTAAAAAGAGAAGAAGAAGAAGAAAAGAAAGTTGCTCAACTCTGGCATAGACTCGTGGACAACACATCCTGTGCATCCGTACTTCATGGGTATCCCCTTCAACGGAGCTCTTCTTCCACGAAAATATCAATATTGTCTATTTCTGCACATAAAAAAGTAACAAGGCGAAGCTGTAAAAACGCCTTGTTATTTTTGTTGCATCGCCCTGTTATTTTTGCAAAAAAAAAACAAAACGGGACGAGGCTGCAAAAATGCCCTCGATCAAGGGAGGCCTCACAAATCCGTCAGCCCACACGACCGCCAAATTAGCGCAGATTGACGCTAATTGCCGGGTGGGCTAGCTTTTGTGCGGTGTGCTTACACTAGTTCGTGATTAACCCTAGCGATACCTTAGCGATGGTGTTGGTGCGACTAGGTGGATACAGTGACTAGAGGCATGTGGGACGATGATGGGGTCTTTGACGTTCTCTCGTAAGTCGTCTGCCCTGCTAGTGCACATTTCCATAAGATTCATCCCAGTGTTCCTCCTAACCCAATCCTTGGGGGGATTGGGGAATGTGTTGCGTTCAACGAGGAGCATCACTGACATCTCCCAGTACTACTTCCACACTCATAAACATGTGTACGCGGGAGATGTTTTGGAGACCAAAGGAGCCGCCCTTCCCTCAACAGCCCTTGGCTTGAGGGGTGGGTTCCTCTTGTACCACCAAGAAGGAACATGCACACGGCTTAGACATGGAGGGGTTGGGGCGAACGATGTACAAAACCATCTTGGGCGACTTTACAACGGGTAGTGGGAGAGCTTGCAGCAATGGTGAGAGCGCATTGGTAAGTCCAACACCAGCAACATCAGCCTCCTCAGCTACACGTCCTGATACAAGCATAAGGTATCATTGGGGCGAGGCCAATGTTGTTCACTATCTTACGAGAAAGATTCGTTATGTTGTTATGAGATGCATGAGAATTTCAAGATTCCGCTCCTCGCATAGTTTACGAGATAAATGCCTCTTCTCACTCAGACGACACCTAGGTATCAGTGGGGCGAGACCAATGTCACACACACTCACACAATCAGTCAAAAGCATGAACTTCAGGAGTGTGAGAAGAAGGTCGATGAAAGCTTACACGAGAAGAGACCTCTGAGAGCCTAGAGGTATTTTGGTGGGGTTATGAGGTATGTTATCAGTGCGCGGCGAAGCGACATGCAACTTCCACAATCTATCTGTAACGGTGAGTTTGTCCTACCAGGTCTTGGGCTCTGGTCAATTCTGCGAAAAATGTTTTAGCCCCACCTCCCTCTTGAGTGGGGGAGGGAGTGCCTCTGTGCATAGGGACTTCGACATCCGGGTAACTTTAACCAATCCCTATTCAAACCTCATAACTCATCTTATCAATATGGAAGCAGCGCCAGTGGAAGCAGTGGGAGAGCTTGCGAAGACGGTGGGAGTGTTGCTGATACTTCTGAGGACCTAATAAGCTCACTTCGTACCTGACCATAGTGGTGGTCATGGTAGAGCTTTGGTGTTGGTCGTAGCTGTCGGTGCGAATACCCTTACAAGGGTATCCGCCCTGGTTTTTGCAAGTGACAGGAAATGGTTTTGGTCTAGAGTTTAAGTACACCGCGCTAGGCGCGGCTGCGTCTGTAATTTACGTTGAACAGGATGCTTGACTAGCGTAGAGAGTGTGTGGGCGCGCAGGTTAAGGCGCGCGTGATTCCTATCTGCTGTTGATCATCGATTGTTTGTTTAAAGGTATTATTAAWATCTATTTATATAAGCAGGAACCAGGGATATTTTCGGTTGATTGGTACGCTTGATTGAGGCGAGCGCGCGTGCGGGGAAACGACCCCGGCGACGGCATCTGCAATAA
>BFEA01000153.1:2127778-2143957 GCA_003427395.1 Chara braunii | reverse complement strand
GCCTGCGATCACACATATACGTATTATTGTGAGAAACCCCAGCGAAACCATGAGGAGCGATCGTCACATATTTAACCCTTATATACGTATACATGGGTATACTTGGGATGARTGTTTGCATGGGTTGAAGAATCTCCATACCAAAGCCCCACTCAGAAGTTGGGACTGAGGAACTTAGAGGAGGCCCCTACTTCTATTCTTATTCCTGCTTTGTTGATTTTTTTTTTTAGTCGGACGTTGGTCCTGGGCTGGGATTCGAGGTCCTTGTCCAGGACATCCCAAGCCCTAGGCTCTGCAGGGGAGGGGCTTTCCCTCGCGCAGAGTCTATTTGATTTGCCTACCGAGACRCTCAGGTCAAGAGCCTAAGGCGTAGCGGCGGCTGCACGACTATTTCCTTCAGCCGTGCAATGTCGTGAAGGGTTAGGCCCTCACGACAYTTCAAGTCTGACACTTGAGTGTCATAAGCGGTACTCGGATCCACGAGGGACCGCTTGATTATGGGCACTACATAGTACGCCATCATTGCGACTGTTTGCGTACGTTTGCATTGCGAGTCGACATGAGTAGGCCCTGCATCCGCGCGTTTTTATCCTAAGTCCCGCGCGCGACGGCTATTCGATTTTGCGTTCGAAAGTTATGGGACGACTACCGAGGGGCTAGGAGCGTTGTCGCGTTGTTTGGGTCGTGTCGTTTCGTACGTGTGCGTGTACATGTTTTTATGTCTTTGTGTACGTAACGTGGAGTGCGCGTGGTGTGTGGGAAGCGTCCTARTCGACCGACGATGAGTCGCGCTTGGGACCTCAGCCCCCCCAARATGTTGGTTCGCGTGCGGGTCCGATAGAGGCGTATTACCGCGCGTACCCCCTATGCTACAGCGAACGAGAAAYGCCCTCGGCTGGTCCACCTCTGCGATTGCAGCTGATTAGCTTTCGTACTGTGGACTGGTAGCTCGGCGGGGATACGCCCACCGAAGGGAGGTGACAGCTCCTGTAAGGTGTAGGTAAGTCGTGCCTCGCGTAGGCCCTATCCTGTCGTAGGGGCTCGCGAGAGGTATGGCTGGCGCACCCGGCCGGAGCGGCTTATGGAAGCTCCATGTATATCTACGACGAAGGGTTGTAAAAACCAACTCCTGCGTAACGCGGCCGGGAGGGTCCCGCGCTGCCCCCGTGCGGTGCCGAACCGATTGCGCCCGACAGTAACCCTGGTTTGCTTTTACTCACTTACATTTTATATCTTACCTGTTTTCTCTGGGTAGGGCCCTGTTGTACTTAACATGTATTCTTTCTTTGTTTGGGCTCTCACTTATTCAATACTACACTCTCGAATCCTCCTAATCTATAACCTTTAATTTTCATGATAGATTGTAGTGTTGTTGTTTTAGTTTGATTTTGCAGTTTCTAGCTATATAAACAGGTTAGATTATCTTTCTTTTTCGGGTAAGACTATAATTGGATTTTGAATCTCTTTATTTGACGATTAGATGTAACACGGGCTTGCCTTTTTAGGCATGTGGTTTATTATGGTATCAGGTATTGGCCATGCCCTAAGACTGTTTCAAGGGTTTCTTAGTGTTTCAGAATTTAGAAGCAATGCCACGTGAAAAACTTGAAAGCTATCTGTTGCAGCTTCATTCTATAAACAGTAACTTTGGTTAATCGAGGCTTATTTGAGTGTTTTATTTTGTTATAGCATCCATAGTTTTTGTGAGAAGGAGGTATAGTGGCTTATAATTGAAAATGAAGGCAATTTGGTGATACCCATGAATTGCTAGTAGTGGTGCCACCTTGAGCAGTGAGAGTGTAACAAGGGGCGGCGAAATGTTATTGGTTAGGTGGCACGAGAGAATCGGTGAATAGCAAATTTGAGATGTACCCATTGTGATCGCTATTCATGAAGGTCCAAGGGTGCGTGGAGGAAAATCTGTCATGGCAGCCGAGACTCTTTACAAGGTGTTGGAACAGTGTGGGTGAAAGGGTACCTCGATACAACGACTTGTTTATTGCCATAGTCATTTGTCAAGCCACTCGTATAGGTTAGATTTACCTTCTTCTTTACGACTTGTTTTTCTTTTTCTTAGGGATTGAAGTTTCGGGAAATACATTTATGCTCATAAGGTAATACCACTAATATGGGTAGCAATACTATGGAGGCAGTGAGAGTGCTACCGAAAACGTTAATTGCCTATAGTTAGCGTAAGTAGGAAACGAAACAAACTTGAGTTGTATCCATGTTGATCTCGGTACAATGAAAATTGTTATTATTGAAGATCTACGGATGTGTGGTAAGAAACCCGTCTAGGCGGTTCAGGCTTCCTTGAGTTCAAAACTATGTTTAGGTTAGATTAAAATTGATTTTCTGTCTAAGAGGCTACATAGCGTCTACGGGTGGCGATATTACCGGTGCAGTGGGAGAGTGTCCGTTAGTGGTGGGAACGCTACTCGCTTGGAGGATGGAAACTTGAACCGTATCCATGATGATCTTGGTTGGTTAAATGATGATCCCAATGAAGATCCAACGGTGTGTGGTGGTAAAACCATCTAGGCGGTCCAGGCTTCTTGAGTTTACAGATAGGTGCTTGCTTTTTTTTTAAAGATCTCGAAGCGAAGCTGGGTAAGGCTCCTAGATAGAGCAGCAAAAAAAAAAAAAAAACGCGCCCCCTCCTTTAGAAACCATAGAATTGCAGCTTCCCGCCAATGCAAAATGGCAAACTAAATGGACTACAAAATGTTTTCAAAAGTCTTCTACTCGTCGAAGGGCAGCAACCTCTACGAAAATGAAGGCAATCACCTTGCGCCCTAGATACGGAGAAGGATTAACAATTGCCCACTGTTGCCGACGACCGCACGTGGTTAGAAACCAAGCAACAGTGAAGTAAATCTTGCCTAGTGGGTCCGAGCCCCATGGGTCATGCTAATATTTTCTATCGTTTCATTTTTAACGGATGTCTCGGAGGACACTTTTTTTTTTTCTTCGCACTTCACATTTCATTTCATTTCATTTTTTTTCCTTTTCTTTTTCGCAGTTTCGGTCGAAAAATGGAGAGTAGGTATTGCGATTTTTATCCATAGGAATTTAAATCCGGTTATTGCCACAACTTTGATCAATAAGGAAGATGGGAGTGGGTGAATTTTTCCTCTGCAGGTATGAAATGAGTTGTAGTTTTTATTTATGCACTTACAGATAGGATAAACATGAGCGAGTTTTTGGAGCTGCTGATAGATTACTTACCAGATATCGAAGATATTCTCATCGACGGAGATTGAAATGTGGCACTAGATGATGGGAACCCAGTCTTTCATTCGGCAAGGGCAAGTAGAGAGATGTAGACACGTTAATTGAGTTAATGGTCGATCTAGACTTGTCAGATCCATATAGACTAACCAACCCCAGTACCCCTGACTATACGTGTTTTTTTTCGCAGCTGCTTGCAGGCAGACATGTCGCTCCCCGCAGGTTGGACTATTTCCACACGAGAAAGCTAAGTAGTGATAGCAAGGTTGGTGTCTCTACACAACGCTACCCGTCCTTAGACCATAATCCCGTAGTCCTAAAGTTTCATGAGGGGAACGGCTTGGAATATGGGGAAGGCATTTTCTCAATGAATATAGCGCTACTTAATGAGCCTGAAATTAAGAAAGGGGTTCGCAATCAATTGAACACCTGGGCATAAAGAAAACATTTGTTTGCCCCCGCACAAGAGTGTTGGGATGCATGCATCTCCTTTATCTCCAGTATGCTAAGTATCTTCTTACGTGTTTTGGCTTTGTACGATAATAAGCAGGAAGCAAGAGTCAGGAAAGCAGTCGAGGAAGTAGAGGAGGCAGTAATCGGCCTCCCTCCGAGTTCGATAGACGTGCACTGGTGGGGAAGAGTTCGCACAGAAAACTACAAATATGGGGCAAGTTTCAGAAGACGAAATAAAAAAAGTGGAAGGAAAGTCTGGCAATCAAGGAGATTGTGGGGGGAGATCGAACGACGAAAGTTACCTTTCAATTTTCTCAATACTCTCATAAGGAGATAAAATCACTAAGACACCCCTTTGACCAACAGGCTTCAATTGCATCCTCCTTAAGAGATAAATGTATGTATGCAGAGGATTACTTCTGCGACATTCTCACGTAAAAACATAGTTTTTATGACTTAGTCCCCGGTTGGGGGTATCTCTCCGATCTTCGGGATATTGGTAAATGTAAAGCGTTCGCAAGTAGGCCGCCTAGACCTGCACCGCCCTCTATCAGAGGCAGAAGTCAAACTTACATTTAACTCGATACCCAAAGGCAAAACCCCGTATCTGATAGCTTACCGGTGGAATTTTTTAACCACTTCTTGGCTCAATTCGGTGATATCTTGCTTAATACATACAACCATGTTCTCACACGAAGCGATCTATCACCCAGTATGTGCCACAATACTATCATACTGTTGTACAAGAAAGGTGATAAAGACGAAATCTGGAATTGGAGACCAGATCCCTGATTAAACGTCTCTTATAAGATCTTAGTAAAATCATTGGCTAAACGTTTAGCTAAGTATCTACCTCACCTGATAGCCCATGACCAGGTGGCTTTTGTACAGGTCCGTTCCATATTTGATAACATTGTTACGACGATCGAAACCTTGAAAATCAATGAGAAGGAGGGCAGACCACTGTCCATTTTATTGCTTGATCTGGAAAATGATTACCATTGCTTGATCTCGAAAATGATTACCATAGAGTTAATTAGAGTTTCGTCCTCACCACCCTGAGAAAAATGAGGTTTAGTGAAAACTCTTATGGATGGGTGGTTGTGTTGTATACCCAATTTACAACTACAATTATGGTTAATGGGCTACTAGGCTTGGGGCTCTGCCCCAAACCTCTCTATCTTTGGGTGTGCGTTGGTGGTGAACACGACACTTCTATCCCTTCTGAACTTTGTGGGATCTGTTCGGATGATGAGTCTTGCCTTTCTGGCTATCATGAAAAGGTTGGCCGCAAAGTTCATTTGGAAGTCCAAAGCGGAACACGATCGCAAAAGTCGTATGAAAACTTGTATCCCAACCTCAAGAAGAGGGAGGTCTGGGAGTAAATTATCCGTACAGGAACAATTGCCTGATCCTTGTCAACTGGATCGTCAAGGGCGCAGACGCTGATGGTTCGGAATACTGGTTATTAATGTGGGAACACATCCTTGCACATGAATTGGGCCTGTCTAGAGAAAGTGATGTTTGCCTCCAACTTGAGTCATTAATTAACAGAAAGATTCACTCCAGATTCTGGTCAGGGGTGATCAGGGCCTGGAAAACAGTGAAACCTACAGAGTGGGCCCAACCAATCACGAACGTCGGAAGTCCTGAATCAAGCTCTGTTTGACAACCCCCTCATTCTCAATCATGTAGGTAACAGTTTCAAAGCGAATAAGTCCCCTAGGACGTTTGGGGATAGTTGGTTTCGGGCGAGAATTATGAGGATTCGCGATCTTTGGGACCCCCTATTAGGAGTCTGGCTGTCTCCGCCTGCCATAAAGCACTATCTGAAAAAGTTGCACAACGTGAAAAACAAGAGGAATTGCCTCATTTCTGCAATTCCCCGGGCTTGGAAGAACCTGTTGACACTTGAAGCAGTGGACCCCCATGGAACCTGGTACATCATGAAGTCGCATTCAAAACCACCATACTACTGAAAGTTGACGGGCTACTCGGAGGAGGGGGTACGGTTGTTTCAGCAATGGAGCAAGGCTCCATACTCCAATCTAATCTATCGTGTACTGTTGAAGATGATGACTCATCAGAAGAAGAATCTCTAACGAAAGAGTTCACTAGCCCGCCGGTGGGCGTCCCACCGTGACTGTAGTAGATAAAAATCAAAGTTACTTGGGCCATGGAAGACAAGCATTTAGTTGTCTCAAAATCAGATCTTCCTCTGACAATGCACAAGTTAGATTCTACGAGTTGGGGTTGGCGGGGCTTAAGAGAAGGTAGTACGATGTTCCCTCTATCTCAAATGAAGGAGACAACAAATGTTCTGCTCCCGACTCGACATCCAATCACAATGGCAATAGAACGATGAAATATTCAAATTGAAGGATCTCCGGAAACAGTGTTAAGGGGTATGGGGTGACTATGGTGTCAGTTACAGAAGCCACCATCTGAAAGGCACTCAGGGAGCCGATGGCTGCTCTCTCTTCGTAACACCATCAACAATATGGTTGGTGGGCAAAGGCATTGACATTCACATCCGTTGCAGAAGATGTACTCGGCCCTACAAGTCGACAACTCATCTGTGGTGGGATTGTCTGGCATCAAGGCGCATTGGGGAATGGTGGGTTGTTCATTGGAAATATTTTGCAGCTTGGGATTGAAACTGGGATAAAAACTGGGCTTTACAAGGTCTAATCACACTCCCAGTTCACACCATGGAAGGTTGTGGTTATGTGGTACATGCCTGTAGGGCTACTATTTGCTCGGTCATTTGGGACAACAGAAACTGGGTTGTCTTTCATGATAAAGGGACCTTAGACATTGAAACGGAGTCACTGATACGAGTAAGGCTTAGGCAGTATATCAAGGCGGACTGGGAGGGTAAAATCAGTGTTGCTTGGACAAAAGGAAAAAGTCTCAGATGGTTTCTCAGGGCATGGACCCAGTGTAGCTTTTCTTGTGATTGGTTAGTAAAATTCGACTTAGAAGGAAAGCTGGAGTTTTGCTCCAAATTGAAGTAGAAGGTTCAACCAAGGTTTCTTTTTCATCATAAGACTCGGTTTATGCTCAGTTGTAGGAGGCGGGCAACAGGGTCAGTATTTCTGGATGGAATCTATTCTAGTTATAATGGAAGAGGTTGGAGTGTTAGGGGTAGTGACCCAACAAGGCGAATGGGTAGCCCTGCATTTGTGTTTTACCTTTAACTAGGGTTCGATAACTCTTGAGGATCAAAGCATATCTGTAAATCAATAAGCCAGTCCATTATCTGTTAAAATAAAGTTGGACAAGTTTCGGTGTTGAGTTACTTTTCGGGTTGTTTGTTGAGGATTCTCAACCTCAAGGTTTTACTAATTTTTGAATAAAGGATCCTCCACTTCTTCAAAAAAATAAAAATAAAAATATTATGTCAAATATGAAAGGATGGTCTTTCAAGCCTTAATTGTCACTATTATTATTGAAGTATGGATGTCGCGACACCACTGTCACAGCGAAAAAAGTACCAAACTTCCGGAGATAGTGTCAAGATGCATCGGTTGCTATATAGAGTAATGCATGCATCCTGCCACTTTGTGTGGAAGATGCCTTCATATGTTTTTTGTTTTTTTTCATCCTCGAGCAGGAGCATGTTAATCTCTCTTTATCATTCCAATCTTTATATTTATTTATTTATTGTTGGGGAAATGGTTGAAATGCCCCTAAAAGTTGGGGTATTGAGTCAGATACCTCTAAAACACAGGGATTTGCCCCTATCCCCGCCATGGGCGCCTTTGCCATATCTCCTTCGTCGTGGTCGTGGATTGCATCTGCCCATCTACCAGATAGGTAACTTTTTGCCTGCCCACATCCAACTTGGCACCGTCCGAATTCAAATTTTGAAAGGGTATTGTTGATGGCGCTGTTCAAATTTCGAAAGGGTGTTGTTGATGTGCCCATCTACTAGGAGGTTACCATGAAGAGAATGGCGACCGCCTAAGGACCATGGATTGACACAATCGATGGTCTCTATACACCTGCCGGTCGCTTCGTGGTCGCCTCCTATAACTGAAAGACGTATGTGGGACCGAGTCGGGTTGTCGTCAACCTTTCCCTCGCACCCTATTTATCTTGCCATGACCCACGTAGGTCCAAACCCCCTCACGCGTTGTCGAGCGCATCAGTCTCATAAGGGGACCGTCCTGGCCACGTCACGCAGGATTTTGTGCAGGACTTTCTTATTTTTTATTGCGATGCAATGAAGCTTTTGTCGCCGCTCCGGTCAAGTGCGCCAGCCATCCCTCTTGCGAACCCCTACGACAGGATAGGGCCACGCGAGGTACAACTTACCTCCACCTGCGAGAGTTCTCATCATCCCTTAGTGGGCCTATCCTCGTCGAGCTATCGAACCACGTACGAAAAATTACAATGAGCAATTGAAGAGGTGGTCCAAACGAGGGCGTTTCTCGTACATTGTAGCATAGGGGGTACGCGTGGTCTCACTCCTTTATCAGACCCGCACGTGAACCGACGCACTGGGGGGTTGAAGTCCCAAGCGGGATTTGTCGCAGGTCGACTAGGACACATCCTTCTTACCACACGTTGCACCACGCCAAAGCAAAAAGTCGGATTACTCACACAAAATAAAACCCTCCTAGTCCCTTTAGTATCCAACCCATAACCTTTTGACAAGGAAATCGGTAGGGCGTCGTGAGCGGGCCCTACCCATAATTGCATGACCCTCAATAATCTCGAGGGTCTCATTCGACACTCAAGTATCGACTGACACGCGCCTTGAGGGATTAATCTCTCGAGTTTCAACGATCGCCAAGGCGGGTTGAGAGACCTTCCCTCTTCTGTACCCTGTGGAAAGTGGGTGGTAGATAGGTTCAACCCTTTTTGTGGCAACCAATACTTATGGCCTTGGAGACGAGCTCCATCATTTAGGGCCTAGAGAGAAGTCAAGGGGTTTGGCTTTGATGGTTGTCATGAACATCAACGCCCAACTATAAAAACTTCAAAAAACAAGGGTAGAAGGAGATCTCAATTTTCTCTCAACGGCAAAAGTCGCTCAACTCTTGCACGGGATCACAATAGGTCGTGGGGACACTTGGGATATACATATATAGAGGGTTACAAATACGAGATGATCACATCTCACAATCACAATGTGACTTTTTACATTTTCTACTAAACCATATGTAAACTTAGACAATAGTTAAACTTTGAAAAGTCAAAATTTGACTATCTCCTTGGTTTTGTAGAAATTTCGGCGGCTCTTCTCATAGAGAAAGAAACTTTCCAAAATTTATACAAAGCCAAGTAAAATAAATGATCTCAGAAAATGCAGGAATTGAACTAATTCCTACAAGCCCAACACTTGACGAGTATCTAAAACAACTACCTATCAAAACAAGACTCGGAATAAAACAAAGTGCTTAGTCTCAGGCGAGCCATACCACAATGGTAAGTACTCTCACCCGGTCTCAAAGTTAAACCTTGTCAACAATAGTTTATAGTCTCTCAATCATTTATCCATTTTTACCCAGCTTGCATAAGGTGTAAAACTAGACCATTCAACTTAGAAACAAAGTTTACCTTTGCCATTGAATATACATGAATACAGGACACTACTACTTTTCTTTTCTTTAGGCTTCTGACTAGGCCATTCAACTTAGAAACGAAGCCTCATGACCCTAAATTGTTTAAGTAACTAAGTCATATATACCTTTCTGCTCTTAGTTTTTAAAGTCATCATATGACCGAACCATTCAACTTCGAAAGAAGGTTCAACCTGCCCCGTCTTACCACCAATTAATATTCTTAATTAATATTTTTTTTATTATGATAAGCTATAGTCAGACCATTCAACTTAAAAACAAAGTCTGACTAACCTGTTCGTAAAGTATAACAATGATAGAGTATAGATAAAACTATTCCTTCATTCTGTTATGTGCATGACTCCAGACCAAACCATTCAACTTAGAAACAAAGCTTGATCCTTCACCAGATCTCCTTCATAATAAACAAATGGTAGTTTGAACCATTCAACTTAGAAATAAAGTTAAAACCTCATTTTTTAGAAACAGTAAGGAAACAAAAGGAGACTGGGTCATTCAACTTAAAATTAAAGTCCAACCCTGATTGGAAAATCCCAAAGTAAACCAAGGCGAGCAAACCATTCAACTTAGAAACAAAGCTTGGTCCCTGAAAACGCAATCGTAGACAGTCCTCGCAAGTAAGAGTAACCAGACCATCCAACTTAGGAATAAAGTCTGGTCCTTCAGACAATCTACATAAATATAACATTGCGCCATTCAACTTACACACTAAGCCTAACCTTTGGTTGACCTAGACAATCGCAATCAAAAACACCTTTCTCCCGTCTTTCCCCAGTTCAAAACCCTTCCTCAATCTCAATTTAGACAAACGAATATTTTTTTTTTGAAATTGTGTATGCTTCCTTTACTTAACTCTGATTTAAGTCCAAAAAGTCAAATATAAGATTAATACGGATGCAGGCCGTTCGAGTTCCTCAAACACGTTAATTGTTATAAAGGGTGTCGAACCATATCGTGACGATTGACAACATGCTCCAGTTGTCAACTCCCTTCGTGTCGTTCAACTGTAATCTTCAAGACTTTGCAAACATAGTGCCATGTCACAAACTGCAAATGATGGACCAAGTTGTTTTGCGGACTACCATCTCTGTTTGCTCCCCAAAGGCGGTAGGCAAGAGTTGTGGGGAGCCGAAAACATCCGGCCGAATGAGCAAAAGCAGGGCCACATCGATACACGCAAGGAGAGTGAGAAAGTCCACTACTCCACTACAGTCGAAGGGTGTGTCAGACTCCGCAAAACAGGCACAGTCACATGTTGAATGTGCTGCTCACATTTCTTTGTCTCCCACTGTTGGGACCACTGACCATGAGGATGATGACGAAAAGACAAAGGATGACTCGCCCTTTCTGCAGCCGGACGGTGAGTGGTGGGCCGAGGGCGACAACGCGAAAGACACAGAAGACGACGATGACGAACAACGGTTTCTCGACGGTGCAGAAGGTGAAGAGGAAAGCTTAGAGGATGGTTGGGCCCAAGGCGATGGTGGTGAAGACAAAGAGGATGGTAGTCACAAAGGCGATGAGAGTGAAGAAGAAGAGGACGAGGATGCAAGTGACGAGGACAGCTACGAAGGCGGAAGCGAAGGAGATGAGGGTGGGGCGAACGACAACGACGGTGGGAATAGTGGTTCACAGAAACGGCAGGAAGAGTATTCCCAGTCCCCAAGCCATCACGGCCCATCCGAAGAAGACGGTGTGTTGCATGGCATACAAAAGGTCTGTATGCATGCGCGAAAGGAAAATGAAAGCTGGGAGAACTAAGGAAGAGAAGTGGAGAAAAGCTAAGCTCATCAGTGTGCATGCCTCAAAGGAGGTCTACAGGAAATCCGTAAAGGCCCAATCCGCTAAACCAGCAAAGGGAAAGCGTGAACGCCCTTGATCTTCCCAGAGACCGAAGAAGAAAGAAAAGGCTGAGGAGACAACGAAAGTGGCGGACTCTGGGGACGAAGCAGCGGGGGTTGACCCACAACATACAACATCGAAGCGAAAAGAGTTAACCAACGACACTATCAACACCACGAAATGTTTTTTCGTTGAATACAACGCAGACAACAATGCGATAGATCGGCCTACCCAAAATTTTGTCGATGCCGTCAACATACTGCCCAACCCATTGGAAGGCGTGCAATAGAACCATAGGTTGTTGAACGAGATGTTGGTCACCTCCATTAGGGACGCAATGGAACACCCAGAAAAGAAGAAGGAGTGAGACCGAAATACATCGATTCCTGCTCCGGTCGTACAAGTGGAGAATAAAGGCCAAAACATGTGGGAACGTGTGAAGCCGGAGGAGTGGGATCATGATAAGGTTGCCTCCTACCATTGGTACACCGTGGTCAACCAACATAAAGTCGAGGCAGCAAAAGGTTGGTCGTTGTTGGATCGTCTGCTGCCCAGAAGTGGGGCCTGCATTCTTGGAAGGCACGTATTGTGTATTTTGATGACGGTCATTTGGAGGGGTATGCGTACATCTCCACGTTTGACAATACTAGGAAGACACGTGTTATCCAATCGTCATTTCGAATGGGTGTGATTGCTATAAGAGGACTTTGGAAGAATATGAAAGAGTCAAAAGGTGATTGGCATCAGGCGAAGACGGTGGATGAAAGAACTGCACAGCATGACCAATATCATGAGTTCGTACGCAAAGCTATACTGATGATTCCTGACACCACGCTCCGGAACCAGTTGTCGGCGCAAAGATTTGTGAGGAATTGGTCAAACCTGTTAAGGCCCTACATGTGTCTCATAGCGAGCGGTAAGGTGGTGTGGAATCTGGTCGAGAAGTTCTTTGACAAATGGGAGAGAGGGCAAGACGGCATCAGAGCAGTGGATTAGGAAGAGAAAGCAGGCGAGGCGGTGGGACCGGGCCCTGCTGCGAAGACCGTGAAAACCAAAAAAGTGTTGGTACATTTTATTCAACCCAACAAAAATTCGTCGGGTTTCTATGTTTGCATCAATGATCGCCCAACAAGCGCATAGAAGTGCTCAAGGATTTCACGTCAGGGAAGAAGGAGATGACCCTCGAGAAAATACTTGCGGGACACGCTGTCGTCACAAATGGAAGGGCATTCGTGAAAAACATGATGAACATGCAGACCTGTACATGGAAGTGAGAAGGAAAAAATATATGGTGCACATGTTTAACTATGTCTTGTTCAAGATAGAGAAAAGGTCGGAAGAGGAGTGAAATGATAAGTTCTTCATTGGATACAATACCATAATGAGGTGGTTTGTACCACGAGGGTTGACGAGGGAGAAATGAAAAGAAACAAAGTTGAACATTCAAGCAGATAAGACAATCAATGTCCCAAAACGATTGGGCGGTGTGGATGAGGCGAAATTAGGAAAAAAGAATGTCGAGGGCCATAAGGTGACGACTGTAATATATATGGAGTGTCCGTACTTCCTCAAACTTTTTATGCATGAAATTTTTGGCACAGTTGATCATTTGAGGGATTACCTACGGCGGATCAGCTTAAATGTTCAACACATAATGTGGGACAACTGCAAAGATCACACAACGTATCGTCCTGTATGCATCACACCAATGAACGCACTGCACCCAACGAAAGATTTGACTCGTGCTGTGAGGAAGTTAAGTTGTCACCTTGCAGTATTGGACTTAGCACCGTTGAAGAATCTCGACGCATGGAATGAGCAAAACTTTCATGAGCTCCGCCAAATGATGATGGTGTTGTGCGGGACGCATTGGGCGCTAATCATATTCAGCGTATTGAAAGACGATAAAACGGTCATGAGGAACGTGTTCAGGTGGGAGGGTGTGAGAGTTTTTCAAGGGCGCTGACGCCGTTATAGAGAAGTGGCATCACCCTGCGGCAAAGTTGGAAACCTTCCGTTAAGAGGGCGCGACTCCATGACCAAAGTATTGCACGATACAAACAATGATTTGAAAAAGGTCACGGTCGCAAAGCCTCGTGGGAACACTCTCTTCGACACACATTACGGGGATGAGTTATTTGTACGATGTACAAAAGAGGCAATCGGCATGCAAGGCGATAACAAACCCATGTACAGGACATGGGAGAGAGAACCAATAAATATGAAAAACTTGTGCAACTGGTTTTCGAAGGAAGGGGGAGATGTCTTGTTATTGGGCAACGTGCTAGCGGGAACAATGTGGGACTTGCTTCGCTCATGACACCATGTAGTCACATGCGATGGTTCGTCAAACATGATGGAATACTCCTCTTTGTTTATCGATCGTCAAGTCCACAATCCAGATAGTAGAAATCACTTCGAACGACTGAAACGTTGACATTGTGCGGACCAAGACTTGTTCCTGAAGCTCAACAAGAAGAGAGACTCTCTATGGAGGTATTTAATCTGCAATGCACCCGCGACACCAAAAGATGTGGATTATCTGCACCGTAAGGTGATAGCGATCCAGCATCTGCAAGGATATCACAATGCTTAACGAGGTGCAATTGAGATATTTTTGGGGCGATATGAACAACTATGGTTTGAAAAGAAGCTAGACAAAATCGATGCCAAGATGTACTGCTCGGTACTGGATGTTGGGGAACGGTTCGACATTATGGATAGTGAGGAGAAGACAAAGGTTGACGAGATTGACCTCCCATTGTCGGATGCACATCACAATTTAGTGAGACAGGAAATGCCTTCGTTGTCCGTTCTGGGTGGTCAACAAATGATGGAGGAAGATGTCGGCGGCACTATTGTAAGTACGAGGAACGAGAATGTGATGTGAGAAAAAACTTCAAATACGGGTGGTGCAATGGAAGGCAACACATTCAAGTGCGACGTGAAGGAAACCACCCCAAGATTCGTTTCACTGGTGAGGAGATTTCGCAATGACATAGAAGGAGCAACAGACGATGAGGCTCAGAATATTCCGCATGCAGACAAGGAATGAGTGGACGACCCAGATAGGATAGACATAGAGGGTAATCACCTCTTTGACATCTCGGGTGACTCCCCCAAAAAGCTTGCACCGGGTGATAATACATCATATGACATGAAGGAGATGAAAGAAGGACCTCACTTTCTAGACACAGAGTGCAAAGAGTCATATGATCACGAGTGGGGGCATCATAACATATGGCATCTATGTCTCTTCGAACCATGTGTGATTCAAGTTGATGGTAAATGATACATGGCTATCCGAATGGGTGGGAAATGAGTGTTCAGGGAAAGAATCCTCAGCAGAAGGTTTTATGAGACAGCGAAGGACAAGTTGTTTACCCGTGTGAGGCGGACGAACAAAGATGCGTCGGACCACAAAATATCAGACAAAGTAAACTCGTTGTTCGAATTCCTGTGTGAACATCACCTTCTCGAGTATTGCGCTGCGTTCTACAACAAAAAATTAAGTCCATCGTACGAAGGTGTCATATGGTCTGTGGACGATCGTGCAATGGATTGTACGTACGACAGCAGTATACTTGTAGGATGCAATCAAGGCATTGAGGGACAAACGGGGAGAAGGAAGAAGATCGATTCAGAAGCAGCAAGAGTTGGTGGCGCTAGCGTGACAGACAAGGAAGGGTATCTTAGGATGTATAACACAAATTGTGATGAGTTTGTTGACCGACCATTGAGTGCATTGCAACCAACACTTAAACCATCAGAAGACATAAGTGCAGTAGGAGGAATAAGTGTGGCAATACCAGCAACATGCGGGGAATTTTTTGCACATGTGGACGCAACGGCGGGAAAGACGAAAAGATCGACGGAGAACAACGACAAAAAATATTAGATAGAGAAGGGTAAAAATTCCAGAGACATGAGGGAGTGAGAGCGGTAACAGGGAACGTCGAATTGTATTCTACGCAGTCGCATGCAACACAACATACGATTGTACCATTACACGGGGATAAGGTAACGGCGAAGACACAAGAGAACAAAGGGCAGATGAGAAAGAAGGGGGGAATGGACCCGTGCATATGGAATGCACTGGTCCAGGAACGCAAATAGTTTATGAGTCAACAATGAGAGAAAAAAGGGTTGTTGCGGAGGATATCAGCGCAGTAGAGCATGAAAAGGTTCCAAGCATGACAAATATGGAGAGTGGGGAAGACAATGCGAATGAAGAGGAGGCGGACAAAAGTCGTAGTGTGATTAACATGGTGGACCACTCATGTGAGAACGAAGAAACATCTGACAAGGAAAAAGTGAAAGAGTTGGGAGAGGATTTAAAAAAAAAAAAGCGTGATTTGAGCGAAGCGACTGAGGGAATATGGAAGGGGAAAAAGAAAAGCGGGAAAGAAAAACGAGGAATGCACAATACGACGTTAAAAAACAGTCAGGGAGAATAACGCAAAGTTCAACGTTTAGTATGTGTGTGTACGTGTGTGTCTATCTGCATGCACACTCGACGGTAAACATGTGTGGACGTGTGTGTGTATGTGTGATTGTGTATGTGTGTGTGTGTGTGTGTGTGTGTGTGTGTGAGTGTGAGTGTGTATGTGTGTGTGTATGCATATGTGTGTGTGTGTGTGTGTGTGTGTGTGTGTGTGTGTGTGTGTGTGCATTACATCACCGGTGAGGATGAAATTTTAAACTACGAAACGATGAGCAAGAGGCGAGTTGTATATGCCGATTGTGTCGGTCGAACAAGTACGAACATTTTACATTTCTTGTGCGGCTCGGGTTTTTTACAGGGAATGAAAGCGTGGATTGCACAATTTATATATAGATTATGTCGAATGATAAAACAACAGCAGTTTGTGTATCAGATTATGCGATTTCTGTATGAATAGTGCAGTACTTATTTAATAATTTCACATTGTTGCTACCTTCGGTGTGTGCAATGATAAAGTTACATAGAAAGTGCCAGATATCTGGATGCATTTTTTTTTTTCTCTCTCTCTCTCTCTCTCTCTCTCTCTCTCTCTCTCTCTCTCTCTCTCTCTCTCCCTCC
>BFEA01000153.1:2102216-2114952 GCA_003427395.1 Chara braunii | reverse complement strand
AGAGAGAGAGAGAGAGAGAGAGAGAGTCTCTCTCTCTCTCTCTCTCTCTCTCTCTCTCTCTCTCTCTCTCTCTCTCTCTCTCTCTTTTGGAGAAACGAATCTTCCCGCGAAAGCAGGAAGACTCATTCCCTTTCTGTTTCCCGAACGGCTTCCCGCTTTCGGGGGAAGATTCGCGGGAAGATTCGTTTCTCCAAGAGAGAGAGAGAGAGAGAGAGAGAGAGAGAGAGAGAGAGAGAGAGAGAGAGAGAGAGAGAGAGGCGACTCTCTCTCTCTCTCTCTCTCTCCCCTACGACGCGCCAAGAAGCAACGACTGTATCTTCTTTTATTTCGTTTTTTTTATTATTGTGTTTATAATTTATTTTTTTTCTTATTGTGTGAGTAACACCCCGTACCTGCCGGGCTCTGGCCAAGAAGGAGCGACCGGGCCTTCCCTTGGCCCACCTCCCTAAGACTGCGGCGCATATATGGGAAGGCCCGCGGCCGATAGCTGAGCGAGGTACTGGTGGTTTAAGTTACTAAAATATCCACAACCTGTTGAGCTGCAAGCCGGGCCCAGCATCCCAAGATCCGAACGGCAGACTATGGTTACAACTAGTGGCTACCAAATTCCATCTAGGCAGGTTCTCATCTTACCCCGGGAACTACAAGCTTCTCAAAGTGGACTACTCAGTACTCGCTGTTCCAAAAGGGCTGATTCCATACCTTGGATACAATACAAGACTCCTTCCTATTGAAGGACATATCTTACAGGGCACAGCATCCAGAATATTCCACTCACTCGCAGTGTGTTTCCTGCAACTTTTGACATAGCCTCGGTCCCAGCGTTACCATCTGGCAATCGTCTAGAGTGCAGAGCTTGTTGTTCAATGCCCAGGTCCGAGTAAACCAGATGCTAGGCCCTTTCCTTTTTCTGTCCACAAGGATTGTTGTGTACCTAATGTGGTTTCTGACTTGGGTTTGCATCTGGCCTTTACCTGGGAGTTCACCGCAGAACAGCCCCTTGTTCCTGGACTCGGAGCGCCAGATAGCATTCATGACGGTGCCTCTGCAGGTTAGTCCTATATATCCCCACCCCGATGCATAATTTCAAATGTGGCGGCGTATACCTGTCTCAATCCATTCATCAGTCCAAGGGAAGGCTTCGTCTGAAAATGCACGCCAGTGTGAGCAGTCGATTCCCAGGCCCATTTGCATCTTGAGCAGGCCCGATCTACGTCCATCTGTCTTGAAGCAAGCCACGCCGAAGATGCTATCGCATCCAAGGTCTGTAGCCACAGCAGACTCGCAATTCTCTGTTCGGGCAACTTCTTCAGGTGTTTCCAGGTACGTATCAGGTGGCCTTCCGTCATTAGGTCTGGGTATCGGGCTTTCCATCATTCCACTGCTACTGTCACCGGTCTCCTTCGTGCTTGTTCCTTCTGTACCCATACCCCTACTTGTGGTTTGTATAGGGCCAAAGGAGTGAAGGTTGTCCTTTCTCCGCTTTCTCTCCATCCGTGAAGGAACGGTTCAGTGGCATAGGTACTTGCTTTCCCTCCCAGAGTACAGTGTTCTCTACCTGTGGCATCAGACTCAGTCCATACTCTCATTTCTATCACATTTTCCCGTTGTGATGCAGTTTGGACCAGGTCCTTTCTCTCTTCAACAAAACGCAACGGTTGGTATAGTGAGGATTTCTTGATAATCACCCATTTTTGTATCCTGAACCCAGATGGTATGTCAGGGCCAATGGATCTCCAAACCCAGTCTTCTTCTTCCTCTGTTTTGAACCATGCGTTACTTGTCAGAATCAGTGGGCGTTTGACGGTGTCTATCCAATCTTTGGGAACCGCCCTCTTCAATTTTTCAAAATGGCTGTGGATATTCTGTAGGTGTGGCAGCTTCTTCTTCAGGGCCTCTGGGGAAATCCAGTCCTGTTGGGCTTCGTCCCATACATCTCTCAGTTGGATTATCCCTTTGGGGATCCAGGCTTTGCCAAAATTCCTTTAGCATCTCCTGCTGAAAAGGGGGTCCGGTCTCCAAGGGTCAATAGTGGGTTGTCAAACAAGGGTTGGATAAGAATCTCTGCTTTAGTGGAAGGTCTTTCTCGGGAGTTGGGTAGAACCTTGTTCCAAGCGAAGAGCAGATTTTTCCACAGTTTGCTTTTCGGTCTTGTCTTTACAAACGAGCGTAGTTCTATACATCTCCACACATCCGAAGGGTCCAATAGCTCCCATTCAGCCGAGTGTATGTATTCGGCGATCTTCCTCCAGGCTGTGTCATCTTGTTCTAGCATTCCTTTGATCGGCCATTTTGCTAAGAGGGCCCCATTCTGTAATTTGGGGTCGAGAACCCCCAGGCCTCCTTGATCCCTACTAGCTGTAATCAATTCCCATGCTACCTTGGTCATAAAGGCCTGATCCTCCCCTGCCTTAGGTTTCCACAAGTATCTCGCTGCCGCCCTCCGAATTGTCCTGTATGCTCCCTCTCCCAGTAAGTGAATTGAAAATGGGAACCAAAGGAGCGAAAATGCTGCCGACGAAAGCACCAAGGCCCTACCAAATAGTAAGAGTGAATAATTTTTTTCCCAGTTTACAATACGCGCAACCACTTAGGAAGTCAAAATCAGATCTTGAGTCGCGGAGGGATCCTCGAGAGATACTTGTACACCCAATGGTCTTTCCGCACTTTGGACCGGAACCTGTTCCCCAGTCTGCTTTTAATTTAAACCACCGCTCCCCCCCATTGCCTAAAGTAGGGCCGACCGGTAGGATAAGAACAAACCCCGGGGCTTGTACTACCGGTAGTGCACTTCGACGCCTACCGGTGAGCGAAATTGTGGGGTCGCTGCAACTGGAACATGCTGTGGCAGGCGTCGGGATGCCTGTTCACAGTTCGTTGCGTTCGTGCCAGACGTTTTGTTTAGTTTGTAATTTTTTGTTTTCTTTGCTGTTTTCATTTCGTCCTTTTTCACTTCCCCGTTGTCAGGCGTAGGGATGCTTCTTTTCGGCCTTCTTCATTTTAGGACCGAGGTCCCGCACCATGGGCCTCGCTGCACTACCCTGCAAACCCCAAATTCAGAAAAGTCAAAACTATTCGGGGTGTATGTATCTTTCCATAATGTAGCGGAAGATTCACTCTCGTTTTGCACATTCCGAGAGTGGTGCAGCGAGGCCCCATACCCTGCGTGGAAACCCGTCGTGAGTGGGCCTCGCTTCACTGCATTTTTTTTTTTTTTAGTGTCTTTCCCATTGGACCAAATGCCACAGTGGGCTTCACTGCACTACTCTCGAAGTGTGCAGAACGAGAGTGAATCTTCCGCTGGAATATGGAAAGATACACGGCCATGATTTTTGTCTTTTGTGCATTTCAAGAGTACTGCAGCGACGCTCAGTGACTGCTGCTGCTGGCCTGGCGGCGCACTCCCGCCGTGGAAACAATGGGCCTCGCTGCAGTACTCTCAAAATGTCCAAAACTAGAGTGAATCTTCCTCTACAATAGGGAAAGATACACCGCCAGGATTTTTGCCCCTTTTGCATGTAGAGAGTACTGCAGCGAGGCCCAATATCCAGCAACCCGACGGAGTTTTTTTTTTCTTTCATCGACTGTCGCATAAGTCGGCCCCGCCAACTTCGCACCTGCCGTTTTCGACCCCCCCCCGCTGTCACCGGAGTATCGAACCCCCCCCCCCCGTCTTTCACCTCAAGGGGTGTGTGCACACCGTCGGGAACCGTCCCAATCCGAAGAAAAAAGGTTGCCGCCGTACCACTTTTTGCGCCCCTAACTCCCCGGGAAGTCGATTAGGCAATGAGGGGGAGCGGTGGTTTAAACAGGGGTGGCAATAAAAAGACGGATTTGTTCCAATTAATTGAGGCCTCTGACAGTTCGCGGTACTCATTTATTACTTTATACAATTCTTCGAGGGAAGTTTCTGAATTTTCACTAGCTACTGTCAGATCATCCGCTATGGCGCTACACTTCCAATGCAGCGAGGGGGACAATATGAGACCAGAAATCGCCTCATTATGTCGGATGTTATATAGGAGGGTTTCCAGTTGTAGGACGAAGAGGAGGGGTGCCAGAGGGCACCCTTGTCTCAGCGACCGTGTTAGCGGAAATTCGTCAGAGAGTTTATGATTCCCGTTGACTACCGCTGTTGCTTGGGAATACATTGCATGTACCCAATTGCAGAAGGAGTGTCCAAAGTTCATTCTCTTCATGGTAGTAGAAACAAATGCCCAGCCCACTTTGATGATAATTTCTAGTGTTTGGATCGTCGCTAATAAATTTTCAAATATTGACCTCCCTTGGATGAACGCTCCCTGTTCGCCCCTTGTTAATTGGGGAAGATATTTGGCTAGTCTCAAAGCTAAGGCCTTGGCCAACAGTTTATATGCCACGTTTAGTAAGGAGATCGGTCTCCAGCTGCGAACGTCTCTTTTGTCTCCTTTTTTTTATATATAAGCGTTATTACTCCTTTGACCCAGCCTGCAGGTAGTTGCTTACCCTCAAGTATACTGTTATAGACTTGCAGAAGAAAGGGGTCTGTGGATTCCCAGGTAGCGATGAACATTTCTATTGGGAGACCGTCCAAACCTAGGCACTTACCGAGTGTCATTTGTCCTGCTGCGTGCTTAAGTTCCTCGAGATTGAGAGGTCTGTCGAGATCCAACCTTGCATTTCGGGTGAGGCTCATCTTCGATCGATTCAAGAATTTCGAATGTTCACATAGGTCTGTACCGAAGGATTCGTTTGGTTTGCGAGATGTGAGGATGACCTTGAAGTAATCCGCTGCATAAGAACACATTTCTGCTGTGGACACAGCAACCGGAGCGTCATGGCTGAAGGGGTGGGCTAGTTCCCTCATTAAGGGCTTTATATTTTCTAAGGAGCAGCAACCAGAAAGTCAGCTTTCTCATGCGGTCAAAACCCAAGATAAATTTAATTTTAAGCCACTCCAGCCACTGTTCCTGTTTGTCCGCTTCCAATTTTTCTAGTTCTTGCAACAACGTCCTTCTGATTTTGGACCAGTCGCAGTCTGCGTAGGGGTCTCTCCTTAGGTTTCTTTCTGCCTCTTAGATTTTATTTTTTAATTCTTGTTCCTTTCTGTTGCGGTTACCGGCCTTGATCTGTGAGAAGACGTCCAGTGCAACTTGTAAAATCCTCAAGCCCGCGTCGACCCACTGTTCGTTGCTTCTGAATAAGTCATTGGCCTATACCAATTTTTTCATGTGTTTGTTAACCCAGGTAATGATACCTGGGTCGTTGAGATGGGTTACATTTAATCTGAAGGTGTCGGGGTGTCTCTCAGTCGGATCTGATACCAGAACTTCCAGAAGAACCAGGTAGTGGTCTGATATTGACCCTATCTGAACTTTGGTGTTGATGCTCCTCTCGTTAAAGGACCCTCTAGCTAGGAAGAAATCTAGCCTCCGTCTCGGGCCTGATGTATGGTTGTTTGGTTGGGGTCCAATTCAGGTAAAACCTGGATCGTCTGGATTCATATTGCGGAACACGTCGTGGAAACCATAGGTGACAATGAATTCAGTAAGGAGGCTAGTATCTTGCCTGGTGGGAGTGACTGATGGGGAATCGAGGCCAGGGAGCAGGATTGTGTTTCAATCTGCAGCTAATAGTAGGTTTTCAGTGTCTGGAATGTATGTCGGCAGGTTTCAAAAAAAGTTGATTCTTTCCCGATAATGAACACGGGCATAGGACATAACTGCCCAGTCCTCATCAACCACTGCAAATTTGACCTACACAAATCTCCCCTGGGGATCTGCAAAGTTATCGATGATCTTCACATCTAGGTTCTTCGAGAACAGTACACCAGTACCTCCTCTGGTTCCTGTAGCCGGGGCCCAGAATTGGGGCCCATTCCACCAACCTTGGGCCTGATTGAGCTTGTCTTGGTCTAACTTTGATTCTTGCACACACAAAATATTCACTTTTTCTGAGTGGCACCATGATACCGGTTTGAAGTGTCACCAAGCCCTCGAACATTCCAACAGGCGATTTTAATGGTAGGACCATAACCTGGTCTTTCCGTACCGCCGCGCTGTTGGATTCGGTGGGCCTGGTCCACAAGAATTTTCTTGCGCTTGCCATCCTCTTCAGTTGACGCGGGGAACTCAGTGAGAGTCCACGGACTCTTCATCTGAGCTCCAAACTACTATGAAAGAACGAATTCTTTCAGAGTTGTTCGACTAATCCAGTCTGCGATTGCTAGCGCCGTAAGCCCTTCTACCAGATTGATCGTCTTCAGGGTGTTACTGCTCTGATCCGCAAACTCAGACAAAGCAACCCAGTACGGGTATAGCGCTTGGAAGTTCTCATTTAACTCCTCTGAAATATGCACAGGCAGAAAGATAGGATACAGACCAATTTTATTTCCCTCGACTGAATTTACCACATGCCTCCCAATTCTTGGTTCCGACAGGATTCGAACTTGCCCGATCACTTTGATTATTTTCCTCACGTTACCTAGAATCGTTAATTCCGACGGTTGCTCTTCAACCCAGGTGGCTGGTAGGCTTAGTGCCCCTGAGGACTGAGTCAAGGTAAGCACCATGGGTCCTTGATCCGAGGAAATGCAGACCAAAGGCACCATATATTCCTCAATTTTTCCTTTTTCTTTGCGGGATAGGCTCTTCATCGGTTGTGCTTCTATTAGGGCTGCCCCTTTGGCTCCTTCGTGGGGTCTCTTATCTTCACCTCTCCGCAGCGCGAGAGGTGGCTGCGTGGGGGAGACGTCCCCTCCAGACTCGGAGGCGTCTTTTGGAAAAAGATTCTGATTTGCAGTTTTTGCCGCCTCCTTCCCATTCCCCAGTCCATTGGTCTGTGTTTTTTTCTGTGCCAATGATGCTTTCTGAAGATTACTTCCCCCGATCAAGCATTTGGGTCCGGGCTCAGATACGCCTTTAGCTCCTACGAGGTCCTGAAGCAAGGGGTTTTTCTCAGGGATTGCCCCGGCTGTTATTTGCAGAATTTGCAGGGGGCGCTCGTTGGGCTCCCCGTGCCGAGGCCCAATCGTCCACTCCCGGACATCCGTCTCAGAAGGGGTTAATGCACCCCTACTGTCAAGAGGAATGAGGGTTTGTCTGTCACCTGAGAATAACGCGTTGTCATGCTTCAAAGGAAAAAAAAAACAATTCTGATACAATTCCCTGGGAAGATTTGCGCCTCCAGTCCGAGGCCTCTGATCCTCCCTCAGAGGCGCAACTTGTCCTACCTGGAATGCTTTGTCTCTCTTGTGGTTTGTCGTAGAGACTTTCGTAGTCACTATCCGGAAATTCCCAGTGTTCCGATGGAGGCGGGGGTGGGGGGTGGGAGGGTTCCCTTCCTCCCCACCTGTCCCTTCCCAAATCAGCGTGGGAGAGGGGGTGAGCCCCCCTGGGACACCCCCATCCCGACCCTCCCCATCCTTTTTGGAGAGGGGGTCTGCCTGGGCCCCCCTGGGACCGTGACAGACCTCCTTCAGCAGGGGGGTGATGGGGGGGGGGGGGGGGGGGGGGGGGGGGGGGGGGGGGGGGGGGGGGGGGGGGGGGGGGGGGGGGGGGGAAGGGGGGGAAGGGGGGGGGGAAGGGGGGGTGGAAGGTGGGGGGGTTGAGGCTCTCCATACCTGTGATCGACGGAATTGTCCTTCCCCTCTCCAATTTCTTGTCGGGCATTCATCATTGAATTCTGTGTGGAAAAAACCTCTACACTCCGAACACCATGGGGTGTCAGGCTTCGCGATTTCTAATTCCACTGAACCCCCATTGCTGGGTAGATCCACAGTTAAATATCTTGTGTATTTTTCTTTGGTCGAAGGTTCCAGATCAAATCTGACGCTCACCAATTCCGGTTCCTCCAGTTTCTTTGAGACCGGGTTCTCCTTTATTACTTTCCCGAAAGCTAGTTCCACCGCATCTTAAAGGACAGGTAAAGCTGCTAAGGGAATTCGCAAGCATCTAATCTAGAAGGAGTCAATTTTCAATTTTACTCTCCATTCCTGCAATTCTCTTTCTGACATCCGAAGTTTTAAAAACAAGGTGTATTTCTTCCCGTCCAACTCTATCTCGTTGGATTTCATTCTCATCATCCATTCGGCGACTTCTTTGGTGCTAGCCACGTAAGAGAGCAAGTTTTTGCCTTCATTTCTGAAAAATCCCCTCTTCGGTTCATCGCCCAGCATTGGCATGCCTATCCATCCATTCTCATATAACCTGATTGCTCTGTGTTTGAGGTCCAGAGGCAGGGGTACAACATCCTGTCCGAAAAAAATCATGATTACATGCTCCTTAAGCCATCGAGCCTGTACCTCGTAAATTCTCGGGTCGATTTTGATTCGGACACGATCTGCTTCTCTGATCACTCTCGTGAATTGGGGAGTGCACAGCCCAGAGGGGAGAATCCTCTGTCTGTAGCACTCATCGAACAGATTCCACAGCCTGTTTTTGTTCTGCCTCAGATAGATTTTCCAAGTTGTCCAGACTGTCCACGACCGCGTGAGGGTTGTCATCCATTGTTTCCTTCCAAAATACTTTTTTTGTCTAGTATTAACGTGAGGCTTTGAAACTAGGAGGCTAGACTGAGGGGAGAATGAGGGGGGGGGAGGAAGAGGCTACTCTGTAGTTACTCCTCTCCTTCCCAATCCTATATCGTGTTGCTGAGAGCTAAGAATATGGTGGCCGCTTCTTCTGTGAGGGAGGATTGATCTGCAATCAGCTGCTCATCACATTTAGATGGCATCACTCCATTGCCCAGCGTACGTTAGTTCAGCTATAGTCCGACTCCGAGGATAGGCAATAAGGGATAAGTTGTCCTAAGGCTAGCCTGATGTAAAAGCATTAAGGGATTAAATTGTGTGCACGTGCTTGGTACAGTTTTATAATAAAGGCATATGAAAACACACTATATGGGGCATTTTGCCTGCCATGTGTCAAGGAGACCTCTAATTTGAGAGAACTTGTTATGCCATCTTCTAGCGCGCTGCGAATGGTCGTCTTAACCTAAATCCCCACGAACTTGAAAAAAAGAAACCATACTAATAAAATGGAAGAAAAAAAAAAAAAAAAAGTAAAAATATGTGAAACAGCAAGGTTGGAGTAGTGAACTTATATTCAAAATATTGCCAAAAGTAGTGAACATGAACATCGGAGAACAGATGAAAGCAGGGTTACCGTTAGCCACCATAGATCGCGATAAGTATCACTGATCGATTTGCTTTTAAAAAATACACGAAAATTGACAAGAATTGTAGTTGTGTTATGCATCATATTACGAGGAAGATGGAGGTCAGGGTGTTCATGTCAACTCGCTATAGTATCCTGTTGCCAGGATTTAGCAATTGAAATTTTCTCCGCCGTTTTGAGCATGCAAATATGGCAGGCCCCAATAACGATAACTTACGCTGACGCATAATGCATTGTCATGAGCAGAAAGGAGGAACATAAAAGAAGTACGAAGATGCAAACAGGGATGGACGATCCGCTTAACAACGGATAAGTTATCGGAGAAGGAGACGGCCGCAGTGCAATATTTACGAGATTCAGTGCAAGCGGAGAATCGGACGATATACAACGGGGCAACAAAAGAAGAACTAACACTAACCGGGCATGATTTAAGCTTGATACCGTTTCAAGGCAATTGGTTGAACACCTTAACTTTTACTTGAACCTCGTTAAGCTTGACAACATGTGTCGCATAAGCCATCGCAAGTTTGATAGTGGATAAAACGGAACCGTAGTAGAAGGAAAATGGCGCATCCCGATAACAACAATTTTTAGTTCCTTCTTCTTCGTGAAATTGTTCAACGACGACATGCAATACCAATATAGCGCAGTGCAAAAGTGGATAACAGATATCGATGTGGGTGACGTGGACTTAATAATAGCTCCATTCCATGTCCGGATGTCCAACCATTGGACACTAGTAATAGCAGATTTAAGGCGCCAGAAAATAAAGTACTGCGACTCCCTTACGCCTGACAAAGAATTGGCAAGGAAAGTGGCAGATGGTTTCGCAAGATTCTTGTTCGAAAGATCGGTTGAACAAGGTAAGGTGGTGGATACAAAAGATTTCAACCATATATGGAATGTGCCAGACATTCCTAGACAGCGCAGCATTAACGAATGCGGTGTGTTTATGCTAACATATGCGTCACTGTTGCCAAGAGGATTTCTCCCGCCATTCAACTTCTATTTCGACGACATCCACAATATAAGGGGACGGATCGCTTTAGATGTACTTGTCACACTGAACTAGGAGTTACTTGTGCAACAAAGGACATTTTATAGACGACATTATCCATGCGGAAACATTTGTTCATTTTTTGCAAATGTAAAAAGTTCATTGGCTCTGCTCGATAGACACACATGAACATGTTCGAATGTATTTAACAAAGCAACAACGTGATATGCCCAATTGAACACCATTACTGTGTTACTTCAGATGACCTCGTACCCTTTACCCCTTACCCCTTACCCATATTACCCCTTACCCCTTACCCCTTACCCCTTACCCCTTTACCCCCGACCCCTGACCCTATACCCATAAAAGACTTCATAAATTACATACAAAAATCGAAAAAAATTGGACTTTCAATTTCGTGAAAAATAAAAAATGTCCGTTTTGATGAAATCGCAGTTCAAATATCCGTACTCCCACCGCTGGCCAATTCCCAATCAGACTCGCCCGTAATGTTTAGGCTGATCCAGAAGTTAGGCCCGTCCTGAAATTGGCAAGTAGCTTGGAAGATTGTACAAAGACCCCCAGGTGATTGGATCCCAGACTCACGAGCCCTACAGCAAATTCAACGGAAGCAGAGAGCCATAACCATCACTAAGAATTCCCTCCTCCCATCAGCAATAAAATTCAGAAATTAACGGACGATTAGTAATTAGTGGTCTAAGCTCTAGAGCGGCTACTAGATCCTTTAGAAACAGCAATTCATAACCCTCCACATAATTTCCAACTCCTGATTCTGGAGCACATCCACGGGACTGAAATTACCCTTCCCTTCGAGATGTGTCGCGTGATCCTTGAGCCGTTGTTGACGACGTACGCTGAAACCTTCTCTCTTCCTCCACGCGACGTAAGCTCGCCTTCGTATCCACTGCTTAGCACGCCTCACATTCCTCTAGTTCCATGTTTCTCTTCCGAGGAAAGTCTCTACTCCTAACCGTGGGTTTTCCTATTCTGTTGTGAAACCCCCAGAGCAGGTAGGACGATTCCACCGGGAGCTTGCCTTAAGACATTCGTACATGCCTCCACGTGTCCGGGCTGCTGTGCGCGCCCGGGACTGATAGTCTGGTGGCAATTGCTTCTACTGTCGTGGTGTGAAAGAGTTGATCGAGTGGTGAAAATGTGCAAAGGGGTGGGTGAAACAGGGCCTGGATGCAATGGCCACTGAACACGAAGGCGTTCGCCCCACCACTCAAGGTGGGGGAGTGACCATGCACTTTTCTCGGACTGGTGACATAGCCCACGACCAGGCGGGGCGAGCTAGGCGATGGAGATGTCTCGTGCTCGCCGCGTGTCACTTCGCTCTGCTCAACGCCGGCTAACGGTACGCTCGGCCGACACTCCCGCAGGTGGTGCCACCAACGAGAAGACGGTGCTAGCGCCAGCGCTAACGCAGAACGTAGCCGTCGTCATTCTCCGGTAGTGGTACCGCAAACGGTCGGGCCGCGCTAGCGCTCACGCTAGGGGAGTCCCCCGCCTTCAAGTTAGAAGTCGTAATTCTGTTGAGAGATGAGTGGTCTTGGGACGCTGGACCGGTTTCCAGCATGGTGACTTGGAGACTCCGGGTTGAATTGTGAGGTCCCCGGCCTGGACGGACGACCACTGTTTTTGGTATATAAAGAGACAACTTCTCAAAAAGAAAAAAAAGAAAAAAAGAAATAATAATAATAATAATAATAATAATAATAATAATAATAATAATAATAATAGTAATAATAATAATAATAATAATAGCAATAATAATAATAATAATAAATCGTGTACAGCAGGGCCGAGGTCCCACTAGCAAGAAGGATAGGATCGAGCTCCCGAATCTGGACGTGTTTTACGCAGACATGCAGAAGAGCAGTTCAATCTCGATTTCCTGCACATCTCCATAACCTCGTCCAGATTCAGTCATTCGATCCGATCCTCTTTGCTAGTGGAACCACGCCCCAGACAGTAGTGGAGCGAGACCCTGGCTAGTGGGTCGAGGGCCCATTCTCAACGTGAAGGACCATGCAACGAAGAAAGACAAAAACATGATTGGCCCAAAAAAAAAGAGGAAAAAGAGCAAAAAAGCCGCCAAAGTCCAAATCTAAATCGAAATTCTCCCAAAAAAAAGAAAAAACGGAGAGGGACACTGGACCCGGTTTCCAGGGGCCAAGTCCCACTAGCTGCGTTGAGCTACCTCAACGCCTGAATGTGGACGCTTTTGCGGAGATGTGCAGAAATGGTGTTGAGTTTCCTGAACTGCACGTCTCCACAAACACGTCCACATTCAGGCGTTGAGGTAGGTCAACGCTGCTAGTGGGACGTGGCCCCAGGAGCCTAAGGCTGGGTAAAGGCCCGAGCATGTTTGTTTTGTTGTTTACCCCGGGCCAAGTCCCACTTACGCTGACTCTTCATTTCTGGCCTTTGATCTCCCGAATCTACGGTCAGAAGTTGAGATTTCGGGTAAGTGGGACTTGGCCCCGGGTTGTTCTGTGGAGGCCTCTCTCTCATTTGTAATAAATTGACTTTGCTCCAAAAAAAAAAAAAGAAAAAAAAA
>BFEA01000153.1:2064190-2081779 GCA_003427395.1 Chara braunii | reverse complement strand
TCTCTCTCTCTCTCTCTCTCTCTCTCTCTCTCTCTCTCTCTCTCTCTCTCTCTCTCTCTCTCTCTCTCTCTCTCTCTCTCTCTCTCCCCGCTGTCGAGCGTCGTCGCAGACCACCCATTCTCTCGGCCAGTGCATCCCTCAGAATCAGCACATCTCCCTGGTGCTCTCCATGCACACTGACGCGAAGGGGCATTGGATTCCTAGATCTACATGACAACGCACTTCGTTTGCATCCACCTCCCACAACCGATTGTCATCAAACGAGATGCCGGTGTCGATGAGTAGGTTGTGGAGAATGCACACAACCACAAACTGTTGCGGCAACGTCTTCATGTTTGTCTTTTGCGACTGGAGAAACAACCTCCACATCTTCTTCAGTTTCTCGAAAGCCCTCTCAATTATCCTCCTCGTGGTCTTCTGCTTGTTGTCGAACAGCATCTCCGACGGGTGATGAGTAGTACAGCCATAGGAAACCACTATCCATTGGGATGGTGGATAACCATTGTCGCCCAGGAAGTAGCCGTTCGTGCGTATGCCGAATGGCAGCATCACAACCGGGTTTGTGAAAAGTTCCCCAGCCTTTGCACGCTCCCATAGACTCGACGGGTGGATGATCCTAATGTCGTGCCAGCTTCCAGGATAGCCGACGAAGACGTCTAGCACACATAAGTTTAGATCGATGACAACATGCGCGATGATGGAGAAACGTCATTTTCGATCGTAGTAGTCCTCGCCAAGGGCGTTTGCCGGCTTGTCGATGTAGATATGCGTACAATGTGCTTTGATTCTCCCCGTAGTCCTCTCCATCTGACATTGAAAGAGGACCGCGGTAACAACTGCTGCCAATGCCGTCCTCTCCATCTAATATTGAAAGAGGATCGGGGTAACAGTTGTTGCCACTGTCATCCTCTCCGTTGTCGATAGCTTCCCACCGACGCCAATGTTGCCGCCTTCCATCGCTCCCAAATGAGTCGCGATGGCGTCTTCTCCCCCGACGTCTTCCTTGTCTGGCCTCATGCAGGATCACGCCGACGACTGCTGCAATGGCGTTTTCTCCCCTGACGTCTTGCGACGCCGACCTCGTCATCTCGTAGTGGAAGGAGGTTCATTTCCAATGTCCTCCACCAGCCGCCGCAGCCACACCGCGAATCACCCTCACCCCAGCGACATCATTCGAATTTTGAATTTCGAACCTGGACGGCATGCCTATCTTTGAATATTGTTTTTTAGGGTCATCGAGAAGATTCGAATTTTGCCGCCACTCGAAGATGGACCACGACCGTCCTAGCGGAGAACCGCCCATAGACCACCGACCCTACCCCACCACGTGGTCGACGATAATATTATTATGTGGAGGGCAACTGGCTGCGGGCCCTCCGTAGGAATGATCCTCCTCGGAAGGTCTTCCCAAGGATAAGTGGAACGACGGCAGGAAATTTCTCGGACGGCCCGAAGAAAAACTCCTCGGGCCCCGAGGACGGCCCGAGGAGTGTCTAACGAGCCCTTGGTTATTACAAGTCTGGGTACAGTGGGTAGTGGGACTAGATGCTTACTCATTTCAGACGCCGTAGGGTGAATAGCTCCCATTTTTGTTGATAGCACAAAAAATTTCTGAACTTTGAGACTTTACCTGATGATGTATCCATTGGAAGGGACGCTAGACCTGGTTTCCTGGTGCAGCTCCCCACCAATAGAAAGGACCAATTGATGTAGCTCAGTGGTTAGAGCACCGGTTGGAAATGCGCATTGTCGTATGAGGTTGTAGGTTCAAATCTGCAGCCTTGCATATGGTAGGGCGTTACAGTGACACACGGCTGGACACACACCCACTCGGGATGACGCAGGTTAGCTACTACAGACACTTCTTGCGCACCACCCGAGGGGTAGCTCATGGTTGTTATATGTTGGGACTGAGCGATGGTAGGGTATCTTGATGTTCTTGGTGTATGAGTGGTCACGCGAGTGTTGGGTGGTTTATACAGTCTGGTTTACTCGAGCCCAGCAGAGCAGAGCTTCAGACTACTTCACAATATACAACATAAAAATTACCACGAAAAATGAAAGTTGAAAAAACATTCTGCTAAAAAAAAATCCTTCATATTTATAAATTATCATTCCAATGTTCGTCCAATTCTAAAATTTTCAATTTTATTTGATAAGTTCCCGTCTAAATATGAGTTTTCCCTTTTAACTACATCTAATTGTTCAAGATGAAATGAAAGTCTGGACGAGTTTATGAAATGTTTTAATTACACTTTCATTTTATTACAACAAATATCTTCTCATTAAGATTGGATTAACCTATTTATGACTAAAAATGTTTACTAAGAATGACAATCCAATTAAAATATTTCATGAACTCGTCCAGACTTTCATTCCATCACTAGCATGAAGTTCAAATAAGAAGGGATACCCCATTCTTGGAAGGAAAGTGATCAAGTAAGAAGGAAAATTTTAAAATTGGAATGATATTTTTTAAGATGGAATGAAAATTAAAAATTTAGAATGTAATTTTAATATAGAATGATTATTTAATTGTGGAAAATTTTTCTGTTGTATGTCAACAGGTTAGGTCATTTATACGATTCACATGAGGTCTTGTGCTCGATACCAGATTATGACTTAGGGCTGGTCATTCGCCTAGTACGTAGTCAAGGATTGAGGCTGGCATAGAAGTTCCTTAGTACGGGATGTCGGTGGTGTATACTGCCCTTTACCGCGGGGCCGGAGAGGGCTCCAGGGGCATGCGAGGGAACGGAGGATTCTCTAGCTCTCACAGTTTATCATACAACAAAGGGTTCTCTAGGGTCTGACTCAATATATACAATCCATGATCCACGACTTAGGGTTGGTTATCGTCCTAGTACATAGCTTAAGGGTTGAGGCTGGCATAGCAGTTCCTTAGTACATAATGTCAGGGGTGTCAGGAGATACTGCACCGTACCGCGGGACTGGAACGGGTTCTAGGAACGGGTTCCAGGGATATACGAGGGAATGGACGATCTCCAACTCTCTCTATCAATGATTCTCCAGGGTCCATACACATACTTTATGATACAAACCATGATTCACGACTTAAGGTTGGCTTATCCTCCTAGTACGTAGCTTAGGGCTAGAGGTTGGCATCGCAATTCCTTCGTACGGGATGCTAGGGGTGTAGGAGATACTGCACCTTACCGTTGGGCCGGAACGGGCTCCAGGGATATACGATGTAACAGAGGATCCCCAGCTCTCTACCGACACTATCAACGATTCTCCAGGGTCAATACACACAGTCCATGATGCAGTCCATGATTCACGACTTAGGGTTGGCTATCCTCCTAGTACGTAGCTTAGGCTTCAGGTTGGCATAGCAGTTCCTTAGTATAGGATGTCGGGGGTGTAAGGAGATACTGCACCTTACCGCGGGGTCGAAATGGGTTCCAGGGATATACGATGGAACAAAGGATTCCCAGCTCTCTACCATCAACACAATAGAACACTGCAATACACACATGACTCAGGGTTGGCTATCCTCCTAGTACGTGGCATAGGGTTGAGGCTGGCATAGCAGTTCCTTAGTACGGGATGTCGGGGGTGTCAAGAGATACTGCACCTCACCGAGGGTCCAAAATGGGCTCCAGGGATATAAGGGATACCCAACTCTCTGCCATCAACACAATAGTAGTTATACAACGTGATATTGTGCACCCTCATGAAGATCTGTAGTACCATATTTATACCTAGCTCCCGAAGTCCCCATGCAATCGGCCTTGCACGGCATCTGGTTCAACCAGCGCTGATTAGGCGAGTAGGTCTCTCTGCCTAGCTCGGGTGCCTGCAATCGTTGTTTGGTCAGGTCACCCTGCCAATATGGCAATGGGTGATGGTCCCGGGTGGTTAACACTAGGGTAGGACAGGGGGGTGGGGGTGCTTTTGGGCAAAAAATGATAAGAGGAAGGGTGGGTGGGGTCTTCAGAGGGATTCAGTTGGACAACCGAGTAGCTAAGTAATGTCGGTAACTTCCATTGTTCTAGTATCCCACCTTTATAACAACCAGGGCTTAAAAAAAAAAAAAAAAAAAAAAGAGGAGCCATCGAAACCTCGCCGGCTTCTACCCTCTGGGGCTCCTACCACCCAAAGGGTAGAGAACCTGGCCCTGAACGATGATTGAATTAAAAAAGGAAAAAGAAAAATACAAATAAAAAGAAAAAGAAAGTCCTCGTGTTCTCAGAATCTTGGAAGCAAAAGGACACAAGCAAACAAAGGAAATGCTGCTTTGGCCCTGAAAGGGGGTTGGATACATCCTCTGACGTGCTAGTTGGATTGTTGCCCTCAACGTTTGCACTTATCAGGGGAAACACCCTGCCTCGCTGGGAGGGAAATCTAAAGAAAGGAAAAGAAAAAAGAAAAAAAATGAAACAAACGATATTCTGAATCTCACCAGTATAGGGTCTCGCTCCACAGAGACTCGAGAAAATTGTTAGACGACTTCGTGTCGGTAGTGTCGAACCGTCGCAGGGCGCAACTGCGGGGTACCAGTGCGGCCAGTAGGAGCACGCCGGCGCCGACTGCTCAAGGTGAGTGGGGGCAGGAGCATGGTTGCGGCACTGCGCCATCGCTGGCGGACATGGCTGGTGGAGAGCCGCCATCAGTAAGTGTCGAGGCGGACCTCAGTGGGGTGTGGCCATGTGGGTCCCGATCGAGGCAACAGGCACGTGCGCGAGGGTGGGAGGAGCACATACCGCGTATGTGAGGAGAGCATTTTTGTACAGACTTTGGCGTGAAGGACGACTTTGGATACGACATCGCAGGAGTACCAATGTATGGGCGACTATAAGAAAATCTGACAGGTGTCAGGGCGTTCCTTTGCCAGTGGCATGGGCACAATAGAAGCAGCGCTGACGGCTTCACAGTATCGCTGTGGACTTCGGATGAGCGTGGGCAAGGTGACATCATCTGGCTCTTGAGTAGGCGAGAGGTGAGTGTAAGTGGAATGGCGGGACAACACATCATGGTGGGACAGCATATCGCGGGCGGGTTACGACATCTTCGGGGGACCAGGTAAGGGTATCTCGTGATTGCACGTCGGGGGGAACAGTCTCTCCGAAATGGGAGGGATCTGCATTTCGAGAACGGAAGGGGCTCCTTGGCGAGGAGGAGTTGGGTTACAAGGATAGGAGAACAGGATAAAGGGGAGTGCATAGGATAAAGGGGGTGATCAAAGCGGAACAATAGAAGGAAAAGGGCAAAGAGAGTCGAACCTAGGGAGCGCAGAGAGGGTGGGGAAAGTAGGGGAGGGGATTGTTGAGGGCGCTGGGTGATCAAGAGCAAGGAGTTATCATTGGGGTTTTGAGCGGGCGAGTGCTGATTGTAAGCGCAACAGTGAGACAGATCGTGTGTGCACGGGGGGGGATTTCGTAAAGGGAGAGACAGGTGATCCGAGACGGGGAGGGTATAGGAGGAAAAGGGGGGATATTGTTTGGGGGAGGAATGGGCCGTCGGTCGGAAAAACGGATAGCAGAAGGGAGGGTAAAAGGGAGGCATACCTAGGAAGGCTAGGGTGTGAGGAGGGGAGTGTAGGGGAAGTGATGGGTTGAATCTCGAAGACAGTTGGGTGCGAGAGACAGAAAGGAGCCGGAAGAAATATGGTAGCGTGGGCAACGAGAGTTGGTAGGAGTCATTACAGTGGAGTGCGGCGTGCACCTGGCCAGTCCCCTGGAACCCGCCGCAATGAACCCAATGGAAAGAACAAACAAAAACCAACAATAATATGCCAAATAATTGACTAATTACATAAACAAAAAAATGAAAATACCTATAATCCAACAAAAAAACAAAAAAAGGTGCGAACAAAGCACCAAAAGAGTCTAGCGCAGCATCACCAGGAGAACGACAAATAGGATGCAACACGCATACAAAAGACTGGATTCAACGTTGTTCTATAGTGGGGCAATGAGGCAACTGACAGACCAACACCTCCGACATATAAAATGTTTGCAACAAAATTATTCTTCGAATGTTGCGTCCCATGGGAGAGTAGAAGAAGGACATGGGGGTCCTGACGGAGGAGGAGAGGGAGAAGGAACAACGAGAGATTGTTTAGGGGGAAGGCTCTAGTGACCCGTCGGCTAAGGGGTCAAGCAATCATCAGCCACAACTCACCTGGGCGGACAAGCTCAGTAACCCCCTCCAAGGCCAAGCTCTCACCATTCAACGTGGCCAGGGTGGCCCGCGGACTGGGAAGCTCGAGATTCTGCTAGATGGGTTGTCATCCGCACGGGCGTTCTTCATGGCAAGATTTTTGCTCCCGTCGGAAAGGAAAGTGGTGAACCGAGAACAGACCATGGTGAAGGCATACCCCAACCAAGGAATAGCCAGCAGAGACGAGACATACACGAAGCATGCAAATAACTGGGTGTTCCATGATGATGTGGCGTTCAAACAGGTCAATGATAAAGTCAGATGGATTGGCCGCCAGCTCAAAATATCATAAAGTTAGATGGATTGGCCGCAAGCTCAAAATCTTGAAAACAGTGGCGACCTGGTCCGAGATCAGTTTTTTATTCAACCAGTCACAAACACCTTGTTCACTGTCCTTTTCATGCATGAAGCTGGTAAAATGATGATTGATGGCTGGAAACACCTCCGGTGTGAGCGGTCGGAGGTTCGGATTTACTGTTAGGTGCCACAGTGCAGGTTGGGACCGGAGGAGAGGAGGGCACAACTGATGCAGGATTTCCACTGGGTAGAATTCCGCCATATCCCAGTTGAAATTCAGGTGGCCTTCGTATAGGATTTTGGTTTGCTATACGATATCGTTGCATTCATTGACCCCCTCCCCTCCTTTGTAGCTAAGAGGGACGATTACCTAATGTTGGCCCTGGACTTTCCCCAGGGTCAACTTTTTTCCCTCGACGATGTGATTCCACCGGGTGGGGGGAAAGGAGTACATGATTCATACCGCCCATAAATTGCGTCCTTGGTGTCACAAGTGTAGAGCATACGACCATCAGAGCACAAAGTCCGAATATAATTGTCTGTTGCACCCGCAGACAAGGGCACGCACAACAGGGGGACTGATAAGGGACCCAATCAAAGTGACCCACTGGCGTATTGTGGCTCCAGGGCATGAAGGGTGGGTTTTCGTGGAGGACCGTACGAGAGAGGGCTCCCTAGTGAAATGGATATGGGAGAAAACGAGAGAACCAGAGTGGGGACCATGCCCTCCGCATGCATGGGTTCCTCCGACCCCGGTGGAGGAAAAAGTGCACGAGAAGGTGCAAGAGGTGAAACAGGACCCCCTGAAATGAACCTCTGAGGAGACGGGCTGGAGGAGTGTGGGAAAGATGGGAGGGAAAGGGACTTTGGTCAGTACAAGGGCCGAAACCATTGAAGAAGGATAAACATAAAATGAACCCCGGTGCCCCCCTCGGCCCGGCTGCAACTCGGTACATTCAAGAGGAGGATGATAAGGGGTCTGAACGACGCATCAACCCCAACCCATGACAAATGGAAAGGGACGATGGGGAGGAGGTGGGGCGACGGGGGTGGAAGACACGACTATGCGAATTGAGGTGTTAAATGATGCTTCTAAGCGGTCGGACTTCGTGAGCCGGGGGAAGGTGATGGGAGGGCAGGCGGAAAGGGACGGAGTGACGACGGAGCTAGAACGGGCGAGGGTTGAGAACGAGGGGTGTGGGGGGAGGTTGACGGGAAGGCTGGAGGTAATGGAGGCAGAGTCGGAACGGAGAAGGCTGGAGGACATGGGGAGGCAGGATCAGATAATGGAGATCGACCCCTTCCAGGCAGCCTTTGACCCAGAGTCGATGGGCGTTGACCCCCTCCCTGAAAACTCTACTACAGCACCAAGGGGACTGGCCTGTGGTGGTGTCGAGGAGGAAGGTACCCCACCGCCTAAGCCGCCGCCGGAACAGAAGTTGGTAAACATTGCGGATTGGCTGACGGCCAATTTGAAGGCAAAATACGGCTCTCTCAATTGTGATTTTTGGGATAAAACATACTGAGATTTATTTCCCATGCTTGACATGAGTGACTTACTCAAAAATGTCCTGGAAAACGGATTGCAACCCGGTGTCAGGTGGACAGAAGCATGGTACAGATTGGCTTCCATACTAGTGTTTGCAAGGTTCCAGCCTCCACACTCAACTTCTGTGGAGGAAGTGGAACACACAATCCCCACCAGTCCTTCAGCCGCCGCCCCCCCCACCAAACCCGTCCCGCCCGGACCCAGACGAAAACATGCCATTGGACCCGGTGCGGAGAAGAAAACTTAGACACTTGATTGAGAAGGGTCAGGACATGGAGCCACTGTTGCAAACAGCAATGCTGCTGCTTCCGGTCCAAAAGAAAATTAGGAAATGGGAGGTGGGTCTGACACCTGTCGATCACGACAAATCAGGGGGGGTTACATTGCAAGGTTGGTCCTCATTTTGGGCAGACGAACAATGCGGTAAATCAGCAGCGGTAACCGGGATCCAGCAAATACAACTGGAAACGCACATTGCAGAATCTATGTCACCAGGGGCGCAAGCTACAGCCTCCGCGTTAACTGGCCCGTACAGAATCTCGCAAAGGGATGTTTTTATCCTCTATGACCTGGCCAAAGAAGCGGGCCTTAGATGACATACTCTTGGCCAACTGCTGGACCTACAGACAGTTAGGATCAGGTCCGACAAGATCTAGACAGAACAGGACAGTTAGAAGTGCCTATGTGCTCTTCTCAGACTGGGCCTCTGACGGGTGTCACGGATTGGGACCTGGAACATAAGTCGTGGTCCTGATTGTGAATAATCAACTTCCGTGATGCAAATGGACCCGGTCAAAGCGGTATATGAGAAGGATCGAATCTGGAACCAATGTTGATGGGCGACAGACCTTTATTTACGGTCCCTGAATGAGAGAAGGTTAACAACAGTCGTATTTTTCATCACCACTTTAGGACACCCTTTACGACTTGAGGATGCAGCTTGCCTAAACAAGTGGTTTTCAGGGTCTTCGGACCTTTCACCACTTCAGGACCATTCAGGTCTGAAAATCATGAATAGTCCTGAAGTGGTGAAAACTCTGAAGACCCTGAAAACAACTTGTTTAGGCAGGTTGCATCCTCAAGTGGTAAAGAGTGGTTTTTATGGTCTTCGGTCCTTTCACCACTTCAAGACCATTCAGGATTTTCAGACTGCCCAAAACCTGTCTCTTATACACATCTAGATGTGTATAAGAGACAGCTTCAGGATGCAGCCTGCCTAAACAGGTGGTTTTCAGGGTCTTCGGACCTTTCACCACTTCAGGACCATTCAGGATTTTCAGACTGCCCAAAACTCTCACTTCAGAATTTTCGTTCCTAAATTTTCAGCTACCCGATAACCGCTTGTGCCTTGAATGCAAAAGGTTTGGCCTCGTGTAAATTTGATAAGAAGAATGCAATATGGGACTTGATAAGAGGGGTGAGGAGAAGGGATTGGCCGGATGTTGTGCGCATCCAGGAAACTCATTTCTTGGATTCCCCGGAACACAATCACATCCACAAAATGATCTGGTCATACACCTCCTTCAGAGCCCATGCCCCGAGACCCGGGAGTGTGGGGGTGGCAATTTGCATTCTCCCCGAATCTCGAGCAGACCCGGTGTATTGGGTGGTGGACCAGGAAGGGAGCAGATGGGTGTCAATTCAGGTCACCTTGGAGCTAGAGATCGTATGCATACTGTATGTTTATGCCCCCAACACCATGAGGGAGAGAAAAACCTTCTTTGAACAGCTCAAAACGCAGATTCTGGATGGGGTCTCGATCATTATAACAGGGGACTTCAATGCGGCCCCAGACCGGTGGATGGATAGATGGAAGACCCTCTCCCCCTCCCCAACATATGTAGAGGAGGATGAGCGGATGATAAGAGACTTGAGTCTTTCATTAAACATCTTCGAATCCTTCCGGAGACTCAACCCAGACACGAGGTTCTTCTCCTAATTACGTAAGGCTGGGACCAAAGGCCAATCGAGATCCCGGATTGACTTTATCTTACTCTCGGAAGATATGGTCAGAGCATTGTTGTTGGCAGCAATACTGTCGGTCAGTACATATCCGGGTCTCGACCATAATTTGTGCACACAAGCCCTATCATTTTGAAAAGGGTCCGGTTTCTATAAACTCAACGTTTCCATCTTCCGTCGTGAATCATTCCGAAGGTACATTACGGATTGTTGGGTTTTTTGGCACACACAGAAACAATGTATCCCACAAATGATTGACCTGTTTAATAAGGGTCTCCTTTACTTGCGGAAAACATGCCAAGAATATTCAAAACACCTTGAGGATAGAAGCTATCAACAAGAAATGGATATTCACCAACAACTGCAGCAACTTGAGCAACATGACGGGTCAGATAATCCAGAAAACAACGCAGATAGTCACCAACACACACAGCTGGAAAAGCACTCAGACATGAGGGTCCTGAAACGACGTCTCCAAACCTTTGCTTCTCAATGCAAAGAGGGCATATGTATCAGATGACGCATGACTCGACATCAAAAGAAAGGTTTTATGGATTAAAAGAAAATCAGTATCATCCGCGCACGTATGCGCAAGACAAGGATTGAAGCGTTTTATGACCCATAGTCAGGGCACAACGTGGTCACTTCTACCCCTCAATGAACAAAGATAGCAAGATACTTCTGCAAGAACTTCTTTACCTCGAGTTGTGGCCAACAACAGAAAGACGTTAGGGAGAATGAAATCGCAGAATTTTTAAATCCAATGACAAAATCTGTGACGGACCAACAAAAGATGGATTTAAACTGATCCTTGTCCAAAGAGGAAATCAAGTCAGCAATGATGCAGATGCAAGAGGAAAAAACCTTTGGTGCGGACGGACTTCCCTTAAAGTTCTTGGAGTCCTTTTGGCCCTTAATGACCCCGGACCTCATGGAGTTTTATCGTATAGTCTGGGAGACTGGGAGTATGGGGGAGCTGGTGGGGCAACTTATCCTTACTTTGCTGCACAAAAAATGTGATATCATGGATAGTAGAAACTACCGCCCTATAACACTGCTTACCGTCGTTTATAAGATGTTGGCAAAAGTCTTGGCCAACTAGCTGATCCCGGTCCTAGACCAGATTATCCACCCGACACAAACAGGTTTTGTTAAAAACCGAAGGATTCAGGATAATATTTTATTGTTCAATGAACTCCTCAAGCTAACCAAGCAGGATAAACAAAATGTGGTCTTGGTCTTCATCGATTTTGAGAAGGTTTATAATCACGTCGACTGGTTGTTTTTTGATAGATGCATGGAAAGAATGAATATGGGTTTGGTGTTCCGCCGTTGGACCGAAATTCTGCACCATAACGGTAATTCCGCCAATACGATCCTCTAGCACCTTTTCTGTTTATAATCATGATGGAAGCGTTGGCAGCGAACCTCCACGCAAATAAAGACCTAAAGAAGTTGCAGATCCCGGTCATCCAACCAAATAAAACTGAGATTTTTTCAAATATGTTTATAATCGGTTTATATAATTGTGTGTACACTATTTTTTAACCTCGGAAGGTTAATTAATATTGAATGAGAAACACATAATGGTACAACGTTGCTTCAATAGTAATAACGCTTACTTTAGTTAACAAACAATTAAGTAAATCATGTCTACAATGTTCAAACAAACGTTGGATGAATGTTGATCTCATTGTTGGTTGAATGATCGCTCCATATTAGCCCAATAATTTTTCATTGTTGGTTCAAATATTGCAAAAATTATGACAAAATGTTCTTAGAATTGTCGCCTGATTGGTCCACCAAGGTGTCTTCAACATAAAGTCATATTTGGGCAATATTTTGCTTTTCTTGGCAAAAAAACATTGTGGAAGGGCAGGAGGGGGGTGGGGGCTGCCAGAGGATTAGAGATCATTCACATTGCGTAAGCATCAGTAATGCTAACTATACTAATATTTGTAGTACCAATACTGGCAATACTTATAGTGTTAAAAAACACTACATGGATGATAGTGAAAGACGAAGCAAAGATAGTAGAAGTTGTAACAAATGCACCGATAGTAAAAGTCGTAACAGTCTCATTACAACTTTTATTATGGGTGCATTTGTTATAACTCACTACTATCTCTGCTTCGACTTGCACTATCGTCGATACAACGACTTCTAGTACGATAAGCATTGGCACTACTAATATTAACATAGTTAGTATTACTAATGCTTACGGGTCTACTACTATGACAAGAACTAGTAATACTGTTTCTACTCGTACTGACTTTGATAGGATTGTAATAAGTAGCATAGTAGTGCAAACACTACTACAAGTGGACAAATGAGTGGTACTGCCACCAATGCAACACCAAAATTTGCACTACTTGACGAAGAAGAGTGAGTGCTAGTGGTACAGTCCAATAGGTAAAGCTTGTTATAAAGGTGTTAAACACAGGATTCGTGAAAATCTAACAAAATAAATTGTTAGGTTTGCACGAAACGTATTCAAGATTATGATAGTACGTTTTTCAAGCCTCCTCCAGGAACAAAATTCTAGTACGTGAAGTAAAACAACGGCAAAAAAAAGAATAAAAAGCTACTTTTTGATAACCACTGAAAGTGGCGAGGAGAAAAGCAGATTTTCCACATAAAATCACTACCTGGTGAAGCAGCATATGTTCAAGAACTGAAATATCTCGTTTTTCTATAATCTAAAAAAATCATGTTTAAAGCCCTATAAGATGCATAGCACGATGAATGTACTCGAGGGTTTTTCAAACGCTCAAAGATGTTCTCAAACATATTCTCTCATTCCTGAGTGAACATATTATTTTTTACTGTTTATTTATTTTTTTTTCCATTTTTTATTTTATTTTTAAACTCGTGTTTGGATAAGAATTTGAAGGGTTCTCACTGGCAAAAGTTGTTTGTATTCTTATTTTCAATAACATATGTTTTTTGCTAAGGGTTTTATTGTTAACGTCAAAATTGTTTTATAGTCCTATAAATTAGTTTTCGCAAATCTTGGTTTTTACTTAACTGCTGAAAATGACTTATAGTTCTGTAATTCACTTTTTTTTTTTTTTTTTTTTTTANTTTTTTTTTTTTACATCTTTCAAGTTTGCCTTGTAGTCCTTAAAAATTGTCCTATTTGAGTTGTGTTTTTAGCAGATCTACTGAGAATGATTTATACCTATATAAGAGGATTTTGCAAGAAAAAGTTTTCTTGCACATTTTGAGGAAAAGTTGACTTTTCACCTCGTTTTTTGCCTCCTTTGTCGAAAAACAGTTGAAAACGCTCTATTTTTGTGTAAAAAATAACAGCTCGTAAAAAAAAAAAAAAAAAAAAAAAAAACATGAGGTAAGATACACCCGTCAAAGAGGTGGTCACCCTGTTTTACAAAACTAGCTTAAGCGAGCATAGAGCGCGACCACATTTTCGACGAGCTCTCTCCCTCTCTCCCTCTCTCTCTCTCTCTCTTTCTCACAAACACATTCATACATACACACACTCTCCCTCTCCCTCTTCTCTCTCATTCTCTCTCTGTCTTATAGAAATACACACATACACACACATGATCACAAAACTCATTATGACATGTAACTTTGACGTGCCTGGTCGCAATTTTCGTATCTACACATAATCATGACGTACGATTTTCCCCAACAAATGCACACATCCATACACACACACATACTTTCCGACTCTCTTCTCTCTCTCACGCACATACATGTGCACACATACATGTGCAAATATACACACACAATGTTAATACTCCTTTGGGGACGTAACTTCGACGTTCCTGGCCGCAATTTTGACATGTCTTGAACCGAAATTGTCAAGCTGTACTAGTGGGAACACAGTAAACCATGACAATATCGGTTAGAGAAACGCTAAAAATTGTGGCCGGGAACGTGAAAGTTACATACCCAAAGGGGTAAACGAAGAAACACACTTAGTCTAACAAAAAACTAACAGTTGCATGCAACATGCTTCAATGTAGCACCCATGTACCCATGACCCCAAGTATCCCTTCTCTATCACACCCACACACGCACACACCCTAAACAGTTTGACACAGTCATGCCTTCTTTTTATGGAGTTGTGAATAGCGAACATGATAATACACAAGCGGAGGGAGGAGGGGTCATAGACGAGGGAGGAGGGAGGAAGGATGGGGCATGGAGGAGGGAGGAGGGGCCATGGACGAGGGAGGAGGGAGGGAGGATGGAGCATGGAGGAGGGAGGAGGGGCCCTGGACGAGGGAGGAGGGACGATATGCGATAGAGGGACGATGCAAGGACGAGAGTCGCAACATAGATGTTCAAAGGACAACGCGAAGTTGATATGCTCCCCTTACTCAGGCCGCCATGCCTATCTTTGCCCCCAAGTCGTCCTCGAAGAAGTACACCCCGTATGGGTCCTTCTAGGTGTAGCACCAGCAAAGAGGATTACGATGTCGTCCACCATAGTTAGGTTAGTACCCCCATCACTGTTCTCCTCCTCCTACACCCTTGGAGTCTGCCCCATGGTCCGCTACACCATAGTTGAGTGGAGGGGTCAAACCGCCTTCTTGCTCACCAGCGCTGGCCACACCAAGCATTCGCCCCGGCAGTGTAACACCAAACTTGCACATAGCAAAATGAGAGCACTTCGCTTTTGAAGTTATGTCGGGCAGCTGCCTCCTTGGGCAGTGACTTTCCACACACACGCACACATACACTCAAACACACACAAGTAGGTCATTACATAGTGTTAGTAGTAGTAGTAGTAGTAGTAGTAGTGGTAGTAGTAGAAGTAGTAGTAGTAGTCGTAGTAGTAGTAGTAGCAGAAGTAGTAATAGCAATAATGGAGGTAGAATTGGCTATAGTAATTGTATTACTACTTGTAGCAATTGCAGTAGTACTTACTGTGCTACTACTATAAGCAGCAACAATAGTAGTTGGTACCAGAAGTAGTGCCCCGTGGCATTAAAGGGTCGTGAAGGTCATCGCCTCATTGACATAAAACTACACCTATGAAAGAAAAGAAAAATAGTAGACCCGTGTTTGTGTGTATGTGTGTGTTTGTGTGCGTGTTTTTGTATTTTCACCACAGTAGCCCCTAATCCATCCAGATGAGTACATTCAAAATCGAAGCAACTTCACCTCTATTACAGGCAATGAAGCATCATAAAGATAAGTCAATCCAACAATGAAACAGTTTTACTTCTATAGCAAGCAACATCGAACATAATGGATCCATTACCTCTCTTTGGTGTATTTACCATGGCTACGATCCGGACGTCCGGACCGCCGTCCAGACGGTCTGGATTCAGTCCGGACTCCAGACATCCAGTCTGGAAGGTCCGGATCTGCCAAATTTTTAGGAAAGAAAACAAAAAAAATGTTCCAAGACCTTTCCCCATTGAGGAGTCAAGCTTGCAAAATTGTTTTGAGGGTTTTTCAGGCCCGTTTATGCTTTTTGAAGGGGTCCGGACATGCTCTCTCTCTACGATAATTTATTAGACACTCCCAAATTTTTCATTATTAATAATTCATTACTCTTTATTAATTTTTAAAGTTTTTTTTTTAAGTTTTTTTATAGTTTTTGACTTTTAACTCAAGTTTGGTTAAAAATTCTGACATGACTCTAAGGCAAAAGTGGTTTGCATTGTTATTTTGTTTTTTTTTTTCAAATTTTTTTTTTTTTTTAATGGTCTGAATACTCCCAGACCTGCTTACCGGTCCGGACCGTTCAGAACGTCCGGATCCGACCGGACAGGCGTCCGGTTCCCGAATAAATCTGTGTGATCGGCCCGCTACACCTTTTTTGGGGGGGGGATTTGGGATACCTTTTATGGGGGGGGGATTTGGGATAACAGGTCCCGTGTGTGTGAGTATGCCCTGAATGTGAACGTGCCGAAAATCGCGATTGATCTGCATTTCTGTGTAAAACGCACCCTCAATCCATTCCTCTGAGCTATTGGGATTGGGACCTCGCCGCGGGAAAGACAAAGCAGAAATAAAACAAAGGTAATCTTGGGCACACAATTTGTTTTCTTGGTTTGTGAGATCTCTTAGAAGAAAAAGGAAAAGCAGACGGGAAGGGGGGAAAAGAGAGAAAAAATGGTCCAGGCTTTTCTGAGAAAAAAGAAAAAGAGAGAAAAAAAAAACACGAGAGGACGGATTAGGCTGAAAGCCGCAGAGCGAAGCGAAGCCTTGTCTCACTCACGAGGACGCCATTCAAGCCCATAGTTGCTGGATAGAGGCGGACCTTGAAGTGACTGCCGTGAGCCAGTGTAAAAAAGCGAATGGAGCTGCCTCCACTAGACATCGACTCGACTGTCTAGCTTAGATCGCGCTGCTTCGCGCACGCGCTCGCAATCGGCGCAACTGCTTGTACGCACACTGGTAGGAAAAACTTTGACGAGTGGGGGGTCAGCGGAGCAGCGAGCAGTTGTGTTTTACCGCTGCTTTCGTGTCTTCAGAGGACCGCCTTTCTGTCGCACGTAAGGAAAGCGCGCACAGGGGGAGGTGGAAGGTGAAGTACCAGATAATGGTGCACTCTACGTTTCTGTTGGCCTTGCTTCTGGTCGGTGTTGCAGTTCAGGCAAGTGCGCAGGCTCCACCGGAGGTGACTATCAGCTATGTCTCCTACCAAGGCTCGGGCTGCAATTATGAGAACACGAACTACGTGCTGTCGAACGACTACAAGATGGTCACCTTCATATTCGGCGGGATGGTTGCGACCACGGACGGGTCGCTCGCCGACATGAGGAAGTCTTGCCAGATGTCTTTCTACATGAACTACCCGGATGGCTGGACCGTCTCCATCGGTCAGGCCACGGCCCGCTGGTTCGCTGACATCGCCCAGTACTCCGCAGGCATCTATGAGATACACTACTACCTCTCAGGACAAACGGGTACGGCAAGGATCGAGCGCAAAATCCAAGGCCGATATACTGGCAGCTTCGAGTTCACGGACGACTTCCTGACGCTTGTCTGGAGCGAGTGCAACAACACACCCAACTTGAACATCAAGGTGGTGGTGCGAGTGGAGGGCAAGAAGGCTGTCATGGCTTTCGACTCCGTCGATTGCAAGCCCGTGCTCATCCTCAACCTCCAATGGAAGAAGTGTCCTTAGAACTGAGGACTCCACCCACCACCATCTCCCATGTGGATAGTGGGTGAGAAGGGTCGGAGATGTGGGCAGCTGTGCCATCTTGAATATCTTTAGCGGAATCAGAGGCGGATGCTATGGGGTATGCACAATGCAGTTTTTTTACAAGATCCAAATTGCGGCATCTCTTTAACAGTCGTGGTTGTCGAGGAAGAAGGCAGGGTGGGTGGTTGGCATTGCAGCGAGTCTAAAGGTAGTTAGCCAAATCAGCAGATGTAGTCTGGCCGGTCAGTAGCTTGCTTTCGTTTTCCGCCTGACGCCGTGTCCACCTGTGTGAGTGTCATTCATCCTCGATAGACCTGTTAATAGCTGTATAATCTACGTGGTAAATGTGGAGATCCGAGGCAGATTACGGCTCACTGCTGTCAAGTTCAGTAAGCTTTTTCTCTCTCTCTCTCTCTCTCTCTCTCTCTCTCTCTCTCTCTCTCTCTCTCTCTCTCTCTCTCTC
>BFEA01000153.1:2046743-2061743 GCA_003427395.1 Chara braunii | reverse complement strand
TTTTTTTTTCCGTTGATTGATTGATTGATTGATTGATTGATTGGGTCTGGCTGAGCTGTGATATTTACTTTAGTTCTCTTTGGGGTACCCCTTTTATTTGTTCTCGCACCTCCCCTTTCATTGTGCCTCTCACATACAAGGCTAGCCACATTCATTTGTGTGTATTTGTGTCACACTCTCATGTGTTGCACCTAAGTGTGATTCTGGTTGTGTGACATAGAATAAAGCACGCGAAGGAAATGGAATATAGAATAAGGCATGCAAACGGAATTCACGAAGTCAAAATAAAATTCTGAAAGTATTTCGATGTAAATTTGGAATTATGAAGAAATTTGAGCAAAATTCAAAGAATTTTATAATTTTTTTAGGCTACACGAGTGGTCCGGGGTCACTTCCCCGACTGGGCCAAAAACAATGAAAAAAAAAAAATAAAAAACATTTTATTAATTTTATTTTGTATTCTCTATTTGGTGACGAATTTCGATGTGACCTTGAGGCAAACGTTGTTCAGTTTATTTTTCTGCATAACCTAGGCTACCAGAGTGGCCCGGTGTCACTTGCCCGGCCGGGCCAAAAACAATTAAAAAATAAAAATAAAAATAAAAAAAAATAAAAATTTATTTTTTATTCTAAATCTGGTGCAGAATTTCGATGTGACGCTAAGGGAAAAGTTGTTCAGTTTATTTTTCTGCATAACATAGTTTTTTTTCGAAGTTTTTGGACGTTTTTTTTTTTTTTTTTTGGCTGGGACCTTCCCTGGTCCTTGCACGGGCTGGCCACCGGGACCCGGGCGGCCCGACTGGTAGCCTAGTGCATAACATATTTTATTTTCGGTTTTTTTTTTTTTTTTTTTTTTTTTTTTTGCTAGGACCTTCCCTGCTCTTTGCACGGGGTGGTCACCCAGCACCCAGGCGGTCTGGCAAGTAGCCTAATAATTATTCCTAAAATTTTTAAAAAAATTCAGGGAGATGATAGAGGAGGTAGAGATAAGTTCAGAAGACCATTTGAAAATAAAATAAAAAAAATGTTTGACGTATTTCTAGAATGAAAAAATTCCGAAGGTAATTTGAAATAAAACTAGAGAACGAATTTCTAAATTAAGAATTCACGACAAAATGGCATAAGAAATTAATCACTGCCAATGAAAATAAACTAAGACAAATTTCAAAATTATTTTGATGAAATTAAGAAAAATTATCAACTTGTCGTAAAAGTAAGAGGAATTTCAAAGAATTTTCAAAAGAATTTGCAAAATTTTGGAATTTTGTAGGGGGCAAAAAGTAGAAGTAGAGTTGACGTCAGAATAATTTAATTTAGTAAATTTTGAAATTTGTTTCACGAAATTCTGAAATGAAATTGAATTTTAAACGAAATAACAAAATTAATTTTATATAATAAAGGAATTCACGTAAGTTTTAAACAAAAACCCCTGAAGGCATTCCGTTCGTGGCGTTGGAAGAAGAGAGAATGAACATTAATCCTATTGAATCAGGTCGAAATTCCCCACAGCGGGGTGGACAACATTATCAAACAAGCACAAAAGAGAAAGTATGCATTACACACGTCAGAAATTTTGGATGATGCGACCGATTTGGTGGGATGGTAGAGGATAGAAGGGAGGGATGAAGGGAAGGTAGACAAGAATAAAAAGATAAGATCTTTGAGGGAGATGGGGGGAAAAAAGGGAAAAAAATTAGTATTGGGAAAAAGATGGACAACATCGCGCTTTGGGTCGGCCTTGAGCAATCAATGTCCTTCCCCCTAGTTGAGGAAGGTCTTCGGTGAACCCCTAAAGGGTCTTCCCGATAGTTCCCCCGGTGGAACGACGAGGCTGTCGGATAGAATGCGTGTACGAACAACGTCGAGCCGTGGCAATAATGATGATGATTATGATCCAGTGATCCTTGTGGTAACTTTTCAGACACCTCTGATTTCAGTCCTGAAACGGTAACGGATCGATAGCCCACGCTCGCACATATTGTATTCGTACTGGAAATCAAAATCGAATGAGTTTTTGCCCTCTTGCTCCAAACGAGATTTATGTTCTCGTTGAGCTTATCGTAGGACACTTGCGTTATCTTCTATCAGTTGTGTCATTCCCGCCAACGGCCCAGCGTGCACGTGAGAGCGGACATATCATAGGTGAGGGGGGGGGTTGCACGCACGTCCGCGTAGGGGGAATCGACGCGGGCGGGAGGAGAAGCGTTGGGGGGAAATCGGGATCGGGATAGAGGGAGCGTTAGCGGGGGAGGGACGGGATCGAAAAAAAACAATCAGCGGGGGGATAGCGGGCAGGGTAGGAATTAGGAGAGGGGGTGGGGTACAAATTGGAATCGGGTTAGGAAGAGGCGGGATAACAGTTGGGGTCATCATGGGGGTGGGGTGACGGGGCAGAAGAGTGGGCGCAACGAGGGAAGGGCGCGCTAGCAGAAGCAAGGGAGAGGGGGGGCGGCGTGATTGGGCAGGAAGTGGGGAAGTCGGGATCGGAGTGGGGCCAGGGGAAAGGCGGGATCAGGGTCGATAATGGGGGGGAGAAGAAAAAAAGGTAGGGCAGGAAATGCAGCGGGAAGGAGCAGAAGCGGAGGAGGGAAATGTCGGGATCAGAGGAGCGGGAGGAAAGGAGGTAGTGCGGGGGGGCGGAGTCGCGCGGTAGTGGGGGGAGGTAGCGAGGTGGGAGAGTGACGGGGGACAGCAGCGGGAAAGGAACAGGGTAGGGCGGAGCAGGGCAGCGCGAGGGGCGAGGGAGGGGAGAAAGACAGAGCGGAGCGGAGCCGGGGATGGGGAGAGAGAATTGGGAGATGGGCGAAGCGAGGCAATAAGAGGGAAAAGGTGTGAGGCAGGGAGGGGAATCGGCGGGGGGGGGGGGGGGGGGGGGGGGGGGGGGGGGGGGGGTCGGGATCTGGGGGGGGTGTGCACGTGCGCACGCTCGGGGAGAGGAAGTGGAGTGGGAGGGATCGGGAGGGGGGAGTCGGGGACTCGGGGCACATCGGGGAAGGGAAAGGGGCGGAGCGAAGAGGGGGGTCAGGTTGCGTGGTGGGGGAAATAGCGGAATCAAGCGCACGGGGACTTTGTGGAAGTTGGGGGTGGAAGGAGGGTGGGGATCGGGGAGTAGAGGGGGGGGATTCGAGATTGGGGCGCAGCAAGGGGGCAGGAAAGGAGATCGGGATGGGGCACAATTGGGCAGGGTGGGGATTGAGAGACTGATGGGGAAAGTCAAGAGATCCGGGGGTAGCGGGAAGAAGCGGGAAGAAGTTGGGGGAAACGGGAGCTGGGGATGGAGAGGGCGAATCGGGAGATGGGCGGAACGGGGCAACAAACGGGAAAAGGCGAGGGGCAGGGAGGGGAATCGGCGAGGGGGGGAAAGGTCGGAGTCGATGGGTCAGGGGGAAAGTCACAATCTAGGGGGGCGCGCACGTGCGCTCGCTCGGGGAGGAGAAGCGGAGTGGGAGGGATCGGGAGTGGGGAGTCGGGGACTCGGGGCGCATCAGGGAAGGCAAAGGGGTGGGGTGGAGCAGGGGGTTGGGTTGCGTGGTGGGGGAAATAGCGGGATCGGGTGCATGAGGACTTCGTGGAAGCTAGGGGTAGAAGCAGGGTGGGGATCGGGGAGTAGGAGGGAAGGATTCGGGATGTGGGCGCAACAAGAAGAGGGGAAAGGAAATCGAGATCCGGATCGGGGCACAACTAGGCAGGGTGGGAATTGGGAGATTGATGGAGAGAGTTAGAAGATGGGGGGTAGAGGGAAGAAGCGAGAAGAAGGTGTGGGAAAAAGGAGTTAGGTGATGCGCGGGCACGTGCGTGCAAGGTGAGGTGGGGGGAAATGACGGGGGGGAAGAGGAAGTCGGTGGGGGGGAAGTCACGATACACAGGGAGGGGGGCGAGATAGAATGGGGGGGTGAGACATGGAAGAGTGTTCGCTATAAAAATTGTCGTTACTGTAGGGGGTAAAATGCTCGGTCTTTGTGTTAGCTGAACTCCGCCACCGATGACCCCACCCTACTCCCCGCCAATAAGGGTTGGGGCCAACATGCATCCCCTTAATTGTGAGATGTAGCTATGCTTGCAGGGGTCCCCTGTATAGGCTTGGGAGTAGTGGTAGGTAAATAGTGAAAGGTGAAATTGGGAGAAAATATAGCCTAAAAAAAAAAAAAAAATCAACGCTACCTCCTTCCAGCCCTATGTGGATCTTCGACAGGTGCCATTAAACCACTAGTACTTCCGCAAGTCACGCCTCAATTAGGGTCCGCAAGTCACACCTCAATTACGGCCACCCAAAAGAAAAAACACAGATGTTTTCACTTGACTGAATTTATCCCCGTGCCCCAAGTTTGTTCATGCTGAAAGTTGAGGCCTTAAACGGGCCATCGTGCCTCAATTTTACGACCAACCAACATAAAAGATGTCGATGTTTTCACTTGACTGTATTTGTCTCTGTGTCCCAAACTTGTTCATGCCAAAAGATGAGGCCTTAAACGAGCCACAACTTTGGGAAGTACTCGTGGTTTAAAAATAAGGCTGTCATTTTTCCGCTACGGCGTAGGCTTAAAGAAAACGACTTGGGTGGCCCCAAAAACAAATTCCTCTAAACCTCATATTTTCCCAACATCCCTACGTCGGACCGGACTGCCCAACTGGACAATGAATTTCGGTCGGTCCGGATCCTCGCTCAGTGACCTAGATCATAGCTATGATACAGACCCCTATTCAAATCCATAATAAAATTACCAGCAGCTGGTCCATTCAGTAATGAATATCATTCTTTTTTTTTTTTTTTCTGTTTTTTCTTGTTTCCTGCTTTTTCAAAGAAAAAGAAAAAAAATATTATGTTAATTCTTTAAGCCCAACCCATTCAATTACTTGTTCGAATATGGACAAAACAGCCTTCCAGGCCTTTTTGTTTGTATTATTGTAGTATTATGTGAAACTCTGTGGAAACCATATTCGTGTTCAAGCATGCGGGCGCTGCATCCACCAGCATGTGTGATACCTGCTACAACAGATGGGCGATACCGGTCAACGGTCAGCCAGTAGCATTAAGATCCAATTGCTTCGACGGGGCAATCATTGTGCCTCCTCTTTGGTTCCCTCCCCCTACGAATATCAACAATCTTTGCTTAATCAACGGTAAAATTTTTCAGAATTAAATAATAATTCTATAGTAAAATTACAATTTAAACTTCAAATTTTTATTCCATCTTAAAAATTGTCATTTATATGTTATATGCAATATTACTACTATGATTTTTTCTTTTATATCCACATTGACTTTCTTTTATAACATTCTTTTTCATTAAAAACATAGATATTGATATATTTTTATACAATAACAAATAAAATATTAATATTTTAGAATATACATTCCAATTTTAAAAATTTTCATCTTACTTGCAAACTTTCATTCCAAGAATATGGTATCTCTTTTTATTTGGACTGCATGCTAGAGATGGAATGAAAGTCTGGATGAGTTAATGAAATATTTTAACTTGACCGTCATTCTAAGTAAGGATTTTCAGTCATAAATAGGTTAATCCAATCTAAATTAGAACATATTTATTGTAGTAAAATAAAAAATTCATTAAAATATTTCATAAACTTGTCCAGACTTTCATTCCATCTTGCACAAATAGATGTAGTTGGAAGAAAAAACTCATATTTTGACGGGAACTTATCAAATAAAACTGGAAATTTGAGAATTAGATGAACATTGGAGTGATAATTTATAAATATGATGGATTTTTCTTTTATGGAATGTTTTTTTAACTTTCATTTCTCGTGGGAATTTTTCCGTTGATGTTGCTTGGGGGACCAACGACCTATCTCTACGTGGCGAGCGCCAAGCTTGCCCACGAAGTTAAATGAGGTGACTAAGGATGAACCCAAAACCTCCTAACTATGGGTCAGCACATCGTTACTTAGGGACGTGCCCGTTGCACCCCTATCCTTGCTTTCCTCTCTCTCTCTCTCTCTCACTCTTTCTCATCTATTTATTTATTTATCAATTAATCAATCAATCTATCTATCTATCTATCTATCTATCTATCTATCTATCTATCTATCTATCTATCTATTTATCTATCTATCTAATCTTTATGAGATTACAAGCGAGTTGTTGAAGAGGTGGTCATGTTTTATTACCAGACACGGTTCACTAATGCGAGAATGCAACCACCTCTTCGACAGGTTTCAGTTCCCTATGTGTGTGTATGTATATATATATGAATATAAATATAAATATAAATAAATATAAATATAAATAGAGATACAAATATATATATAAATATATGTTTATCTATCTATCCATGTACCTATCCATCTATCTATCTTTTGATAAGATCACGGACGAACCGTCGAAGAGGTGGTCATGCTTTATTGCCGAACACGGCTCACTGGTGCGAGAGTGCAACCACGTCTGCGACAGGTTGCACTTTTTTTCTGTTTTTTTTTTTTCCCTCTCTCTCATAAGAGTACGAACCACCCGCTAAGACGACAACCACGCTCACCTGACAAACATTCATGATGTGTTTGGACTCCCCCTGGAGTGTGTGATGATTGGTTATGTCAGTTTCCCCTCTCCCACACTTGTTTCTCGACTTCTCTTTCTGTTGTGTGGACACCCTCGTAGCAATTATAAATGAACGTTGCATGCGAATGCTAGTTTGTTCTTCCAACCTTATGAGTGACTCGGGCAACACTCATCAATCTAACAATATTGGATGAAAGTTCAACCTCATTTGAAGAGCCTAAGGTGAGCGAAAAAAATATATTATTTGGAATCAAAACTTAGTGTCAAGTTTCTCGCTCAACATCATGCGTGTTTTTACTCTTTCGCTGATGCGATTAAGGATAGCCGGTAGAACAGGTGGTCACACTATATAACATAATACAGTTAAACAGGTTGAGAGAACGACCATCTCTTCAACATGTTATTCATAGTATATATTTTTTACTTACACATATTTGGAGATACGTCATTGAATGACCTGCATTATCTTTCAGTTAATGTGAGCATGTTGAAGCGAGTAACGTCATGATATCATTTTCACATACAAGATCCTAAAATTGTTGGTATATTTATGTATATTATCAACGTTTTAGCAACGTTGAACTTCATTCTTCCAACATTATCGATATCTTAAAAGTGATGTTCGCACTGTGACAAAAACGTTGGATAAATGGTAATGCAAGTTAGAAACGTTTGCTTTTGTAACAATGTTTCCATAAACGTTGCTATTAGACTTTAATGTTGGCCAAACCTCAAAATCAACAATTTGGGAAACAAAACTCTAGGGTGTTGGATTCACCACCAAGGGGTGTGCCCCCCGAAGCTCCTCCTGGTTAAATGGCTCCAGGAGTCGGCCCTGATGCGAGTGTTGGGAATCATGCTAACAACAACAGGAAGATCTGCGTTGAGCGACGACTGGATTCTTAAACCCGCACTGGAGAAGCTGTTGCGCTGGAATGATCAAGATACCTCCTTGATTGGTAGGGCGTTAGTGATCAGTAGCGTTGTGCTAGCTCTTCTATGGTACAAGTCTATTGTATGGGCACTTAGCAAGGATGCAGTGGAGTCCTCTAGAGTTCCCCTGCCTGCAGCGCCCGTTTCCTGTCAGAAAGTGTGCTAGACCTGCGCTCTGGAGTCCTCTGGAGTTCCCCTGCCTGCAAGGCCCGTTTCCTCTAGGGTCCTCCATGCTGGTCTCGAAACGGCGCTGAAATCGGAGAGTCCACCGTAAGTCTGAAATTGGCATGTTGTAGTGCAGCCCCATGTATCTTTCCATGTTGTAGCGCAATATTCGTTCTCAATTTGCAGATCTAGCTAGTGGTTTCCTCTCTCCACTACACTAGACTCTACTTTTGAGTGTTCGAGAGTCCGTAGAGAGTAGCCCCCTCTAGAGTAAGTGGAGGGAGGCCCACTTTTTTGCTATTTTCTAGACTCTGACAACTCTAGACTGTTTTCTAGAGTCTAGTGTAGTGGAGAGAGACCCATAGCTGTTGAGATACAACATGCAAAGAAACCAAGTCACCGCAGCCACTAGAAGTACCCTCCCTTACATCAGGCAAGTCCAAAAAGTAGATTTTTTTTTTTTTTTTTTTTTCCTGTTTTTCACCCACTTCGGTGCGACAAGGGCCCATCGTCAATTTTTTTTATTTTTATTTTTTTGAAAAAACACGGCTCCGATTTATTTGTGGGGAGCGACACAGCTGGGAAACGGGCCCAACGTTACTTAAAAACCTTCTACAGAGGTACGGGGCCGGGGTCCCCACACTCTACGTGGAGCACAAAGTGGAATTACCGGAAGCTTCCTACAATTCACTTGTGAAGGAGAAAACTGTTGGAAACCAGGTTCAATGTCCCATACTTCCTTCCATGCTAAAATACATTTCGTCGGTCTATCGGATCTCTCAGCCAGATGGTTGTCGACTATTCGGCGGATGTTGATCCAATAGACAAAAACTGAACCTACTATACCTTGAAACCTCTGTCCCCGCCAGTTAGCTGAAAGACTATAGGTGTAACCTTGCAGTTTGTCCCAACTACCCTTTCTTACACAACCACTGACCTATAACCGCACTTTGGTTTTCATCTAAACTGGCTAGCTTATTGTCCAGAGCACGTCTTAATGAACCAGAGTGGGTCCTCGCGCTTGCTGTCAACCAGGATGGTGATTCTCAGGTGCTTTCTAATTTGTGTTTGCATCTGTCTTTTGCCTGGTAAGTCTCCTTTGAACACTGCGTTATTCCTAGCTTGCCAAATAGCATACATGATGATACCCCGGGCTACTTGCCTGATATATCCCCAACCAGATGAATAATCTGCGACAATCGGGGTGATCCCGTTTTTTTTTTTTTTTTTTTTTTTGAAGAACGAATGATTCATTACAAAGCCAAGGATAGGGGTCCGGGAATACACCCCACATAGCAACCCGGTACATTAACATGCTCGAGCCAATACCCAACTGTAGGCTCCTGCAAACCGGGTCCAGTGTCCCTTCACTTCCAAAGGAAAAAATTAATTCATAAAAGGAAGAGAGTTGTTTCCCCAATAAGCTTATCGGTCTACATACTCCTTCCAGTTCAACCTGGTACAATCGGTATCAATCACGTCTTATACCTTTATTTTCATTGGACCCGATTGTTAACCATAGAACTTCTCCCTATAAGAACGTGAGGTTCCAAGGAGTGGACCGTTGACCCAACAACCCATAAGTAACTCTGTCCTGTCTGATTACTCAAAACTGTAACCAAAGGACACAGAGTACAATAAGACGAGAATCAAAAATATACATCCATGTATTTAAGGGCGAGCCTAACAGGGATCTAATTGTAACTCAGTTGGTTAATCACAGCTATCAGATAGCCAGTTACACAGAGTGAGCTAACCTTTCTGGTTAGACCATGCCAGACCCTTATCTTTTGCCCACGTTTTCTAGAACCATGCCATACTTCTCGTCTGTGTTTCAGTTGTTATGCTCCTACGAATATGTTGTTTAACCAGGATTTGTCGCTGTTTTGTTGGAAGTTCTTCAACTCTGAAAACCCTGGCATTATTGGCCGTCCAAATAACTTCCATCAACACCCCTCTACAGCATAGTGCTATGTAGCCCCATCCTAAAGAGTAGGTAAAACCTGTTAGGAGAAGACCCGTCAACATCCACGCATAAGTCCAATCCAGGATTCCATTAGTGATATTACCCCAATGTTTCTTCCACCAAATTAGCAGTTCATCAGCCAGTGGACAATACAACCAGATATGTATCATGTTTTCCCAACCCCAGTTACATCTCAGACACAGTGTAGGTATGTCCATTCCCTTAGTAGCTAACCACATCGTTGTCGCCGTTACCAAGAGAAATTGGAGCCACATGATGCTCGTTTGTCTTTGTACTGGAGTCTTGGTCAAAGCTTTTCACAAATTATGAAGTCCTTGTTCTGTTACCCCAACTAGCTGATGTGTCTCGGCTCGTTTGAAAGCTAGGGAGGTCGGTGTCTTCTTCAAACATACCTGCTATACCTGCACTCCTGTTTTCGGTTTGTAGCAGAAAAGCGGTGTGTACGTGGAGTCATCCTCCCATCCTAGTAGGAGGGGTTCCACTTTGAATTGGTTGGCTTCCCCCAACAGCGTCGCCGCCACTTTTCCTTGGCTCCTGGTCTGCATCAGTACCCGCACCTCCTCCAGATGTGAGATGCAACTCACTTGACAGTCTTCTGATTCCAACTTAAGTTTGTCTTTATGGTTGGCAGCCAATGGTAGACACCAGGACCGTGCTCTCATTCCAGACACCAAATCAGGGCCTAATATATAGAAGAACTTGTGCCCCGAGTCCTCAGACCGAAGCCATGTACCTGCTGCGTGCTTAGCCTCTGGTTGGATGAGGAGAATCCACGATTTTGGAATCGCTGCCAATAACTCTACGTAATGTTGAGTCACATTGTGTAGTCTTGGCAGTTTCTGTCTCAGTTCAGAGGCCTCCAAGAAGGTCCCTGTGTCTTGATCCCAGATATCTCTAATCTGAAGAATTCCTTTCTTAATCCAATACTTGCCAAACCCTCCTGGGGTCTCAACTGCTGACAGGGGGGAGCCTTCTAGAGTCGTGATGAGCGGGTTTTCAAACAGCGTCTGATTAAGTACTTCCTGTTTGGAGGTCGGAGGATTTGTCTTTGTTGGAAAAACTTTATTCCATGCCCCCAGTAAATTCCTCCACAACCTAGACTCGGGCCTTCGTCTTCTGAAGGAAGGGAGAAGAAGACATACCCATATCTTTGAATGATCTTGAAGATCCCATTCAGAGCCCAAGATGTGCTCGGCCATGGACATCCATATTTTCGATTCTGTTTCTGTCAATGCTTGCATTGGCCACTTGGCCAAGAGGGCTGTATTTTGTTGTAGTGGATCCAGGATCCCCAACCCTCCTTTTTTCCCTCGAAGTGGCCACCACCTCCCATGAAACTTTGGACATAAAGCCCTGATCTGCCGTTGCGTCTGGCTTCCACAAATACCTTGTTGCCGCAGATCTTATCCTCTTGTAGGCCACTGCGCTTAGCTGGTGCACACTCGGTGGATACCATAATAATGAGAAGGCCGAAATAGATATCACCAAGGCTCTCCCAAAGAATGATAATGAGCAGTGCTTCTCCCAGTTGGCTATGCGGACCACCACTTTCTCGGCCAAAATAGTATCTTGAAGCGTCGTACAATCTGTCATGGAGACTTGTACTCCAAGAAACCTTTCAGAAGAGTTAGCGGGGACTTGCCGCAGACCCCAGTTCACACACAACTCATGGGCAGGGGGGAGTAGATAAACTGACTTATCCCAGTTAATTGAGGCTTTAGACAAAACACAATATTCTTCAAGCACCCTACGCAGTTCATTCGTGCTAACTTGGCTGTTCTCACATGCAATCGTTAAGTCATCCGCTATGGCCCCTCCCTTCCAATTAACCGAAAGGGGGAGGCGAAGTCCTACTATTTGAGAATTATTCCTAATATTAGCCAAAAGAATTTTTAGTTGAAGTACGAAGATTAGGGGTGCTAGCGGACAGCCTTGCCTTAAGGAGCGGGTGAGTCTGAAGGATTCAGACTGTTTTCCATTCACAAGTACCGTTGTTGTTGCATTAGCATACATCGCCTTAACCCAAGTCCGGAAGTGCGGGCCAAAACCCAAACTCAATAAAGAGGTGTTAACAAAAGCCCAACCTACTTTGTCGTAGGCTTTCTCCATATCCAACAAAATAATTGCCACGTCCCTTTTTTCTTGACTTATTATTTCCAGAGCCTGGACTGTTGTCAAAATATTATCAAAGATTGACCGCCCTTTAACAAAGGCTTCATGTTCTGATCCTACCAAAACTGGAAGGACCGTGGTCAGTTTCAGAGCAAATACTTTTGCTATAGGATACATTCAAGATAGAGATTGGTCTCCAGTTTCTGATCTCCCTTTTGTCTGCTTTCTTGTACATCAGGGAGATCATGCCTTGAACCATCCCAGAGGGGAGTGAGCCTGCCGACAAAGTCGTGTTGAAGATGTCACAAAAAAACTGACCGAATGAGTCCCAAGCCGATAAGAAAAATTCAATAGGCAAACCATCTCGGTCTGGGCACTTACCGTTGGCCATTTGCGTTGCAACATAGGACACTTTCCTTACAGAGATAGGCTCGAACTTGGGGTGTTACGTGCGCTGTGTTCGTATTCCAAAAATTATGGACTTCAACTAGGTTCGAGTCAAAGGTGTCAAAAGGGCGCCTAGTTGTGATGATGTCCTTGAAGTATGTCATGGCATAGGCACACAGAGATTCCGTGTCCGTTGCCAGCGGCGCTGAGATTGTAAAAGGGTGAGTGAGTTCACGCATAATAGGCTTGGTTTTGCGGAGGATAAGTTGGTGAAAGGTGTCTTTGGTCATCCTATCTTGGGTCACGATACCTTTCACTTCCAGTCATTCTTGCAATTCTCCCTGTTTGTAGATCTCCAGTTCTTCCAAGTTTGACAGAGCTTTGGCCCGTACCTTAAACCAATGGAACTCGAGGAAGGGGTCTGTCCCATTGTAGGCCTCAGCCTGTTCAATATTATGAAGTAACTGTTTCTCTTTCCAGTTTCTCGCTGCTGCCTTCATTCGTGAAAACTCAATCATTACGGCCTGAAGGACATTTATCCCTGTATCCACCCACTCTTCGTAGGTCTGAAATAGATCCTTGGCCAGATCCCAAACTTTCATTTGGGATTTGATCCACTGGGGGATTCCTGGATTCTTCAGGATATTAGTATTGAGCCTGAACGGGGGTCTATGTCGTTCTACCAACTTTTTAGAAATTACATCCATAATGAAAGGATAATGGTTCGAGAGTGACTCCACCAGTACATCTGCCCACATCGTTCACTCCCAAGGATCCCCTCTGGCTAGGATCAGGTCCAGACGACGCTTGGGCTGAGGTGCACGGTTAGAGGGACGTGGACCAAAATCATCCGGATTTAAATGCCTATATACATCCACAAGCTCATATGCCTCCATGAAGGAGTGCAACAGTAAGGCATCTTTTCTGATTGGAGTTGAGAGCGGGGAGTCTATCCCCGGGTTAAGAACGCAGTTTCAATCCCGCACGAGCAAGAGATTATCTGTATCAGGTATGATTCTTGGCAAATCAGCAAAGAAGTCTATTCTTGTAGCATAATCGACCGGGGCATATATAGTCATGACAACCCAGTCCTCGTCTGCTACTGCTATTCTTATCCAGGCCCAGCGGCCCTCAGGATCAGCGCAGCTTTCTATAACTTCTATGTCCAGATTCTTGTCAACCAGGATAGCTACCCCCCCCTCTGGTCCCCATCGCTGGAGCCCACAGTTGGGGGCCAGGCCACCACCTTGCAATGTCATCCATTTTTTCAGGACCGATTTTCGTCTTTTGTAGACAAGCTATCTGGATATGATGTTTATGCAGTGTAGTTGTCAATCTGTTTCTTTTAAACATGTTGTTTTGGTCACCCAGTCCTCTCACATTCCAACTTGCCAGTCTAATTCTATTGGGGAGGGCCATCAGCAGGGGCCTCTCCGCTTAGTTGGATGTGGTTCGTCTCATTCCCATTCTCCACAATTGTAGACAAGGGAAGGCCCCGAGGGGCACTTTCTCCTATCACAAAATTCAGGTTTGTCCCGGCTCTCCTTTTCACGAGGGGGTCTGCGAAGGCCTCTGCCAGAAGCACGGACTGATTATCTGAGAGCACTACCCAATCTGCAATTTCCTTGACCTAAAGATTCGAAATCAGTTTAATACCTGTCAGGGTATCTGATTGCGGAGCCATTAGATGCGCCAGTTCAACCCAGTAGATTTTCAACTCGTCCCATTTTGCCTTATTATCAGTAATATGTATTAAGTCCATAAAGGCAATCAGCAGGCATACCTTCATTCCTTCCGCAGTTTCAACCACATGGCGGGTCATTTTCCGTTCCTGCAGAAGTCCCACCTCCCCCGGGTTCTGAAGAATTTGGATCTTTACCAGATTACATACCATGATTGGGGAGGGGGAGCTTCTTAGCAAAATTGATGGAACAGTCAACGTTTCATCCTTACCCATCATCGTGAGGAAGCGGACAGTTTGCCCGTCGTGAGAGAAGATGAGAGTGATCAAAAAGTTTGAATGCTGCCCATTAATTTTATCTTTTCTTGAGAGTGTACGCATCGGCGCTGCTAAGGCCAACGAGCGTCGGGCCGATTTCATGGCTTGGGTTCTTCCTCTTTTTCTGGGGGAGCTCCTCACAATATCTTCTAGAAGCCCAATGTTTTAACCCATCTATTCGGGGTCTCTTGATGGAGGAGAGAAAAGTCGGTGCCGGTTGATTAGTACCTGTCTCGGGAGTCTCTCCCACTGGTGGAGAGGAAAACAATCGGGAGAAAGGGTTGACAACCAGCTCATCTTCAGAGTCGTGAGTTTTCCCAGTGGTATTGAAGATCGACAAGGATTTCTCTGAAATAGACCCCGTAGGCGAATAGTGATCCGAGGGGGAGAGCTCCTCTCCATCTAGCTCGTCGTTCGAGACTGGGGAAAGTTCTGCTTCTGAAGATGGAATAATAACAACTTTTTTGTTAATGAACAGGGTCTTACCTTCTGCCCTTTTGTGGGTAGTCCTCACATCCCCTGAAGAATCATCACTAAAAGCAACATTATTATATACCGAACAATTCTTCAGTTTACCAGATGACAGATGAGTCAGCGTCACCGCAGCCTGAGGATCCGTCCATTGGAATGATCCCGGTTTCAATCCAAGTATCCGTCCATTGGAATGCGTCTGAGGAAAATGCTGTCCAGTGTTTTCGCCACCATTGCCAAATTCTCAAGGAGAAAGGGCATTGAATCCAGATGTGTGTGGTTGTCTCCCAGGCCTGTCTCTTATACACATCTAGATGTGTATAAGAGACAGGAAAACAACTTGTTTAGGCAGGTTGCATCCTCAAGTGGTAAAGAGTGGTTTTTATGGTCTTCGGTCCTTTCACCACTTCAAGACCATTCAGGATT
>BFEA01000153.1:2033374-2044603 GCA_003427395.1 Chara braunii | reverse complement strand
AAACCCATAGAATTGAAGCTTCCCGCCAATGCAAAATGGCAAACTAAATGGCCAACAAATAATTTTAAAAGTCGTCTACTCGCCAAAGGGCAGCTATCTCCAACAAAACAAAGCAATCGACGCTAGCACACGATACAGAAAAGGATTAACGATTGGCGCTCGTCACGGACGGCTGCACGTGGTCGAAAGCCAAAGAGCACAGGCGTAAATCTGTCCTTGTCGGTCTTGCAAGTGGTCGAAAGCCAAAGAGCACAGGCGTAAATCTGTCCTAGTCGGTCCGAGCCGGTCCGAGCCGGTCCGAGCCCCCAGGGAGCGTTAACTGCCGCGGGCCACGTTGGAGAAAAATAGCTGGGGTTCAAGATTGTCAGAAAAGCCACCTCAGGCTTGTGGGAGCCCAGCGTTCATAGCTATGTAACGGCTCTTTCAGAGATGTCAGAAAGTAGTCGCAGGCCTGTGGCAGCCGAGCTTTCAAAGCGACGGAAAGCCGTTGGATCTTGCTCTGATGATCTATCTGATTGTTTGACCGAATCTGGACTAAAACTTGGGCTACGTTTCAACTGGGTCTACGGTCTGAGGAAGGCCAACGCATGGCAGCGCGAAGCCATATATATATATATATATATATATATATATATATATATATATATATATATCGTATATATTTTCTAATTTCAACCACCACTACCTTTCACAGGCAAACGCAAAGTCCATCTGGGGCGTGGTCCCACTAGCAAAGAGGATCTGATAGAATCCACGCATCTGGACGTGTTTGTGGAGAGGTGCAGGAATTTCAAATCGAGATTGAACTGCTTTTCTGCATCTCTGCATAAAACACATCCAGATTCTGGCATTCGATCCGATCCTCTTTGCTAGTGGGACCTCGGCCCTGATAGCCATTTCTCGATTTACGCGTGTCATCCTTGCGCAGGGGCCATGCTAATCTTCTCTGTATCGTTCCAATTTTAACGGATGTCCCCAAGGACACTCCTTAAAACACGGGACCCAGGACAGTGTTGGAGGCCGAAGAAAAGAAAAGAAAAAAAAAAGAAAAAAACTTCAAATGCAGGGACGTAAAAAAAAAAAAACCAAAAAAAAAAAAAAAAAAAAAAGAAAGCAGGGACGTCGGGGGAAGGCCCTCACGAAGGTGGAAGTTGCAGAAGTGCTTCGAGGAATGTATCTTGCCACCACGTGTGGAAAGAGTTTTTTCTGTTTTTTTTTGTTTTTTTTTGTTTTGCTTTTGTTCCAGTGTCGTTGTAGTGCCCTGCCAGCCAGGCAGGGCCAGGGCGTGTTTTACGGGTGGCACGTAACTGTCTCGACGCTGTAGCATCCGGGGCCAAGTCCCACTAGCAGAAGCGTTGAGCTACCTCAACGCCTGAATCTGGACGTGTTTGTGGATACGTGCAGTTCAGGAAACTCAACACCAATTCGGCGCATCTCCGCAAAAACGTCCACATTCAGGCGTTGAGGTAGCTCAACGCTGCTAGTGGGACTTGGCCCCCGACCTCGATCACACAGCGTAAGGGAGCCTTTTTGTTTTTTCTTTTTCTTTTGTTCTTATGGTTGTTCGTCCGTGAACGCCCTCACTGAGGGCACGGTCACCAAAAAAAAAAAAAAAAAAAAGGGCACGGTCACACGAAGACCTCATAGAATGGATCTGGTGGCCGTCGAGGCATTCGGGAAGTTTCATTTTTTGTTTTGTTTTTCGTCTTTCTTTTTTTTCTTTGCTCCTTCTCCTATGAAACTGACCCGGGGCCAAGTCCCACTACAGTAGCAGCGTTGAGTTTCCTCAACGCCTGAACCTGGAAGTATTCGTAGCTATGTGCGGTTGAGGAAACTCGACGCGATTTCGGCACATCTCAACAAACACGTCCAGATTTGGTCGTTGCGGAAACTCAACCTTGCTAGTGGGACTTGGCCCCCGGGTCGGCAAAACTCGGTGCGCAGTGAAAATCAGGTTCGGAAAAAAAAACAGGCTCGGAGGAAACATGGGCCAAAAACTGGATCCGAGGGAACGTGCGGCAAAAAAAGGCTCGGAGGGAACACGCGGCAAAAACAGGCTCAGCAACCCCTTAGCAGCCACATCCGTGCTCGAAGCCTTTTTTTTTTTTGGAGTAAGGCCTTTTTTATTGTCGTCGTAGTATTTCGGGGAACCCGTTAGCCGCCACATCCGTGCTCAAGCCTCCAACGAGGGAAGATGCACGAGCTGGACGCATGACCAGGTATCGCTACAGCAGCTGGGCGACACGGGCCAGGGGTCAGCCGGTGGCATAAGGACCGAGCTTCACCGATGGGACAGTCAGCCTGCCCTCCGGGGCAAGGTCCCACTTGCACGGATTACGAGAATCTGGCCGTAGGTCTTTGTTATCTACGGTCAATCTCGCTTAATTCGTGCAAGTGTGATCTAGCCCCCGGTCCCCTCCCCCTATGAGCTTCAGCAGTCTCTGCTCAATGCTACTCGGGGGGACCAATGGCATATCTCAGTGTGGCGGGCGCCAAGCTTGCCCAGGGGCTAGGTCCCACTTGCACGAATTAAGAGATACTGACCGCAGATAGCAAAGATCAACGGCCGAGATCTCGTAATTTGCGCAAGTGGGACCTTGCCCCAGGAAGGCACATGAGGCCAACGGGGATTGAACGCAAGCCCTCCTGTAGGCCGCTGGATGCGGAGAAATTCTCAGGGCGGCACGGGTGCGTCTAACGAGAGGAGAAAAAAAAAGGGGGGAAAAAAAATCCGAGACGCTTCATTCTCCAGACTGACGTATCGAGGGCTCGGCGTAGCCATGCAAGCTAACCCCTTCTTCCGCTGAACGCAACGGACCCTCGCAGGCACTCCATTGGAACAGAGTGCATTACCGGTAGTATTCTGTCCTGATCACACACCGACCGATGTGTTGTGGGCGCAAGCGACACCGTACAAACTCCATCGTCAGCTGTGTATAAAGCCGCATCGAGTTGCCCTCCACGTAACACAGCGTTACGATCGGTTCATCGTTCGCAGTTGTGTGTCTGCGAAACACGCCGGGGTCGGGCTGTATGTAAGCGCCGTCCAGAGCTGCCAGATCCTACCGTAGTGGGCTTGGGAGACTGAGCGACACGGCGCGTGATAGCTGCTCGCATCGCCGGCAGTGCTCATCTGTTGCTTCCGGGTAAGAGGAGACGAGAGCGGAGCGACGCGCAAGGCGACGAAGAGGAAGAATTAGAGGACGCAGGGTCAAGGTGATCAAGATCAAGCCTCGAGTTTTCGAATCCGTTTCGGCTATGGCGGCGATGGTGGCGCTTCTGTTGCTCGGCATTTTCCAGATGGCCGCTGCCGGAGGCGCTGAGGCTCCGCCGCCCGGCACGGTGCGCATCGTCGGCGTCAGCTCTAACGGCAACGGCTGTCCACCTGGAAGTACCGAGGTCATCCTGTCGTCGGACTTGCTGGCGATCACTGCCATTTTCAGCAAGTACACGGCCTCCACCCCGGGAGCGGTAGCGGAGCGGCGGAAGTCGTGCACGCTGTCCGTGGACCTCGTATACCCTACTGGGTTTTCTTACGCCGTGGCGACCGTCACTTACCGTGGCTACGCCCAGCTGGAGAAGGGTGTAGTCGGCACTCTGGCGGCGTCGTACTACTTCTCGGGCGTCCCCGGGACGGTCAAGACTCTCCGCAAGCTGCCGTCTCCCATCAACGACAACTTCGAGTACACCGACAAGTTCGTCACCTTGGCCTATACCCCGTGTGACTTGAAAGCGCCCAGGAACCTGAACCTCAAGTCGGAGATCAGAGTCACGCCGTCAAAATCGTCTTCGAAGGCCGCCGGGCTCATCACTGTCGATTCGAAGGATTTATCGCTGAAGCAGATCTTCAGTCTGACATGGGAGAAGTGCTAAGGGCATGGCTATACTGGGGCTTTCCTACCGAGTATCTGACTGCAAACCGTAGCCAGATGCAGGGGGGAAAGTCGTAGAGTGAGCGTGACCTCAGCTAAACGAAGCAGGCATTAACAAGCTCCGGCGGTCGTTAGACATGATCAGACAGCTAAGCAATCACTCTGAGTGGAGCGACCGGTATCGGAGGCGCGCTGGTAGCTGAGCAAGAAGTGGACAGGTCGGCAAACACGGCGGCCGGACGTGGCGAGGATAGTTGTTTTCCCGTACTTGGTTGTTTGAGCTCGATAGGGGAAAGCCCAGATGCAGATGTGCTTGCTAGTAATATCTGTGTAGGCCGTAACGGCGTAGTTAATGTCCCGCAAATGGAGATAGATTCCACGTAATGTAGTAAGTAATTAACCACGAGGACGACCACGGTATCGTAGAGTACCCCAGATGACTACTAGTAGTCTTGAGTAAGAACGCGCTGGCGTGTAGAACGTCCGGTCGGGATGACTCGAAGCCGAGTGCGGTGAAGTAGACGAGGGTAGGGAGATACAGGCCTCCTGGTCCTGTGCCTCGAGTACGTTGCTTTTCTTTGGCGATGGCTGTGAGTTTTAAGTTGAAATGAGATGGACTATCTCGACCGCGGAGGCAGAAAATGGGATAAGTCGTGAATATGAGTTGTACTTGTAATGAAGAAGTCGTCTTCTCTAATGCATTTCTTCATATGAATTCAGTTGCGTGGACCGACTTCACTGTTCGCCCTGATCAACGTGCGCTTATCTGCTGTCTCAGCTTGTTCACGTGTCTTCCCCTCGGATGATTTGATTGTCTTTTTCTCTGACGAGTTGTCGGGCATTGCCCATTGTATGCTTTCGTCTTTTTCCCCATTTGTCTTTGTCGTCGATGGGCTGTCTTGTTTCGGTTTGATGTGGGAATGGTGTGAAGTTGTGAACGATTGAACGTCTAAGGCTTAGCCCTAAGCATCACTCCAGCGTAGTTGGATCTTTTTTCGTTCTTGTCGGCCTTTGTCGTCGATGTGCTGTCTTGTTTCGGTTCGATGTGGCAATGCTGTGAAGTTCTGGACAATGGAAAGAAAGTGATCCCGAGTTTCGATTGAACGTCTAAGACTTAGCCCAAGCATCACTCCCGCGTAGTTGGATCTTTATTCATTGTTGTCGGCGTAAAGAAACGCTCAAGCCAAGTTATTTATTTATTTCTTTTCTTTTGTTCTGGGCAGAAGGTGAACGTTCGCTGCGGTTAGCAAATGCGATTGGATGTAAGGCTTGGAATGTGGACGTTTGGGCAACAAGTGCAAGAAAGCAGAGGAATCTTTAGTTCTTGCACATCTGCACAAGCACATCCAGATTCGGGGGCGTTCAATCCAGTCCTCTTTGCTAGTGGGGGTGCGGAAATTAGATGGGAGGCACTGCTACGTGCAAAATGCACGCTCTTTGCATAGACGGACCCCCTCACCGGCGGGCCCACCGTACTCGCTGACGTCTGCTTATTGGGGTCGGGGGCACCATGCATGCTCGTCGTTGTGAGAGGTTGATATATGCTTTCCAGGGGTCCCCTGGCTTAGTAGTGGCGGGTAGGAACTGAAAATGTTTTATAGAGGGTTTCGAATATAAAAGCGAAAGAAAGAACTCAGCACTTGCAGGGCACATCTGCTGTCCCTTGGCGTGGTGGCCGAGGGGATTGAAGATCGTATGGAATCCTTGTACCTGTCCTGCCGTTGCTTCGTCCATCCACGCAACCTTCAGTAGAACGTCATGACTTCAATCCCGTGTGAAACTGGTGCTTATGGCCTGCGCAAGTGTGGCCCGCAAATCTCAAAGTCTCCGACTTTGGGATCCGGCCCTTCCATGGAAAGAGGCACTTCGAAATTCAGTTGATTGCTACGTGGCGCTTTGAAAATCCTGACTCTCTGCGCGATGCCCTGTTGGTCGCCTTTATTGTCGCACAGGGACAGTTGCTATTTTCTTTTTTGTAACCCAGTCCCTTTTTATTATTGCGGGGCCCAGTGCCCAAGGCAAATACACATAAACATGTAACAGAGGATTGAAGATCATATGGAATCCTTGTTCCTGGCCTGCCGTTGCTTCGTCCAACCACGCAACCTTCAATAAAACGTCATGACTTCAATCCTGTGCAAAGTTGATTCTTAGGGCCTGCGCAAGCGTGGCCCTGAAATCTCAAAATCTCCGACTTTGGGATCCGGCCCTTCCATGGAAAGAGGCATTTCGAAATTCAGTTGATTGCTATGTCGCACTTTGAAAATCCTGACTCTCTGCGCGATGCCATGTTGGTCGCCTGTACTGTTGCACGGGACAGTTGCAATTTTATTTTTATTTTTATTTTTTTGTGTTTATTTTTTTTACCGTCCTATTTTAGTATTGCGGGGCCCAGTATCCGAGGCAAATACACACAAACATGTAACAGACTCAGAGGTGGCACGGCCTCCAACCGTCCACCCCAGGGGCTAGGTACCACTTGCACGAATTATGAGATACTGACCGTACATAACAAAGATCAACGGCCGAATTCTCATAATTTGCGCAAGTGGGACCTTGCCCCAGGTGTAGCCTCAGCCCTGTGAACAATGAGCATCAACAACAGACCCAAGAAACCTACAAGAGAAAAAAGAACTTGTAATGCCTATCATATCAATTGGGGATGAGGAAAAGGAAGGGTTTCAACAAAACTAACGAGTCCAAATATACTTGCCTGTACTTGGTTTAAAAAACAGCTCAGTGGAAAAAGCAATGAAAAAGGAGAAAGGCCAAGAAAGTTGTCTATTGAGAATAAGTACTGGTAAAAAAAGCAGCTGAGTCATCTGTTGTGAAGTGGGAAACAAAATCTATTGAATTCTAAGAAGGGCTTGGCAAATTCAATACCAGCGTGTTGGTCTGGTTCGGGCTCATTGTTCCGCTTCGGATTTGATGTAGTTCAGTGGTTAAGAGCACCTGTTCGAAATGCGCATTGTGCCATGATTGTGGTATGAGGTTGTGGGTTCAAATCTGCAGCCTTGCGCATGGACATCGGCAGGGTGATAGCGTTAGAATGACGCACGGCTGGACATACACTACCCTCTGATCACTACATGGTTATGATTACAGACCCTGCCTGTATTGGTCAGGGGATCCAGTCCGGGTGTTGTACGCGGGTTCCGCAGGGCTTGCTTGGGGTGTTGGTCTTGGTCGTTCCATTCTGCAGCCTTGCGCATGGACACCCGCAGGGCAGTTGAATGACGTACGGCTGGACATACAGTATCCTCTGAGCACTACATGGTTATGATTACAGACCCTGCCTGTATTGGTCAGGGGATCAAGTCCTGGGTGTTGTATGCTGGTTCTGGGTTCCGCAGGGCTTGCTTGGGGTGTTGGTCTTGGTCGTTCCATTCTGCTCCCCGGTCTGATATACCACACACACGTGCTATTTCCGATTGTTGCTCATATGGTTGAGTCTTCCAGTTACATCTCACAGGTCAGGGGTACGAGCTTGGTAACAGACTTTGCGGGGGTTCTGTCCAGTCTGGCCCGTTATACATGGTATTCTCAACACACATATAGTGCTGACATATGGCCTTCGGCCTCATATATGATTCATACTGCCTTCGGGTATACAACTGGCTTCTGGATATATACACATACATCATATATAGCCTTCGTCTGTGGTTTCCTGAGCACATACATATGGCAAAAGGGCTTACATTCATCTACAGTTTGACTGGGGGAGGGGTAGAATAGACTTAGACTCTAGGGTATAGAATATGGTAGTTACCCCAGCAGGTCTGAGTTCCACCTAGCCAAGGTAGGGGCAAGCTAGGGGAAGGACGGTAGGACTGTCAGTCTGATTTCCGCCTGGCCTTGGTAAGCTGGGGAAGGATGGTAGGCTGCCTGGCTGGGGTACTGACTGCTAGTTAGCTGTCCCCGAAAAATAAAAACCCAGTGGTCCATGATCTCTACAATAAGGATACGAGGTTGGTAGAATATAGTGGTGCCTGGCGTCTGAAGTTCCCGTACAGTGAGGCCTGTCCGATTTCGCTTCCACAGGGGCTGGGGTAATAGCTAGCCTTGGTGCCTATCACTACTGTCTGGTCCAAAGTCACCCACCTAGCGGTTGGCAGAGTGGGTTACACTGAGGTAAGATAGTTGGGGTAGGAGGTACGCTGGGAGTATTCATGAGTGGTAGGGTGGGAGGTGACCTCGTATCTTAGGACTGCGAAGGCTCATCGCTCCCGGTGATCCCTGTGTGCCTGGTAATTAGCCTCTACAACATCCTGGACTTTTCTTTTTAAAAAAGCAAAAGAAAAAAAAAAAGAGAAAAAGAAAAAAGAAATGTGCCAAAGGAGATATTCCCTGTACACCCATCTATGCACACCAGAGATGGGCAACTTGAAGCAGCCCAACGCTTCACGAACCATTGCAGCCTTGCCCGAAGAAAAGGGGCTTCGCAGACTTGTCTTTGCCAATCCAGATAAACAATTTGACTTATGTTGGGAGGCCCTGCCGATCCATGAACTAGTGACAGAAAAAGACCTAATAGACCCATTCAGAATCCTATACCTGGACATTAAGCAAGTAACCTACTCAAAATGAAATAGAGGCCAACACATCTTTTTTTTTTTTTTTTTTTTTTTTTTTTTTTTTTTTGGAACAAATGCTGCAGTCTATTTGCGGGGAGCAGCAGGTGCTGGGAACAGGGCCCAACGTCCCATATAGAATTCTTCAATTTCTTTGACATACCAGGGCCATTACCTGGCTTCAGCTACGGACAATCTGAGAACTGGAGTTCAGGAAAATTTAGGAAAAACATGGATAACTGCTGACCTATTGCTAGGCTACTCGAGCAGCAACTTCTAAGTCAAAAAGGAAAGCTACAGAAGTCCTTCAAATGCTCAAAAACCCTGGAATCCCTCAAACCCTCTTAAATTCTCTAAGACTGAGTTATTCGCTGCCGAGCTCTCCCAGGCCTCATGACCCCACCCCACAAGGCTACAGGGCAACAGGACTCACCCCAGTTCACTTGGAATGCCCGCCCCAAGGCATTCCCTGATCTCTCTACCAGGCGGCACGCTCCTGCTACTAACAGTTTACAGGTCAACCCCCCAGCACCGGCCAGCCTTGTTCTGGCATCGAAAAACCGCAGATCCATGAATATGACAGCATCAAAGAAGCCTGAAGTGAGTTGCAAGAAATACCGAAAATCCTGAAGCATTCTCAAGACCGCCAGAAGCAACCCAGAACCACAAATTTGTTTGTGAAAATTAAGAACCAATTAGGATAATTTGGAAGCCTATATAATAAAAAAAACACGTTAACACCAGTGCTATTCAACCGACCAGCCTCCAGCTGCCTCAACCCTCGTATCCTAGATACCAAGCTCTACCAGGTCTCACGCCCCCAACCGCTGGGTTACAGGGCAGCGGGGAACCAAACCCCAGCTTCGGGCAGCATTGTTCTGGCATCGGCCAACCAAAAGTGGAAATTGTGCCGTTTCCACTTGGCTGAATTGGGCCCACCAGCCCTCGGCCCGTTCATCCCAAAATCCATGCCCGTTAACGCGGAGCACTTTCAGGAGGTACTCGTGGATATGATTGTGAAACCCGCCGCCGGACGATCCGCTGAAAACCACCACCACAACGAGGGTTTCAAGACATTCGGCTCCCTTGTGCACTCTGGTCAAGCTCAACAAACCCAGACCACCTAAAACCTCCCCTATCACAGTGGAGCCACCAACCCCATCCCTTTTGCGCCCTATTTTCGTCCTACTAACTAGGCCCCTCGCAAGCAGGAGGTGTCATATCCCTTAAACTACTAACCTCACTTAGCCAATCAACACTCACCCTACCTATGCGACGCCAACATGGAAGGGTAAGCTAAAGTTAGAAGAAAAAAAAAAACATCCAAATCTAAGTATCTCACACACGATCAACGCAAAAACAAAGTATGTGATGCCCAAACCTCACGCCCGGTGCGACTTCCTGATCAGTGTGTGTGTGGGACTGGAAGTGTGAAATGGGGTGTGCCAAGGATTTTTGGGAAAGTGGGGGTGGAGTCTCAGGTCGGAACTGAAATCTCCTGTGACAAGTTTCAGAGATAGGAATGCAGGAGGATAAGCGCGGGTCAAAGTCTGTTTCTATGCTTCTGAGTGTGGGTTACCACCTTTGTTGGTTCCGTCGTCTGGGTCGGACTCGTATTTGATGCACGGTCGGGACGCTATGCCTATCGTGCTGTCGGACCACTTGTTGGCGTCGTGCGTCACTGGTCTCAGAATCTGACGCGGCTGCCCTTAGCCGAAGGCTGTGCGCCCGCCGCTCTTCCTCCGAGCGAGTTCGCCGGATGAAACCAGAGGCTCGGTACTCGTGGGCTTGCTAGCACTCCAAGCACGGGGGTTGGGGCCAATACGGAGCGATTGCGCGCCAGGGGATGATGGTCAGCGAATGGAAGGCCAGTATGCTGTGGTAGGGAGGGAAGTCGGTTTCCATAATAATTACTCCTGGTTCTGCGACAAGGTGACAAGTGTACGAGTTGGGGAATTCCGGGCGGTGGGGAATGCGTTCTCGAGCTCGGTCACTGTCCCACTCACAGATACGTTTGTTTCCCACTGGGTATGGAAATTCAGGAAGTTCTCCCCTCGGCCGTGCAGACATACACACGCGCTCCCAATACTCCTAGAATTCCGGATCCCTTAGACACTCATGGTCAGTAAAACGAAAAGAGAGTTCAATATTCATGCTGTGGGGTGAGGCAGAAACTCAGTCATTCGAAAAGTTGGACCGAGCACAGGTGTTGCAGACACGTGTGTAGGCTATGTTTGTCTGATCGGGCTTACATGTGTGTGCACAAGGCCTGCCCTTCGGGACCGATGGACAAAGACCAATGACCCGCGCCTCATATACGCTGGTCCGTTAACCGAGGGTGGATAGTCCTATCGCAAGACAGACATCTGATGATCTAGCATGCTTAGTTAATTTCGACTGAAAAACACCCATCGTCCACACGTCCAGTTTCATGCATACATAAAAAGCAAGGCGACAATCGTTCATGCACCAAGATCATACAAAATTTGATCGTAGGCTATTAACCAATCAATGTGGTCCATCCATATAGAGGGAAGAACAAAGGGGGAGAAACAATCATGCATCAATCAGTAGGGACAGACAAAGAAAAGAGCTGAGATGTCGATCAAAGGAAACAAAGGCAACTTGCACCAAATACCAAAATTGCTCAGAGGGGTAGAAGAAGAATAAAAAATGGCTTAGAGGGATAGAAGAAGAATCTCATCGCACACTTCCCGCCTCTCTCTCTCTCTCTCTCTCTCTCTCTCTCTCTCTCTCTCTCTCTCTCTCTCTCTCTCTCTCTCTCT
>BFEA01000153.1:2012305-2030275 GCA_003427395.1 Chara braunii | reverse complement strand
CCCCCCCGACGAGCAGCACCACATCTGCTCTTCGGATGAACGAATCCCATAGAGTGATATCAGTCACATCGATGACCAAATAGTTGCCCGAAGATGGGAGTAGATATTGTCGCCGTCAAGTTCGGTACACGTGGACCACAGTAGTTGTGGCGTTAACGTACGAGGGAGCGTCGCTGGTGTGGACCGCTCGTCACAGCTTGAAAGGATATCTAGGGGCAGATAGTCTACGAGCTGGGCCAGGAACACCAGAACTTCGCTCGTAATCGGCTCGAGATATCCGTCCCACACCTTCCCGAAGAGTATCCCCAACAGTTCTCCCTTCGTGTCCGTCCTCCAGGCTTGGACGATCAACAACTCCACCTCATTCTTGGGAACTTCGTCTTCCTCGTCTTTATTTGCCGGCTCTGCCCAATGAAACACCAACTCGAGAAGGAAAAAATTGAGTGTGACGTACGCTTGCCACCACTCCGCCCACTTGCTCACGTCCAGGATGGGCACGTCCAGCTGCTTGAGTTGAAAGGAGAGGGGAGGGTCCGTGGTAGACTGCCAGAAGGTAAGGAGATCGGAAGGAAGCTCGAAGGTCGAAAGGTGGTGCCGATTAATTGAGGCAGCGTGAAAGGAAGACGCTGCGGGAAGACGACCTCTGGCGCATCAGGAGAGATTTGGAGTGGGCTGAGATCATCTTTACCTTCTCCCCCTTCACCATGAGCTTTTCCACCGAGCAGGTCATCAGCAAGCGTTTGATGAGACCCGAGGGACATATTTCGTCGATCCAGCAAGTGCAGCAGCCACGATTGAGTCCAGATCTGCTCCGATTCAAGGGTTTCTTCAGTACGGCCGCCATCCACGAGGCGGCAGAATTTTGGTTCGCAAGAATTAGCGAGCGAGCGAGAGTGTTGGCCGAGGCGTCGGCTTTTCTGCGGCTGTCACCACCAGGCGTCAGCCACGTGATAGTGGTCTTCGCCTTCACCGGTGATCTTATGGCGTTGCATCCGGCAGCTCATACAGGCATCTTTCAACAACTGCGACTTTGGGCGCGGGATCTCACGGCCGCCTGGGTCCAGCTGTTAGCGCTACCTGGCGATCGAATCAACTCCACTGAGTAGTCGAGTTTGGGGTCGTCACTTTCCTCGAAGGACGACGTTGTCAATGGAGGAGAAGGAGAAGGAGGTAAGGGAAGAAGGTAGGACACATGTCGAATGATCGGTCGAGCCGATCGGCTTCCCGAGACTTCCGGCGCAAGCCGCACTGTGTTCGCTCCGCTAGGACCGAGCTCGACTACGTGACATCGCCCGAAGAATTGTGGCGCTAACTTGCCCTGGCGAGCACATTTCCTCACCTGCACTATGTCCCCTAATTTATACTGGGGCCGAGGCCCGACATTCCCATTTCGGGCCTCATAGCTCCGGACTTGTCGTCCATGGGCCATTTCGGTTATCTGCTGTCTTTTTTGGGCCAACCGCGGGAGGTCTCTTTCCATCAACTCTAAATGGTGTTGGGCCTTGTCCTTAACCGTGACCCTCGTGGTTCTTCGAGCTAGAGTCATTTCGTCGTTCAGGCTCTGTAGAGCCACACATTCAAGACTGTTAGTCTGTAGTTGAAAAGGGGTCAGACCTGTGGACTCATGAGGGGTCCCCCGGTGGATAGCGAGGATGTGGTCTACAATATCAGGCCAAGGCCTCGTGTCTCTAGCCGCGATATTTCTCCGCAAGGCCGTCTTGATAACCCTATTTGCGTTTTCTACCAGTCCGTTCGATTGCGACATATGGGGAGCCGTATTACGGATGGAGATGCCATGTATGACTAGGCTCGTTAAGACTTTTCTTCGGAATTCTGCCCCGTTGTCCGTTAAAATTTCCTTTGTATCCTAATGCATTCCGAGGAAACGGTTGACATACCGCACGATTTCCGCCATCTATCTCGTTTTACACGGGTATGCCTCGATCCATTTCGAGAAATCATCCATGAATACCAAAAGAATTGAATACTCGCAGCTATTCGGTACAGAGAGCACAATAATATCCGTGTTATCCATGCTAACCCTTTGGAATGGCCGTTCGACAATAGTGGGCACTATTGACCTAGGTGGCTGAATCGGCGCCTTATCCGCCGCGCAGACTGAACAATTTTTAACAATGAATTTAACATCGTCCCCGATATTGGACCAGTACCGTTCATTTTTGTTAATCACGACCCCTGTGATCCTAACAGCAAAGTGAGCGGCGGTTTCCTCGTGGGCCGACTTAACTTAGTTGTACCTCATGAACAGATGAGGCACTGACATCCATATCCCACTACCATTAGTCTTTCGTTTTTCTAACCGTCTGTCGTTCCATCGGTAATCCCGTGCCCTCTCGTTAGCTCGCCTCCGATCTTCCTTGGTGAATTTCCGGAGGGAGTTCCTGACCACCGTGGCTATCAAAACGATATCCGTCCATACTTCCGCCCGTCAAAATTTACATGTGTTTTCCAGTCCTTCGGACGTGGCTTCGAGGAATCGAGCCTCCGTTGTGATTTTATCGGTTCGACATATAGGACATAACCAGATTTTTTCCGCGTTTCTGTACTGGATACAGAAGCCGTGGGCCCGGGAGACACACCGTTCACAATCTACCCACTCGACATATCCCTCCCCACTAGGACGCATGCGAACCGAATAGATCCGCGATATTGCTTTACAAAAATAACAAAATTTGTCGGGCAAGGAAAAAAGAGAAGAGGATGGGAGGGGAGAAAGAGGGTCTCTATAGTTACCTTCTCCACCCATCGCCATTGTGTCCACATGTCATTTTTTGGAAGGTCGGGGGAGAATGGCCAGTTCTCCGTATATGGGTCCCTAGGCTGGCTCTGGCTCCTTCCACGAAGTAATCTCTTCACCTTTTGCCACCTTGCTTGGCCGATGCAGTCGTGTCAACCCGTACAAATTCCCGTACTTTTCCGTCTTTCGATGAATGATATCGAAGTCGTACGCCTATAGCCGAACAACCCATCAATCAATCATCCTTGTGTACTTGGTGAGCCTTTTGGACATGTGAGCGAAAAATGTTTTGTTGTCGACCACGTACCCAGATGAACATGCCACTTAGAGAGGTTGTTCCTATTTCCGCCTTCGATACAATATCGCAGGAGTAGGCACTGCATTATGCATGACAAACCAAAGTAACCTCACATGTTAGCCACCGCCAGGCATGCCACTGTTAACCAAAAAAGATGCAGCCTGTCTAGGTGAATGGTGTATTTGAGGCTTCTCCACTTGATTATAATGCTCCATTCAACGTCAACTAGCAGTAGTAACAGGGAATAGGCCAGTTGAGGAGATTGATAAAACAAATTTTGAATCTGGCCCTACTTGTATTAATTTTGCCAGAGAACCAATCCCTGGGGTCAACTGGGAGGTCTTTTGAGCTAGTACGCAATTGGCATAGTAGGGAGTCTATGTGTATTCCTCGCGTCTACTCAAGGAAACACACAACTACTGGCCCTCGCAAGAGAGATTGGATCAGAGCTAGAAAAAGTTTTTTGAAGGGGCTCCGTGTCCTTCATAGCCAGTGGCAATCTCTCAACGTATCACTTTCCAGTAGTCTACAGACACCTGTTTTTCAAACTTCCATAGACGACCGGGTGAGGAAACGTACCGTCTTTGAACCAAGCTCCCGCTTGACATAGCGAATTTTGCAATATGTGTTTCCAACCTTGTGGTAGCACTCCGAAATTCCAACCTTGTGGCAACACTCCGAAAATCACATGTACTAGGTTCTGGAAGTGGTGATGATTGGTTGCTTGACAAACATTTTTTGACACCAATAAGAAGTAGATTTCAATTTTTTGTGTTTTCTGCCAAATTCTAGTATTTTTTCAGTATCTTAAAAATTTTTCTTTCCAGGTTTTGATCTCGTAACCTTTCGAGGATATTTAACTATATTTTTTTGATACTTTGCTTAGGCTGATACTTTCTAGAATCCTCTTAGTACCACTTCTGGATTTTCAGTTTCGGTTAAACCTTAAATTCGCTAGAAGAACTCGAACTTGGGACTTATGACTTGTATTTCTGAAAGACTTTCGACAGTTTAGCTGGATGAACTAGAGGTCGTCGAACATGTTGTCGGAGAATCATTGTTGGAGTAGGATGTAAAAGTATGAATGGTTAGTATTGACGTCATCTTGTGTTAGGCGTTCTAAGACACGCCGGACATGCGACCGAGATAAACACAGTGTCATGTCTTTTGCCTGACATATGTTTAGTTTTGAACTTCATGATTATCTTTTAACACAATTATCTGCGCTCGGTTCTATTATATTCTTGTCTTATTCCTGTGTGGTGTGCTTATGTATGCTACATATATCATATATGTGCCCGAGCAATTGTGTGTTTGAACACTTTGACTGATGTTTGCAACATTCGTTGACACACTCGGTTCTATTCTATTCTTGTCTTATTCCTGTGTGGTGTGCTTATGTATGCTACATATATGTGCCCGAGCAATTGTGTGTTTGAACACTTTGACTGATGTTTACAACATTCGTTGATACACTAACCAACGTAGCAATTGTACTACGGTTGTGTGATTGCGCTCTCTACCACCACCACCACCACCAATTTGCTTATTATCTCAGCCTATGCTTCCGATTTTTTTTATTATTTTTTTTAAAGTGTTTTTACTCTTAAATCAATCCTTCATTATCGTTTTTGGCTTACCCACCTCCTTCTTCTTCCGAGTCTGTTCAAAATGGATCTGCAACTAGTACGTCATTACAACTGAAAGGCAGGGCATTTCACTAGAGACGGTCGAACTCGTATGTGAGATATAGAGCAACACACGAATCAAGTAAATCATTCAAATCGAGTATCCACATTGAATCCGTCCTCGATTCTACCATATTTAGGGACCATCGTTCTGTATTAAGCATCATTGGAAGACGTAGGTAGCAACCAAGGGTCTAGCGGGTACAACGACGAATATGGCGGGTACAACAATGACCATAGATGACCTTGGAATCTAGACCAGAGGGATAGGAACAACAATGCGAAAAAAATGGAAAACTCGATGTCAAAAGAAATGACAGAGAGAGGGCGAGTTAAGAAAAGAAAGGAAAAAACAATATAAAAATAAAAGGAGGCGAAGAGAGTGAAAGAGGCAGAATAAAAGAAGCTTGCAGAGACTAAAGACAAGGAAGAACTCATAGCAAATAATTGGGTAGGTGGTCGAAAGTCCAATGAAGCGTGAGTGTGAAGAAGTTATGGGAAGAAAGATAGGAGAGGGAGATCACCCGATTGCGACAACTACGAAAGAATTCCATAAAATAACGGAGATGCGGATGCAGAAAAATAAGAGGGAAAAAAACGAGAAGATTGTAAGATTGAAACAAACAATGGTGAATCTTCAGAGAAAAGAATGTACAATAAGTCAATCAGAAAAAAAAATTGTCGTCGTTGAGAATATACAATTAACACGCAATCCACGATGTGATGTATCTAAAGAAACAAATCAATAAACTGAAAAGAGTTGTAAATACAAGTGGCAAGGAACTGACACCCATACAATTTGTGAAGATGAGGAATGAGGATAGAGAGGCGTTTAGGAGAAGAGTATTTGGGTACTGTCAAAGTTGACGAAGAAGGGCATCAAAAAGTTGTGCGATGAGGAGAATTTTGATTAGGCCAAATTAAACAACCGAAATTCCTGATATATATACAGGCGGTGTATATGACAAGCACAACGCTCAATGGACCATTGGTGAAGAAGATGCTAGGGAAACAGAAGAACCTACGAAATCGAAAGACTTGGTGAAAGAAAGCTAGTATGAGAAGAATGACGACGCTACTACAGACGGATGGTATGAACGGTTATCGAGAGTGGGTGAGATCACAAAACATGCTTTTGCTTGCACGGATGCACGCAAAAATAGAGAATTGCAAAAAGACGGTAGGATTGATAATGTGTTTAGATTAGCAGTGATTTTTCTCATCCTCCTTTAACAAATTTCATGGTGTGACAAACTCATTCCATATATTCGTTATTTATTAGTTGTAGGATGTGTAGCACACCGAAAATTTTCGGATCTTTTCCGAACGTCCGAACATGTTCGAGTGTTCGGCCGAATGCCACCCGAATGTGTTCGGCCGAGCATATTAAAAAATAAAAAAAATTAAAAAATTGGGTTTTAATTTTTAACTCGAGTTTGGTTACGAATTTGACCATACCTCCAAGGCAAACGTTGTTTGTATTATTATTTTTACATAACATATATTGTTTTCAGATTTTTTGGAGATTTTTTTTTTTTTTAATATCTTTATGTTCGCGTTCGGAGAGTTTCGCCGCTCGTTCGCGTTCGGTCCTGAACGTTCGGGTTCGGTCACCGAACCCGAACACGATGCTACATAGGTTGTATGATATAATCTTACTTCCTGTACTGATCCGCTTATCTATGCTTTGGTGTCGCCATGGTGTAAACACGTATCAGGGAGATGTTCGAATAGGGCACTTCAATTTAGGTGGAAGGAGCATCTTTATCGGGTTACAACTCCATTGAATCTGAACATGAGGAATCGTCGACTATATAGGTGGCTTCCTCATTATCAAGTAGGTAGTTACGTAGCGATTCCAATTGCCTGTGTACATTCTGATCAGTAACAAACAACTAAATCTTATTGTAGCAGAACCTTTAGTCCATTTCTTAATTTTAATCTTATTTTACTTGAACCTTTAATCCATTCCTTAAATCTATTATGGCTTATGAGAGATGATGAGAACGAAGGACGAAGAGATCAAGGAAACATGAGCGGAGACGAAAAAAATGGGGTTAAAAGAGGGAGGATAGGTCAGGAGGAATAACAAAAACTTGGTTTTCTATTACCTTTGAATCGTATGTAGGAGTCATCCATATAAACCTTCTAAAAATCTTGGATATTTGATTTCAAAAGCATATTGAGACAGTGGTGGTAAAATGTGTGGGATCCGATGTGTTGATTGCTAAATGGAAACATCAGAAAATGCTTAAAAGGTGGTACGGATCTTCGATGATAAGATAAAGGATGAAGTCCATCTTTTTAAACACTGAAGGGGACAATCAGTATCGGGGCGAACTCTGTTTTTTGACAAGGTGTCGAGATATTGTTCTAAGTTTGAAAAGCAAAAGAGCGAGCCGATCAATTTACTAAGGAACCCATTGACATGCAAGAGACTTTATCGTAAGACGCTTGCTAAGCTCATTTAGTTACACAATTGCGTTTGGTGGGGGACGTGGCGTGGAAATGCTCAGGGGCGGGGTGGAGGAAGTGCGAGAGAAGATTTAAGACGGTGAACCTTAAGTGCAAGGTCCTTGAGATTGGTAGAGAGGGGGATGAGGAAGAAAGTGAGTGAGTTGTGATGGTAAGGGGAGATAGCGAGGACGTGCGAGTGAGACGTCGTCTAATCGACCTATGAAAAATAACCAAGACAACAGTGTCCTTCTTAAATACGTTTGTATCCGTGGACGGAGATGGAAGAGAGGAAGATATAATACATGGGAAGGGAGATGGTGTGAGAGGAGGAAGGGCACAGCGGGGTCATGATTACTCTTCCTCCACACAAGACACTCGATGAGTGGAGAGGTATCATTGACAACTCGATGAGATACGATATTGAGGACAATGAACTCCTTGCGATTATTCACTATGATGGGTGGAGGGCGCTCATAAGGGCATCCTGAGAATCACTCAAACGATTGACGACTAGGCTGCAATAAGAACGTGATAAACGTTAAGTATGTCAACCTCTTGAAGATAATCAGACAATTTCATACGAGAGCTGATGGGAGTATCAACAAGATAAAAGAAAATGACATGAAGGATGTGCCATGAGTTTGAACTTGCGAAGCATATCCCCTTCGAGTTGCAAGTATCCAGTGTCGACGACCACATCATCACCGACTTTGAATGAATTATTCATTCCCGATTAGTTGTCATGCGGGTATGAGAAGTGACTATGATATTATGTTGACTGTTAAATATATCGTGCATGTATATGACCTTCTTGTTAAGTGTTGACAACCATTGTGAAGGTGAAACTGACTGTGAGGGTGTGAGAAAGTCTGCAAACACTCGATGATGATAGCGTACGTCGCAATAATATGACGACATCCCCATGTTCGGTGAAACCGTGTGGTTGTATGAAATTTGTGTGTGGAATAAGTACAAGTTCTACCACCGACCATCAACAACTAACTTTCAAAGGATAGTATCAAAAATTTTGTTGGTGACTTTTGTTTAACCATCTATTTGAAGGTGGTACGGCGATGAGAAGCGGACCTGAGATCCTTTCATATCATGGAGGTGTCGCAAAAATGTGTTGGTAAAGTGTGGGTCACGACCATAAACAATGCTAAGAGGTAGACTGCGGTCTCTAAGGAGTTGCTTTAAGACAAGATCGACATCTCTTATGAATGTCAGCATCATGACAACACGATATAATATGTGAGTGTTTCGTGAGCTATCGACAACAACTAAGGTAACATTATGCCTGCGCTGAGAAAAAGGGTCGAAGGGACTGGTAGGTCTGTGGAGATGGACTGCCAATGAACCTCTAATATGGGTGGATGTTAGAGTAACCCATACGGAAGGTGCTTCGCACTGTTCACCTCTTGGTAAGTATGATATTCCTGGACATAACTCTGGATGAGGTAGTGACTGCAAACATGATCGCCGTTTTTTTGAAAACCCATATGATATGCAGATTGTTGATCATAGAAGTTAACGACGCTTGTGTTTCGATGTTAATCGAAAGTGAACATGGTGCCTGGTGGTGAGCATTGAAATTAGATACAAACATGATAGGATGTTCGACCCCTCGCATCAAAGGAATCTCACTGTATGAAAAATACTCAAGAAAGACTCGATAGTCCCAAATCGGGTATCCGAAGGGTGACGCTAAGTCCGCAATGACTCACATGACTTCCTTAGCGTTTGCCTAATCCCATGTCATAAATGGGGACCAAGCTGTGGATAACATAGAAGCATGAGAGGTAGAGAAAATATCCACATAGTTGATAGACGTAGTGATGAGAGTCACGGAGATAGAGGAAGCATTGGGGAGACCGGGCTCCAAGGGTCTGATCTCGGTGTGGTCACAAATAAAATCATAGTGGAGGAGATCCATGGTGTTCAAAACGTAAATTGTGATGTTTTGCTAATGCATGAAGTGGGTGAACTGGCAGAGGAACGTGAAAGGGATCAGGGTGGGACCTACTGGCAGGGGGTGATTGTCCTAGTGAGGTGAATGTGGTGGGGTGTGAGCCATAGTACCAAGGAAGCGGACACAATGGGTAAGATCATACTTCATTTTCCACACGAGTGTCTCGATCACAGGTCAGCCTTTATGGAACAGAACAGGTGCAACCATCAAGTGCTAAGGACAAAATCATACCCGATCTCCATCACATCAAAATGTGCAGAGGAATGACGACAGGGAACTGAGCAAGTATTGTCCGGCATCTTGAGGGGGAGAAAAAAACGAAGGTCAGACACCATCTGATCAAATAAGCACCGTGTTTTGTTATCTCTGAGGATAATGGAGATAGGTGAGCAAAACCCAGTGGTAGGAAGTCGAGCCTCCTCCCCAACACAACGGTGAGTGAAATCGCCCTAACAGCCGAGGTCCTATAATTCTTAGCACACCCTGATGCTTGTCCCTATAAGGACAAGGACAATAGGCACGGTGCGATTTGGGTCTATGGTCAAGGAGGCAACGTGATCGACACATGCATTTTTCTAGCTCGTCGCTCCTAACAAGCTTGAAGAATGCTGACATCTGAGATAGAAGACACAACATCATCGCGAGTCGTTAGTTCGATACTGCAACGAGCTATGTGAAGGGCGACGGGAATCAGAGGTGTTGGAGGAGGAAGAATGGAGACACTGATCTGCACAAAAGTAGACAGTAGCCTGACAGATGGTAGCGCAGAAAGAGTTGCGTATGTGGTGGACTAAGGAACCTCTAATTTGGTAGCCAAGCAGACAAACCGTGACTCAATGCTCATGAAGGCGACCGCAAACAAGGCCTTAGAGGTATGGTGCACCATAGCCAGGTGGATGCAGCGGTCAAGTGCCGCTTGACTGAGAGGTGGCGGACTTCTGACGGGAAGTGGTCTTGGTTGTTGAGGTATGCAACCGCTGAAACTAGCATGCAACCTCATACTTTGGGAAAACCAAAAGGAATACCTTCAAAGCTCCAGCTCATAATAAAACAAGTAATGAGAATCGCCTTCGAAAGAAATGATGCATCATTGGATCAGGTGAGTCGGACGTCCTGAAACACCTGGATGTGATGCCCAAGATCAATGGTCTCGAACCACCTCGTCTAGGTGATGCAATCGAGTTTGGACTGGTGGGTGCCGAGGTGGACCTTGAGGAACTACACAAACTCCTCGGAGGTAGGACTGGTGCCCTAGCAAAGGTGGTAAGTGAGGTAGTGCTCCCATGCTCTAGATGGGGAGTATATGATCATTCTCAACCACTGGGAAACGTGCGGCATGTCGTCATACCCGACAATTTTTTCACCACGGAGGGTGGGACTCCCGCTTTGATGATGTTGAGGGGGGAGGTCAAGGACTCAAGGTACAAGTCAACACAGCAGCGACCAAGGTATGAGCCGATAGGGATGGAGGACGGGGCTGACGACTGACAGTATTGACAGAGAGACAACATAGGTAGTGGTCAGTGTCACAGGAAATTGGGAAGGGTGGGTAAGGGATAAAGCGAGGGGGAGTAGGGCGTAGGAATCGTGCCTGGAGGATCGGTGGAGGTAGAGAGCAGGAAGAGAGAGGGGCACAGTAAGGAAGAGAATGTGGGGCAAGAGCTGGACAGCTCTGCCGGATAGCAGCGAGCTCTGCCTTGGCTTGAGTGATGGGTGTGTGGGGTAGAAGGGGTTGTCGGGACCTTGCCAAGTTGTGGATGAATCGACATCCTGATGGAGGGTGAGCTTGAGAATGACATCACTATACCAAAGGAATCTGAGTGGTACGGCATCAAACTGGGTGCCAGTGGACAAACAATCAGGCTCGATGCCTGTGTCCAGAGAGCGGGGATGGCAGAAAGAGTGGTGGAGGGCAAGGAGAAGGCCCATGCCATACTTGCTGGTTTGGACAATAACAATAGTTGCCGTGATGTAATGAGACTGCTGCGCGGGCATACCCGGTGAAATTTCAAAATATATATTAAAAATGATAAAGTAATAATTTAATAAATAAATAATGTGTGAGGAGGGGGAGAGTAATTTATTCTTTTGGAAATTTCGACAGCATTTCCGCAACCCCATGGGATGAAGATGTTCCAAAAAGGGAGGGACGACCACAAAAGTACATTAACAAATTAAATTTTCTAAAAATTGAACGTTTTGACAATATTTCCCCACCCCATGGGATCAAGATGTACCAAAAAGGGAGGGAACTCTATGAAAGTACATTAACGAATTTGAGAAAATAAATAAATAAACTAGGCTACCAGCCGGGCCACCCAAGGGCCAAGTCCCACTGGCATTGCTCCTGTTCCGGCAATGGGGACCTCCATGTTGTGTGACACTCCTTGCCACCACCGATTGCCATGGATCGTAGGGCAAGGCCATTCTCTTCATTTTCACGTTGGCTTATTGAGGCAGGCGGTGAACTCGTTGCTTCCCCATTGGCTGCACATGTTCACCTTATTTTGTCGAAGGTGGTCTGTGAGTCCTCCTCTCTGGGGCGGTGCACATCAAGCTAGAGAGTGGGACCGCTAGTCCCATTTCAGATATGGCGGTGATGAACCAAAAACAAAAAGGGGAAAGAAAAACCATGGGACCCTACTATGGGCCTCCCTCCACTCCTCACCACATGCAGAAAAGACGAATTATGGCTGTGTATCTTTCCATGTTCTTGTGGAAAAATCATTCGCAAAAAAAAAAGAAAAAAAAAGGGAGGGCAAAAACCCTGCATCACCAGGGGCCTGGTAGGTACATCATGCACATAATGCCAATACCGACCCGAAGGCCTATTGGCCATGGTCTGTTTGAGAAAGGAAAGCCTTCACCATTGCTCTCCACGGGTGGAATTTGGCAATGAACTTTCTTCAAGGACATGGAAAGACGCACTTCCATACGTTTTGTCTTTTGTGAATGTAGAGCTCAGTGCAGCTGGACCCATGAATTCATACCCCATACCTGGCGACGACAGGGGCAGCTTCCTCTGCGTTATTTTTTTGTTTTTGTACTCCAGGTGGAAGAGCTGTAAGCGCGCTACACAGCTGGAATTTTTTTTTGCCCACGGAGAAAATAAGGCCGCACAACGCCGTCCGCCGTCGCAATGTGCCTCGTAGTTCTGAAGACAGGAACAGGAGCAATGCTTGTGGGACTTGGCCACAGGTCACCCTATTCTGCCCGTTATGCAGGAAAACGAACCCAACAACTCTTTTTTTTTTTTGTTTTTTTTTTTTTGCCGAAGCTCAATTGCTTCTCCTTTCTTGCTTGAACTGATTGTAGGAGTCAGAACTTGAATTCATGTCCAAATTTCAAACTTCAAATTTCAAGAAAGAATGGAACTTCCAGAATAGTTCGGTAAACGAGACAGCCAACCGATACCCAAAAAAAAAGATGGCATGAGCTGCTAGCCCTTTCTGATTTGGCCACACGTGTCTCCGTCGGATTGTGTTTCAAATTTTCAAATAAAAGCTAGTCATAAAAAATGACGCTCCTAACGCGTTGAAGAACTCAAGGGTCTGAACAAGAGGAGAGTGAAATTTGTTTACTCTTTCCCAACCCACCCATCAGGGAGAGCCCTTCCTGAATGTAAATGCTTCAAGGGTGGTATTGCCCCCTCCTGCAGGCTTGTACGAGATGGACCCAGCTCCTCTTGCCAGCCCAGACTGCAGGCTTATACGAGATCGACCCAGCTCCTCTTGCCAGCACAGTATGGCACAGAACGCCAACGCATCTCGGACCAAAAGTCAACCTGGATGTTTTTGGAAAATTTTGATGAGATTGAACATGGCGGAGCCCACTTGCACGCGCGCCTCTCATTGGATTGCAGCGAAATCTGCCAGTGCTCAGGACTAGATGCAGCCTTATCCAGAACCAATACCTTTCTCGGCCTTTTGGCTAAGTAAGATCAAGTGTAGTATCTGTTCTGATCAGTTTAATATCTGATCCGTGGTCCATCGGAAAAAAAAAGAAAAAAAAAAGAAAAAAAGAAAAAAAGCCTTATCCAGAACCTTATCCAAATCCTTCTTGTGGTCTGAAAGATGAGAGAGATTGAGTAGAGGTCCTGTGCTTGCAGGCAATTGAACGGCTGTAGCCAATTGACCTGAACAACTTTTGTTTTTTTTTTGTTTTTTTTTTAATAAGAGACTGCTCATTTGATTATACAAGCTGGGAAATGGGCCCAGCTTCCCTCACATCAATAGCCGCAGCCACAGGGATGAGCCAGGCACTCCGGCCAGGCTTAACCCCACCGCAGCTAAATTTTGCCAGCTCTCAGAAGGCCAATGTTCATGTCACACTGCCGGCTCGCAGTCCGTTATAAAACTATATCATTAAACCATCTCATCTATCTACACTCTATCTACGCTGTATCTATCTATCTATCTGCACTCTGTCTGCTCTGTCTGCTCTGTCTGCACAGTCTGCACAGTCTGCACAGTTAAAGAATGAACTCTTACTCAACTCTTACTCCTTCAGCTATCTTCTTATCTTACAACTCTCCATAATCTGCACACACTATAGCTATTCACAGCTATTCACAGAAAAAATGCTGAAAATCTAACTTCTGGCGGCTTCCCTTGGGGTTGCCTCACCGTCAGCGGTCCTCACGGTCACATCGAAAATTTTTTCCATATTTCAATTTTTGGTTTTTTGCTTTTTTTTTTTGCTGGGCCCTCTGGTAGCCTAGAAAATAAATAACTAAATTAATAAATAACTAAGTAAATAAATAACTAACTAACTAACTAAATAAATAAATAACTAAATAATAACTGAATAAAGTAATAAACAAGTAAATAATAAAGAGTAGTTGATTGAGAAGAAGTGAAAAACAAACAATTGCGAAGACTAGTGTGAGAGTCTCTTTCGGGGGCCGAGATGGTGCTGGATAGTACATGCCGATAAGGAGGAAGAGCGACAACCTACACAGTGTGCAAATTGCCTCCCCGTGCCTTCCCCCTCGTCAGGTCGACCATTTGAGTTTTGGGCCTTGTAGAGCCAGTTGCTGGCGGGCCAGGCACCGGCTTGACCTGAAACCCCCCCCCCCTTTTCTCTGATCCATCTTGCTTTGTTCTTCCCTTTCCTTCTCTGTTATGCTTGCCGATGATAAGCAACTGGACTGGTGCCCTGTGCTTCCGCTTCCATTAGGGCTTGGAGGTTGGCGGGAAGAGTTGGGGACGCGTGAACGCACGGAGCGCTCCCACCTGACAAGGCTCGGTGGGCATCCCTTCCAGGTCCTCGGACTTGCCGAGGTCGTCTTCGTAACGGTGGAGCGTCAGGGCGGCGCGCGGCGGCGGCCATGGCAGCAAAGCTTTAGTGAGCATCGTGTCTACTGTTACGGGAGTGTCTTTGCGCAACAATAGGAATGACGACAGAACAGCAGGTAAGTTGACGTCGGCCACATGGCTTCAGATGGAAACCGCCGACAAGCTGCTGATGCATGGCTATCCAGCATGGAAGATTTATGCGCCAGCAATAGCATCGCGATACCCCCTAGCTGCTCGCCCTACGGTGCACCTGTTCTCTTCGTTCGGAAGAAGAACAAGGAGCTGCGCTTATGCATTGACTATCGCAAGCTTAATGCTCAAACCATTAAGAATGTCGGCCCGCTTCCACGCATCGACGATCGTCTCGAACGTTTGGGCGGCGCCAAGTATTTCTCGAAGTTGGACCTCAAATCCGGTTACCACCAGCTCGAGATCCATCCAAGAGATAGGTACAAAACCGCGTTCAAGACACGGTACGGGCACTTTGAGTGGGTCGTAATGCCATTCGGCCTCACGAATGCCTCAGCCACCTTCCAAGCGGCAATGACAACGGAGTTTCGCGATATGTTGGACCGGTTCGTGCTCATCTACCTCGATGACATCTTGGTGTATAGCCAAACTTTGGACGAGCACATCGTGCATCTACGTGCTGTTTTGGACAGGCTTCGTACGGCAAAGTACAAGGTCAACCGAGCCAAGTGCGAATTCGCACAGCAAGCGCTCGAGTACTTGGGCCACTTTGTGACGCGGCAAGGCATCCGTCCGCTTGCGGACAAGATCAAGTCCATTCAGGATTGGCCGGAACCGACCAACACCACGGAGGTTCGCTCTTTCATGGGATTGGCCGGGTACTACCAACGTTTCATCGGAGTATACGCACGGATCGCCGCACCTTTGTCCAGATTGCAGTCTCCACAGGTGCCCTTCCACTTCACCGATGAAGTCCGCAGTTCGTTCCACAAATTGAAAACGGCGCTGCTCCTCACCCCCGTCTTGAGTATCTACGATCCCACCTTGCCTACGAGAGTGACTACGAACGCTTCCGGCTACGACATGGGTGCAGTTTTGGAACAACGCGACGGAGTAGATTGGCATCCGGTTGAGTACTTCAGCCAAAAGGTGCCTCCCATCAACTCTGTTGATGATGCGCGGAAGGAGTTGCTCGCGTTCGTCACGGTACTCGAGCGTTGGCGACACTTCCTCCTCGGGCGTCGTAGGTTCACTTGGGTGACAAATAATAACCCATTGACCTACTATAAGATGCAAGACACGGTGAGCAGCACGATTCCTCGGTGGATGTACTTCATCGATCAGTTCGACTTCACACCGTAACATATTCCGGGCCTCTCCATCCAACCAAGCTGCAGATGCTCTCTCGCGAAGATCAGATCTTTGCGCAGTGACTCACCACGCGTTCAGTTTCGACGAAGCCCTATATCAGCATTTTGTGCGAGCATACAAGTCTGATCCGGATTACAGCACGCTCTATGAACAACTATCCTCCAATCACCCGCTGGCCAGCCATTATCGCATCGTCGATGGCTACCTGCTGCTTCACTCACGAGGCAAGGACTTACTATGCGTCCCACACGACCGTCGCTTACGGACTCGTCTCCTCGGCGAGTACCATGACTCGAGACTCGCCGGCCACCTCGAAGTCAACCGTACGATCGCAAGACTTCGGCAGTGATTCCGGTGGCCTGACCTCATTACCGACGTCACTTAGTATTGCGACTCTTGCGAAGTTTGCGGACAAAGCAAACCCTGCAATCGCAACCCCTACGGTGAGTTACGCACGTTGCCAATTCCACGGGAACCCGGCCTCTCTATTGTTATGGACGTCACTGGGCCGTTCCTCGGGACCGCTTTGGGCACGATGACATTCTCACGGTCGTTGACCGTTGGAGCAAGTACGCACGATTTCTTCCCTGCAAGTACCACGCCACAGCTCCGGAACTTGCACGTCTCTTACACACCGGCTGTATTTGCGGCCACGATGTTCCGGAAGACATCGTCAGCGACCGCAACACTCGGTTCATGTTGGCATTTTGGACCTCTCTCATGAAAGAGTCCGACACCGAGATGAAACCATGTTCGGCTCGACATCCGCAAACGGACGGGCAAACGGAGTGGGCGCATCAAACCGCTCTAGTCATGCTTTGCACACTCATCCATACGGATCAGAAGGATTGGGTGGACCGCCTCCCCGACATCGAGTTCGCCTACAACACTTCCGTGCACCCAGCGATCGGCGTGACTCCGTTCAAGTTACACCACAGTGGCCGGAAAGGCCGTATCTTCGCTGATCTTCCTTTTCCAAGGACTGCCAACATTGACGCCGCTTGTTCGCCCGCCTCCGTTCGGAAGTATAGGGACTTGCTGGCTAAAGCCCGCGCCGACATGCAAAAGGCTCAAGTCCGCATTCAATAGCAAGCTAACAGGCGTCGCGTGCCGTGCCCCATCCGCGCCCACGACCTTGTTTGGGTCTCCACGAAAGAGTTTGCCCTCGAGCAGGATGTATCCCGCAAGTTACTTCCAAAGTGGTTTGGACCATGGCCCGTCACATCAGCCGCGGGTGATGAGCCCGATGGCCCTTCATTTGTGATCGAAATCCCGCCGCACCTCACGGTGCATACGGTTTTCCACGCCTCCAAGATGGCCACATATGCACCAGCCAAGAGCGACGACTTCCCGGGACGACGATCACAGGACCCTCCTTCCATGGATGGTCATCAGGAAGTCGACCGCATCATCACGCATCGCAAGCACGGCAACAAGCCTATGCAGTACAAAGTCACATTCAAGTGGTGAGACCCCGATGACACGCGATGGATTTCCTGGGCAGCTATGCGAGCCTCCGCTCCTTACATCTATGCTCATTATGAGAAGAAACGGCTAGCGACGGAAGTTGCACAACCTCCCATCCGGACTTCAGTTCCTCCCTCCACCAGACAACTTCGTCCTCGTAGGTCAGCTCGGTTTTTCAAGGAGGGGGGAGTGTGGCATACTTCGTACCACACGGGCCCAGCAGAGCCCGACCTGGCAGACTAGGGGTCCGTAGGGGTAGGGCCTGTTTCAGGCCGTGTGTCGTTTCGGCCTCCAGCCTGAAAACGGCGAGCCGTTTTCAGGCCCTTGCAAGATCGACCTACCCTGAAACTCAGGCACCAGACTGGGGTTTTAGGTCAGGCCTTTAAGGCCTATTTTGTGGAGCGTCAACCCCAGGGTCTAGCACGTTTTGGCATAGGCACGAGCAGCCTCGCGGATGGGCCAACACTATATAATGCTGACCCGCCCTGTAGGCTGCAGGTAGTAGACAGGCACTTCACGTGCAGAAGGCAGGAGGCAGTTTTCAAGATCTGGCAGCGGCATGTTGGAGGAGTAGCGATAGTAGTAGTCTTCAGCGCTGGGCGCTAGTAGGAACTTAGAGAGAGAGAGAGAGAGAGAGAGAGAGAGAGAGAGAGAGAGAGAGAGAGAGAGAGAGAGAGAGAGAGAGAGAGAGAGAG
>BFEA01000153.1:1969552-1986377 GCA_003427395.1 Chara braunii | reverse complement strand
ACTAGATGAACTCTCCACACTTACTCTATAAACTGTCACACTAGATGAACTCTCCACACTTACTCTATAAACTGTCACACTAGATGAACTCTCCAAACCCTGTGCGTCTTCCCACTCGACAGAAGAGCTGCACCACTGCACTAGGGGACAAAGTCTGGCCGCCGGGACAGGAGGTCCACTCTCGAAAAACGAGCCGGTCTGCGGGCAATTCCCGAGGACACTTGTGAATTCCTGTTTTGCAGGCGGGCTACTCTCGACTTTTCGAGAGTGGCTATATAGAGTGCCCGCTGACAGCTCCTGATCGGGTTTCGAGAGTTTTCTGATCGAGAGCAAGTGCGGCGACGTCCCACTCTCGAAAATTCGAGAGTCTAGAGTAGTGCAGCGAGGCCCACTATCTTTGGTGTCCCTGGATCTTCAATCTGTTGTAAGCCTTGGGCCCTCTCTCCACTACTCTCCTAATGTAAAAATTGAGCTTGAATCTTGTGCTTGAACATGGAAAGATACACCGCCATATTTTTTGTCTTTTGTGCATGTGGAGAGTAGCGGAGGCACTTTTGGGCCCATTATAAATAGGCCATCTGACAATAACAGATTATATGTCGCTGTGGATTCGAAAAGAAAAAGCAAAAAAAGAGGATATTTGCTATTCAGGAATAACAGGATCTTCCATCTGTTGTAAGCCTTGGCCAGTGGGTCCATTGGTTAGGAGTAGTGGTAGGTATGTAGTGAGAGGTGAAATGGAGAGAAGAATACAGCTTTGTTTTCTTACAGGGAAATAGGCCCTTTGACAATAACAGATAAGCTGTCAGCTGTGGATTGAAAAAAAAAAACGAAAAGAGACTATCTTTGGCACCAGATGTCAGCTGTGGATTGAAAAACAAGCAAAAAGAGACTATCTTTGGCACCAGATGCCGTTTAGGGAATAGCAGGATCTTCAGTCCATTATGAGCCTTGGGCATTGGGCCCTTTGGAAATTATAACGTATAAGCTGTGCATGAAAATCAAAGGAACATACAGCAGCATCACCTGCTGGAAACCGGGTCCAGCGTCCCTTAGATACATCGTCTCGGCACAGCATTTGTTGGGACTGTTTCGTTAACATTTCCTAGCCTGGAGCACTGACTTTCCCACGGGGCTGCAACGAACACCCTTCCTACTACTAGAGCTCCTTCTTCCAACTGACTCAGTCCCTCCCTGGAAATTGCCAACTAGATCATCTTTGCCTATCCCTCGTTAGTTTGTTAGTCTAAGATCAATCCCAGGCGTCTGCAACCCCCCTGTTTCCATTTCTCTCCCTTTTCGCTTGAACGTACGCTTGCTCACACGTGTAGGGCCTGTCATAGAACTGTATAAATCCCGCCCGTTTCCTTTCCCTCCCTTGTTATATCGCCCCTTCCCTGTTTACCCAGCCCTGTTCTGTACTATGAGAGCCCCATTTGAGCCCTTAAACCCTGTACCCACTCAAACCTCGTTGGCCCATCCCTGGCACCAGTGTTGCGGGTCTTTGCATCTGTCGGTGAACACCCTTAAGACCATTTGGGATGTGACGCCCAACCTCACGCCCAACGCGACTTCCTGATCGGAGTGGGATGGGGGCCTGGAAGTGCGAAAAAAGGGGGTGTGCCAAGGATTTTAGGAAAGTAGGGGTGGAGTCCCAGGTCGGAACTGAGATCTCCTGTGGCAAGTTCTAGGGACAATGGTGCAATATTGGTGCGCACGGATCGTATGTGGCGCTTCGGCCTTCGGGGAGGGGGCTATGGCCTCTGCCAGTTGCATCACCGCGGTCCGTCCCTTGTCTGGTGGATTGGTGGGACACCGTGACTGTCGTGCTGCTGTCGGCGCCGCTCATAACAAGCTTCGGAAATCGACGGGGCAGGCCGTAAGCGGAGGCTGTGCAATCGCTGCTCAGCTTCGGTTCAAGTTCGTCGGGTAGATCCCGAAGCTCAGCGTGTCTGGTACTGCTGGCAATCCTCGCACGGTGGGCTGAGCAAATAGCGAGCTATGGAATTCCACGGTACCACTGTGAGCTGGTGATATGGAAGGAGGAGATGGAAGGGAGGGAAGCTGGTAGTAATAACGACGAAGCCCGGGGATATGTAGTATTGAGTATTGTCCGTATCTGGGTAGTCTGGGCCCCTAGGGTCGCTGGTTATAGCCCAGTGGAAATCCCCCATGCATAGTCGGTCGTTCTCTGTCAGACAGGGGAATTCCGGGTTTCTCAAGTTTCCCCGTCTTCTGAGTTGTTCGCCTTCCCAGTACTCGCGATACTCCGGATCCCTCAGGCTTTCACAATCGGTGATCCAAAAGGGACTTTCCTCGGCCATATCTGGCTAATGAATTCGATTTCCCACATCCTTATGATAATTTCGAGTTCGGCTCATGCAGACGCGTGCGTACGCCGCGACTCGGTTTTTCGAGATCGCAGTCGTACGGGAGCGTGCGCACGAGCGGCAGTGAATCAGGCTCAGGTTTCCTGTGATGCGGTAGCGATTGTATCCTATATGCAATTATCCTACTCATGCTATGTGGGGTAAGATCTGAATGTTTCATTCATATCCATTCCATTCACGTGACAAAAAGGAGAGAAAAAGGGGAAAGGACAATAAGCATCTCACAACGTTCTTGGTGACCTTATGACGATCAAGGACTAATAATAAGAACCCAAACATCCGTAGCGGGTGCTTTCGATCAGATGCAGATGGATGATAGAATTAGACAAGCATTGCAAAGCAAGATCGGAAATCCGAAAAGATCACTAATGAAGAAGAGTTCACATTCATTCATGCATACATACAAGGCAAAAGCGACAAAGAAAATTCGAGACGGTTTACAAGGAAAGGTCCGAAAAAGGCCGCGACAAAAATCGGCCATGGCAGAAGTCAAAATTATACGGACGAGCAAAAGAAAGAACCTCATCCCGCACCTACAACTGCTCTCTCTCTCTCTCTCTACTCCACACCCTCGAGGCGGCCAGTCCGTCCCCTCGCATCAACACATAGTTGTCACCCCGCTTGGTTCGAGCATGCAAGCCAGGTTCGCCCATGTGCCACAATCCATCGCGGCCCCGCACGTCAACCCCTCATACCCGACACCAGCTCGTCGGATCGCCCAACTCTCGCACTCACTCACCTTCCAAACTTGCTCGTTAGCCGACCCTCACTGATCGTGCTAACCTTGAAATTCTAAGAGAGCAGAGTGCTTGAGTTTGCAAAATTTATAGTATTCGTGCCTGCGCGAAAAGTACGGGATTAAGCCCAGGTGGACAAGAGGAGAAGAGAGGAAGTGTCTACGTCTGCATGGCCAGGCCACGACGTGGGGGTCGCAGCCACACTCCACGCATCGATCCGGTCATGCAGGCGCTCCGGCCAATTAGAAGAGAGTATGCAAGGCGAGGAAGAAGGAGAAGGTGGGCAAACACGAGGAAACCAAGAAAGAAGAAGGATACAGTTACGATCGCGCCCGCTAAAAACGACAATTACACAAGATTAAGGGCGCGACCCAGTCAGAGCCCTGTTCCCAGCGCGGCAAGATGCGTGCAAGCGTGGCGCAACAAAATTCAGAGTACCTAAATTTCTAGCCTAAGTCCTAATTGCAAAAGGAAATTCCAAAAAAGCAGAAGAGAAAAACAATTCTGCGAGCCCATGGGGGCTCGACATCTGTTCAAAATTCAAAAACAATATTCCCGCGCGATAATCGTGCCAAAATTCTCAGTGCCCACAGCGGAACAAGAAAGAAGCTATGGCATGATTATTTATCGCGCTCACCAAGGCGCGACCACCCAACCGTTGACACGGGATTTTCCTGACACCGATCTGACAACTTTCAGCAGAAAACAAAAAGAAACGAGGGCATCCATGCAACTAGCCCGCCCGACGCATCTTCCCTCAACTCACCCATTCGACCGGTCGTATTTCCCCAAGCAGCTTCGCGCAGAAAGTCGCGCGATCACAAAAAATAGTTCGTCACATATGTGACGCCCAGGGGGTTCCAATCTTGTGCAAGCTCCTGCTTGCACCCATATCTCTCCAAGGTGCACATGTCATTATCGTAGGATAAGAATGTGGAAGTCATCCTGCAGACACGTCACGATACTGGCACCCATCTTTAGTGTCTCGAGGGAGGGAGGTAAGGGAGTCAGAATACGGAGGTGGGGGGTGGAAGATGTTCTCTCGGGAGTGTGGGCAAGAAGCTCGCCATTCCTGCTACCATCCCAGGAAGTTCAAGGTACCTGACGGTGTGGTGTATGCGCGGAAAACGATGGCTACCATAGGGAAGAGAAGCAAGGTAGTCGGGATAGAGAGTGGAAAAGGTGTGAAGTAAGGCCGCGAGGAATTGCTCGTGATCTGCGCACACAGGAATAGTTCATGTGATAGTGCAGTAGACTTCGATTACATTGTGATCCCGCCATGCGTCGCTGGAAAGAAGGACGTGAAGGCAAAAGGAGGGGAAGACACACTGAGTAGTGGGATGAGGGTACACTGTGGCGGTGAGGCGGGCAGTGTAGAGTTAGTAGAAGAGGGAAGAGGGGAAGGGATTTGGGGGAAATGCGAGCGGGGTATCGGTTTGCCAGAGTGTAAGGTAATCAAGGGGACGACGGGATAATAACCGGGGACGTAGCACGATGCCGCGTATCGGCACGTGCTCGAACTGAGGGACGGGGGGTAGGGGAGGGGGAGCGGCTCCGTTGCCTCCGCGTTGGCACGCTTGAAGTCTCTGCAACGATGGGCTCATCTTCCTCTGTCGGCGGCTCCGGATCTCGGGTCGGATTGTCCTGAATCGGCAAATCAGTTCCCATCGATTGCTCCCGTGTCTGTTTTCCTTCCGTGATTTCTGCCTTTCGCTGCTCTGCTTTAACTGGGTCCTCTCCCCGTGTCCCCGCCTGTTCCGCCTCTTCCTCCTCGCTTGCTTCCTTTTCCTTTTCTTCTTCTTCTCCTTCACTTATCACCCCCGACTCATGCTCACTATGCTCGCTATAATACCCGTCCTCCTCGGAGGTATCTTCCGATTCGTCTCCCTCTTCCTCGTCTTCTTCTTTTTCTTTTCTTCTTCTTCTAACGCCGGCTCCCCTCGATCCAAGAAGAGAAGATCGATTATCTCTGCGGGGTTTAGGTAGTTACCTTGTGATGGGTAACTACGGTTGTCCCAATCACCCTCCAAGCACGCCAACCACTGAAGATACGGCGTCAGGCTGCACGAAAGAATATGCGGTGTCGGGCTCTTGTCGCAGTGCGAGATAACGTCGATTGGTAGATCGTCCAACGACTGCGTCAGGATGATTAGAAGATCCCCCACGATCGATTGTCGATGTCCCGCTTCCACCGATCCAAAGACGAATCCCAACAAATCTCCTTCTACCCCCGTTCTCCAAGCCTGAATGATAAGAAACTCTACGTCTTCGTTCACGGCGGGGTGCTTGTTGTCCCTGGTCCACTTCAGTCTGATCTCGACTAACACAGAGACAAAGTCGCATAAGTTGGTCACCACCCTCGCCACTATTCGGGCTTAATGAGAGGAACCGTCAGCGGCCGCACTCAGAAAGAGAGACGAGGATGAAGCGCCGACTGCGAGAAGACAGGGAAGACAGGGGGGAGGCTGAAGGTGGAGAACCTGTGACGGTTCATTGAGGGCGCGAGAAGGCGGTGAGCACAGGGAGAGGTACCGCGGGATTCTGTCGGAGAGCACGGATGTCATCCAGGTCAATACTGTTAGTATTGACGACGTTTTCCCCCCGCCGCGCAAACAGCCGACTCCAGGAACTCGCCAACTCTTCCCCCCAATCTCGCAACGAGACGAGGATGCTCGGATGCGCCCTTGGATCCACCGCAATGATGTCCCCGCTAAAGGAGATAACTGTCGAGATGTGGCCGGTCCTTGGCGTCGAGAGCCGCAAAAAGGCTGATGTTTGGCCAACACTTGCGCCTTGTTGTTGGGTATTATGAATCGGAACTCTACTGCTGCATGCACGCTTGCCGTGCTGAAAAACTGAGCAAATCGGATGACGTCCGGCTTGATACGCGAATGATGAACCTGTCTGATCACCGATATGTGTCCGTGTGGGGCTAGCATCCACTCATTGAATACCTGTTCCGTGGAAAAACTCATGGCGAAGAGGAGGGAGAAGATAAATGGGGAGAAAAATGAGAATGGGGAATGCCGCTTTCCCACTCAGACTCTGATCCTGAGGGCGATCCAGTTGGAGAGGGAGGGGAGGAAACAGAGAGATGGCGGAGATAGGACACGCGGCGGACTGTGGGTCTAGCTGACAGACTGCCTGTCACTTCGGGAGCGAGGCGCATGGTGTTCACTCCGTTAGGTCTGAGCTCGATCACTCGAAAGCAACCGAAGAATCGTGGTGCTAGTTTCCCTTGATGAGCACATTTCCTTACCTGCACCAAGTCCCCCAATTTATACTGGGGTCAGGGACCTGCATTCCCATTTCAGGCCTCGTAACTGTGGACCTGACGGTCGTGGGCCAATTCGGTCATTCTCTGCATTTTTCGGGCCAATCTTGGAAGGGCCCGCTCCATAAGCTCCAAATGGCGCTTTGCCTTTTCCTTGGGCGTTGCTCTTGTGGGACGTCGGGCGAGTGTCGTTTCATCATTCAGGTTCGGTACCGAGACGCAAGCTAGGCTATAGGTTCGTAATTGAAATGGTGAAAGTCCTGTAGATTCATCTGGGGTCCCTCGGTGTAGAGTCAAGATATGATCCACAATATCAGGCCACGACTGTGTGTCTCTAGCGGCGATATTTCGTCGGAGTGTCGTTTTGATCACCCGGTTGGCGTTTTCTACGAGACCGTTCGATTGAGACATATGGGGGGTAGTATTACGAATAAACACTCCATGTACGACTAAATTCCTCATAACTTCCCCTCGGAACTCTGCTCCATTGTCCGTAAGTATTTCCTCTGTGTCCTGATGCATCCCGAGGAGACGGTTGACATACTGCGTTATTTCCGCCGTCTGTCTAGCATGATATGGGTAGGCCTCGATCCACTTTGAAAAGTGGTCAACGATCACCAAGAGGATTGAATATTCACAGCTATTCGGCCCAGGGGGCATGACGATATCCGTCGTATCCATGCTAACCCTCTGGAGTGGCCGTTGGACTTCAGTGGGCACTATCGACCTAGGCGGCTGAATCGGCACCTTGTCATCGGCGCAAACCTGACAATTTCGGTCGATGAATTTAACATCGTCGCGAATATTGGACCAATACCATTCATTCTTGTCAATTGCCGCCTCTGTAATCCGTACGGCAAAGTGAGCTGCAGTCTTCTCGTGTGCCGACTTAACCCAGTCATACCTTACGAACGGATGGGGCACGACCATCCAAATCCCACTACCGTCGGTCTTTCGTTTTTCCAACCGTATGTTGTTCCATCGATAGTCCTGTGCCCTCTCATTAGTCCTTCTACGGTCCTCTTTGGTGAAGTCTCGGAGGGGGTTCCCGACCACTGTGGCTATTAAGACGATATTTGTTCATACCTCGGCCCTTCTAAACCTACGGGTCTTTTCTAAACCCTCCCACGTGGCTTCCAGAAAGCAAGTTTCAGTAGGAATTTTGTCGGATCGACACAAGGGATACAACCAGGCTTTGTCTGTATTTCGGTACTGAATGCAGGAACCATGGGCCCTGGAGACACAGTGTCGACAATCTACCCATTCGACGTACCCTTCCCCGCTAGGACGCATAGGGACCGAGTAGACACGCGAGATTACCTCGCAGAAGTAACAAAACTTGTCAGGCAAAGAGAGGAGAGATGAGGGCGAGAGGGGAGAAAGGGGGCCTCCAGAATTACCTCCATCGCCCATTGTCACGTGTCACTTCTTAGCACGCGGAAGGATGGCCACTTGTCCGTACTATGGCCCACTGACTGGTTCTGGTTCTCTCCACGGGATAATTTCTTCACCTTTGGTAACCTTGGTCGGTTGGTGCAGTCGTGTTAGCCCGTCCGCATTTCCGTGCCTTTCCTTTTTCTGATGGACGATGTCGAAATCGTACTCTTGCAGCCGCACTGCCCAACGTCCAATCATGCCCGTGTAGTTAGTGAGTCTCTTGAGAGCCAACAGGGGCTCGTGATCCGTAACGAGGAGGAACTTCTGCACGTACAGATACGGATGAAAGTGTTGAATCCCCCAAACCACCACGTAGCATTCTTCTTGAGGTGCCGAATCGTTTTTCCTTTCGTCTGGTACTGTCCTGGATGCATACTCGATGACGTGCTCGCGACCGTCTTTCCCCTTTTGCGCCAAAATAGCGGAGATCGCTTTCGGTTGCCTGTCCGTGATGAGTACAAATTGCTTCTCGGGGTCAGGCCGGATCAAAATAGGGGTCGTGGCCAACGCTTCCTTCAATGTGGCGAAGGCCTGTTCGCACTCAACGTCCCACCTCAACGGCTGGTCCTTTCGCAAGAGGTTCGTCAGGGGCCGTGCGATTGCTGCGAAACCCTTGATAAATCGAAGATAGTACGAGGCCAGTCCCAAGAAAGCTCGAACTTGGGTCAGCGACGTGGGTGTCAGGGCGTCTCGAACTGCCGCGACTTTTCTCGAATCCGGCCGCAAGCCCCCTCGCGTCACCATGTACCCCAGGAACGAGATTTCCGACAGGAAAAACTCGCTCTTCTCCAGAGCAATTTTGAAGCCCGCATCTCGCAGCGCTCCAAGTGTCCATTCGATATGTTGCGCATGTCCGTGAAACGATTCCGAATACACCAGGATGTCGTCCATGTACATGATAACGCAAAAGTTCACCATTCCCTGCGTCAGCCGAGTCTTGTTAACGAAATTCTGGAAGGTCATGTTCATCGCTCTTTGAAATGTAGCCGGAGCATTGCAAATGCACATAGGACAATGGACATCGAACCCATTGCCACATGCCTTCGAACAATACGAATGTCGTTTTCGGACGGTCCTCTTCCTTCACCAATATGTGGTGGAACCTATAGCGGATGTCGAACTTGCTAAAGTAGTTGGCACACCCAATTGCATCCAGCAAATCATCAATCCACGGGAGGGGATACAGATCTTTGATCGTGATATCCACGGTCCAGTAGCGGGCTCGATCCAACCATTGACCTCAAATTCTTTGATCCGCTCCAGAGCGGTTTGTCTTTCGACTAACGAGTACCGGTATGATGTACAGTGAATCGACGGTTGGGTGCGAGTCTGGATTTCGTGCTGTATGACCAGGGATGGTCCTTAGGCTATGTCCGTGTCCTATGTACTAATAGCCCTTTGATATTCGGTTAGAATGTCTACGATGTGTTTGTGTATCTCGTCCGACACATAGTCTGGCACGTGCAGTTCGTAGTGGCAGTCTTGTATCGCCATCGGTAGCTGTTTTGCCCTGGCCGCGTGGGTCTTTTTCATGGGTGGGGATGATATAAAGGAATGGTCGGAACGCCAGGAGAAGATCGTGGAAACCATCTCAGCTTCCTCTTCCCTGATTGCCACGTGTTCCTCCAGGGTGATACCATCTTCGATATCCTGCAAGTCCACGACCTTCTCCTTGATTTTTAGTCCAATATCGAACGGGGCGAGGTCGTACAGCCCGGGGGGTTCCGTAGTCCAGTTTTCGGCGCCCCCCTGTAGCAGTCGGATTTCTTTTCCTCTGGTGAGCAACGAGCCGGGAGGAATTCTTGAGAAATCGCAGAAGGCCCGCTTATCCCAATATCTGGATAACAATGGGGTGGTTGCCTCGTATATAGTTCGAGGGGGTTCCCAAAAATCTGTCAACCGGGAATCCGAACCAGCGGTTCTCCCATGATCAGTGCTCTGGTTCGCTGCACGTCCCTTGTGAAAACGAAGGTTTTCATCGCTTTCTGTCGAAGTGGGTAGCAAATTCTTTATCGTGTTAGCTCGAGAATTTGAGGATCTGCATCTTCCTCACTCTCGGAGGTGGATGATGATAGTGTGGGTTCGACGTCGGATTCGTCTGTGGATTCTTCCCACCTCATTTCGCCGGGTTCCTGTCGTTGTCGCTCAGGCATCGAAGTCGTCCGAAGGGTGAGGCGCATCGGAATGGTGCACGACTTTCCTCCAGTGTTATGGAGGATGACTGCTTGTCGTTCGAAATCCAGTGTGGCCCGCAAAGTTGTAAGGGCTGGTAATCTGACGAGGACATCGCACGTGGTCACGTTAAGGACCACTATGTCGCCCAAGGCGTGGACCTTACCTATTCGGAAGGCGACGTTCGCCATCCTTCCTGCTACTCGGATCTTACCTTCGTCGACGAAAACGAAGTGATCGCCCTCCGCGAAAGGAATCACGTATTTCCGCCGGCCGGCCCGCTCGACCACCCGTAGGGAGATGGCCAGGACCGCGGCTTCAGAATGAAGGACCACACTGTAGGGATTTCCCCATACTTCCACACCGCACTCTGCGGATCTCCACGGTAGGGCTTTGATCCGTAGGAAGTGATCGTCTTTTCGAATTAGGCCCATCCGAGTGGGTTCGGAGGTGCTTGGCTCCTCCGACTTAGGGTCTCTAGCGAGAGCTTTTCCTTTTGTGGTTGCCAATTTGGCGAGGGTAAATCACTTCCAGTTTGCCTGGCAGTGCTATAGCATCCAGTCATTAGCCTGTTCGGAGATGGTTAGCAGGTGTCCGATGGGCAAGGGGATGTGGTGATCCAAGGCACAAACTATATCTAGCACATCGATCTCTCCCGTAACGAACGCGGGTCCTCCGGATTCCATTTCCCTCGGGGAGGGCCTCCATTCAGAAACTTCATTGGCGTCTGGGGCAGGTTGGATGACCCCTATCATGCCGAGGCCCGGGTATCCCAACGATATGTATTGATCGAGCGGGATGAGCTCCGCCGCTTCCTCCGTGACCCCCCATGGGCTTGCACCGCTGTCAATTTCCTCTACCATTGTGGCCACCCGCCCATGTCCGTTAGCAATCGGTGCGGCGGCCATTGGCGCGGTTCTTGTTTGTGTGAGTCGGTGGGGATAGTCCCGGGCTATGTCCCTGGGCTGATGACATGTGTAACAAACACTTACGTTAGCTGCCGCCGCGCCCACTGCTGGAGCGGGGGCTGCGCCTTGCATCATTGGTGTTGCTCTGACTGCAATGGGGCGCATCGATCTCATCAATGATTCGATTCGAGCATTGTGCTCACGTTGTTCCTTCTTACTCTTTCTTGCATTAGGCTAACCAGTGTTTGAGTTAGTTCTAGTATCGCATTTGATTCGCTAGGCCTTGCAAGGGTTTCCGGGGGAGGTGGAGGTGTGGCCATAACCGGTAATCCTGAAGTTGTGTCAAGTATCGATCTTTTGGCTGCGACCTGCTCTAGGTAAGTGATTGGACCGGAGACAAAACCCATATTCTCAAATTTATTCTGGAGTGCGGCCAGTCTGGCTTTCGCTCTGGCCAATTCTGAGGAGTCTCCATCTTTTGTGTGATCTTCACTTTCTAGAAAGCTAGCGGCGAATTTGCGTTTCATTTCTTCTGCCCCGTCCATAATCTGTTGCATCGTATGATTGATGGGGGAAATTTGCTTTCGTAATTTTGCCCTCATCGCCCGACTATGAAGCCCATCGATAAATAGATCCCTCCCAACCTTTTCGTCCCTCTCGAATTTGACAAACAGTCTATAGAACCTACAGCGATATTCTATGACAGATTCGAGATGCTTCTGAACTCGGTCTTTAATCATAAAGACGGCTTGTTCATGGTGGATATAGTCGAACCTGTTCAAGAAGTCCCTTTCAAAGGTCGAGAGATCTATCCAGGTGTAAGTGTTAAACTAGTGATGCGCATCCCCTCCCAGTCTAAAGGGGATGTTGATCCGAGCTTCGCCGTTGTCATATTGTTGTGCATGTAAGCCTGTGCAGGGTCGAAGAGATACAAATGAGGTGGAGCCGCGGGTGCGCGAGCTCGGATGGGTGGTGCGGGAACAGGGGCCCCGTCTAGCTGTACATTGACATTTTGCGCCTGATTGGCGTTCATATGGGCGGCCGGCCATCCGACCGATCGGTCTCTAAGTACTATAGGCTCGCGTCACGGCTCGTTCCGCTATCTGGCCCGTCCTCTCTTCACCAGATCGGACTATGTGACGTATCTACCCACTTCTCTGATGAGTTCGCCACTTCTCGGCTCTGATACCAACCTCACGCCCAACGCGATATCCTGATCGGAGTGGGATGGGGGCCCGAAAGTGCGAAAAAAGGGGGTGAGCCAAGGATTTTGGGAAAGTGGGGGTGGAGTCCCAGGTCGGAACTGAGATCTCTTGTGGCAAGTCCTAAGGAAATGGTGCAAAATGGTGCGCACGGATCGTATCTCGCGTTTCGGCCTTCGGGGAGGGGGCTATGGCCTCTGCCAGTTGCGTCGCCGCGGTCGGTCCCTTGTCTGGTGGATTGGCGGGACACCGTGACAGTCGTGCTGCTGTCGGCGCCGCTCATAACAAGCTTCGGAATCCGACGGGGCAGGCCGTAAGCGGAAACTGTGCAATTGCTGCTCATCTTCGGTTCGAATTCGTCGGGTAGATCCCGAAGCTCGGCGTACTACTGGCAATCCTCGCACGGTGGGTTGGGCAAATAGCGAGCTATGAAATTCCAAGGTACCACTGTGAGTTGGTGATATGGAAGGAGGAGATGGAAGGGAAGGAAGCTGGTAGTAATAATGACGAAGCCCGGGGATATATAGTATTGAGTATTGTCCGTATCTGGGTAGTCTGGGCCCCTACGGTCACTAGTTATAGCCCAGTGGAAATCCTCGGCGCACAGTTGGTCGTTCTCTGTCAGAAAGGGGAATTCCGGGTTTCTTAAGTTTTCGGTCGTCTAAGTTGTTCGTCTTCCCAGTACTCGCAATACTCCGGATCTCTCAGGGTTTTACGATCGGTGATCCAGAAGGGACTTTCCTCGGCCATATCTGGCTAATGAATTCGATTTCACGCATCCTTATGATAAATTCGAGGTCGGCTCATGCAAACGTGCGCATACGCCTCGACTCGTTTTTTTTGAGATCGCGGTCGTACAGGAGCGTGCGCACGAGCGACAGTAAATCAGGCTCATGTTTCCTGTGACGTGGTAGTGATCATATCCTATATGCAACTATTCTACTCATGCTATGTGGAAAGAGATCCAAATGTTTCATTCATATCCATTCCATTCACGTGATAAAAAGGAGAGAAAAGGGGAAAAGGACAATCAACATCTCACAACGTTCTTGGTGGCCTTATGACGACCAAGGACTAATAATAAAAACCCAAACATCCGTAGTGCGTGCTTTCGATCAGATGCAGATGGATGATAGAATTAGACAAGCATCGCAAAGCAAGATTGGAAATCCAAAAAGATCACTAATGAAGAAGAGTTCACATCCATTCATGCATACATACAAGGCAAAAGCGATAAAGAAAATTCGAGACAATTTACAAGGAAAGGTCCGAAAAAAAACGCGACAAAAATTGGCCATAGCAGAAGCCAAAATTATACAGACGAGCAAAAGAGAGAACCTCATCCCACACCCACAACTGCTCTCTCTCTCTCTCTCTCTCTCTCTCTCTCTCTCTCTCTCTCTCCTGTCTCTTATACACATCTAGATGTGTATAAGAGACAGCCCTATACCAGGACACTGTACCTCAAAGACAAAACCACCTAACTAATTGTCAACCATAGCTGATGTCTTCTTGCTTCATTGCAGCCCCCCCTGGTTCACCACTAGACTGCCTTCCACCCTCAGAGAGAGAGGTGAGGAATAGAAAAAAATTGGGGTGGGGAAAGTAGGGGGGTTGAGAGAGAGAAGTGAGATGAGAAGAAGAGGTTGAGATTGGAAAGGGTGACTGACGAGAGAAGTGGACGAGATGAGGAGGAAAAGATTAAAAAACGTCAGAGGACACAGAGGTGGATTAGTAAAAGATGGCTGAGGAGGAGAAGGGAGAGTGAGAGAGAGGGTTAGTGGGAGAGGGAGTTAATGCCCTTCTCTCAGGCGGCCCAAAGTGGTAAAATCTACCACGGCCCCATAGATCTTGACCTTGGAGGAACCCCTTTGACGAAGATTGGCTTGATCTGCTGCAGAACTGCCAGCAATACGTAACGGTGATAAGACATATCACATCTTTGGAAATGTTTTCAAAGGTGTGGCCGAGGTCTTGATCGGCGACCGCTTTTGCACTGTAGCGCAGCCCCCTGTACGGGGGGGTCTTCGAATTGCTGGAAGACCGCTGCTCCAGCAGTTGGATCTGATCAGAATGATCAGATTTGCAGCAGATCTTGACAGGTGGCTAACATTTTGATCATCCACAAGAAAAAGATCTGTAGTTCAGCCCACTAGCCAGGGGGACTTCAAGTTCTATGACCAGCTCCCACGTGGCTCTCCTGATTGCTACGTGTGCGCCCCGCAGCTGCGCGAGGCGGGGGATGGAGCAAATAGCAGCACACCCGCTGCTGCCACACTGCCTGCTGCTTGACACTGGGGGAAGGGGGTGTAAATAGCACCCGTGGCAACTATTTCACTTTTTAGCTTCCACGTATTGTGCTCATACGTAGATTGCGATCATGAGCAGCTGCTGCCCAGGTTCAAACCCTGGGGAGGTGGGCGCAGACGAATGCACATGCAACAGCCTTGGCCTTGGTGCTCGTGCTCATGTCCGCTTGACATGTGGGGTGGAAGTAAATGCACGCGCGAGCATCAGCCTTGGCGCTTGCGCGCACGTGCTCGTGCCCGCTTGACGCATACTTGGTCTTGGCGCTTGCAGGCACGGATGAGGATATACAAGCGTGACACAGCCTTGCTCTTGGGGCTTGCAGGCACCATTTGTGTCCGCTGCGCACATGGGGCGGGTGCCGATATGGACTCGCGGGCACAATGTGAACTAAGTTGATCTTGGCGCTTACACGCACGCTTTCGTGTCCATTTGACAGGTGACCTTTTCTTTTTTTCCCATGCATTTTTTTTTTCTTTCGCGCCTGCTTATGCCACGGCCGAGCTGTCTAGGCCACACCCGGGGCTGGGCCATGGACGAGATATCTTGGCCACACCCATGGCTGGGCCACAGCGGAGATGTCTAGGCCACGCCCGTGGCTGGGCAACGGCTGAGATGGCTAGGCCACGCCCGACGCCCGTGGCTGGGCCACGGCCGAGATGCCTAGGCCACACCCCTGGGGAAACGAGCCAAAAGCCGGAGGGCCTGCTACTGGTAACTGCTCCCAGGCCAGGCCAGGGGAAAAAGAGGGTACCACTACGGCCACCTCTTGTTTTTGCCAAATATTGAAGCGGTAGGCCGTCGAACACATGATTTACTGTTTTTCTTGCAGTTTCTAACTGGTCTTCGCCCAAGGTTGCAGTGGGCTGTTATTTCTGCGAATTCTGAACTGTGCGGCGGTCGCAGCCGCAGCTGTCTCAACATATATTCTTGCAATGCCCAGGGGCCGTCTGGAGATGCTGGAATCGTATGGGGACTCAAATGGAGACGCAAACCCCATGGTCATGGGGTTGAAAGTCAATATTACTGGAAACTTGGTTGCCAGAGCCGTATGATGAGTTTACACAGAACCTCTTTACTTTAGGAATCTTATCTTTGTGTAATGAAATTCTCAAACATATTCATAATTTCAGTCTATGGTGGCTTGGGGGAAACCAGGGGGGAAAACTTGGAAGGGTTATCTGGGAAGGGGTTACAGGAGGGGAAGTTGAGGGGGTTACCGTTTGGTGTTTGAAGACGACTTTTGTGGACCAATCCATTCCCATGCGCTCTATGAAAGACTTCGCTGACCCCTCTCTCCCTTATCTGTGCTTCCCAGCTCTTGGTAAGGTTATGAATCTTATGATTAACGTTCCATTCTGTGTTGGTTTGTAAAATAGATGGCCTGAGTTGGAAGAAGAGTTAGATCTGGCACCCCAGCAGGGGCGAAGAGTTCCATCCTTCACAAAGCACAGGTTCGTCTTTATTGTTTCAGCATTATCGTGCAAAAGGAACGCTGAACCCGGTTTCCAGCAGGTGCAGCTCCCCACCAATAGATGGAGTGACCCAAATGGACCCTAGTCGGGAGGGATGCTCCTATCACCCAACCTATTAGGGTTGTGGTGGCATAGATAAGACAGCACATTTGGGGCCCCTTTTCCCAAAGCGAATTTGCGCTGCGCTTCAAAAGACAAATGAATAGACACAGCACTTTTTCGTTCTTTGCCTGGCGCCAGTAGCCATTTTACTAGTCCGATAGGCGTAGCCCTGAAGGACATGGACCATTAAACCGTCAGTACTTCAGAAAGTCGTGGCCGTGTATTCATTCAGGTGGAAACTTTGTGGGACCGTAGCAATGGCTGGCTGCATGCAAGCAGTGACTTCTGGAAGTACTGGTTGTTTGCGGCCTGTGTCGGAGAAAAATAGCTGGGAAAGGTATTGTGATAGAGGATTAAGGAAACCAATGACGCCAGAACCTAACCATGGCCTGTGCCCGGCCCCACAGAGAAACACAAAAAAAAGTCTTCTTTTCTTGTTTGTTCGAAGGGTTAGCCCCTATGTTCATATAATACCATCAGGGCTCGATCTCATGGTCTGTTTACCAACTGTTACATGTGTGTGGGTTAGGAACTATAATTGTGTGCAATGCTCTGCATTAACACTGTCATGGCCTGCATAAGAAACTATCATTGCCTGCACAAATAATTATGCTGCCCTGCATGAGATACTGGGCCTCGCTGCACTACTCTAGATTCTCGAAATATTTCGAGAGTTTGTCTAGCATTGTCAGAGAGGCGAGACTCTCGAAATAGCCGCCTTCGCTGCACTTACTCTATAAACTGTCACACTAGATGAACTCTCCACACTTACTCTATAAACTGTCACACTAGATGAACTCTCCACACTTACTCTATAAACT
>BFEA01000153.1:1958101-1968917 GCA_003427395.1 Chara braunii | reverse complement strand
GCATCAACACAGAGTTGTCACCCCTCTTGGTTCGAGCATGCAAGCCAGGTTCGCCCGTGCGCCACAGTCCGTCACGGCCCCCCACATCAACCTCGCATACACGACACCAGCTCGTCGGATCCCCCAATTCTCGCACTCACTCACCTTCCAAACTTGCTGATTAGCCGACCCTCACTGATCACGCTAACCTTGAAATTCTTTGAGAGCAGACTAATCGCGTTTGCAAAATTTATAGCATGGGTGCCTGCGCGAAAGGTACGGGATTAAGCCCAGGCGGACAAGCGAAGAAGAGAGGAAGTCCCTACGTCTGCATGGCCAGGCCGCGGCGTGGGGGTCGCAGCCACACTCCACGCATCGATCTGGTCATGCAGGCGCTCCGACCAATTAGAACAGAGTATGCAAGGCGAGGAAGAAGGAGAAGGCGGACAAACACGAGGAAACCAAGAAAGAAGAGGAATACAGTTACAATCGCACCCGCCAAAAACAACAGTTACACAAGATTAAGGGCGCGACCTAGTCAGAGCCCAGTTCCCAGCGTGGCAAGATGTGCGCAAGCGCAGCGCAACAAAATTCAGAGTACCTAAATTCCTTGCCTAAGTCCTAATTGCAAACGGAAATTATGAAAAAGCAGAAGAGAAAAACAATTCTGCGAGCCCGTGGGGGCTCGACATCAGTTGAAAATTCGAAAACGATATTCCCGTGCGATGATCGCGCCAAAATTCCCTGTGCCCACCGCAGAACAAAAAAGAAGTTATGGCATGATTATTTCTCGCGCTCACCAAGGCGCGGCCACCCAATTGTTGGCACGGGATTTTCCCAACATCGATCTGACAACTTCTAGCAGAAAACAAAAAGAAACGAGGGCATCCATGCAACTAGCCCGCCTGACCCATCTTCCCGCAGCTCACCCATTCGACCCGTCGTATTTCCCCAAGCAGCTTCGCGCAGAAAGTCGCGCGATTACAGAAAATTGTTCGTCACAATTTTGGCTGGTCAGTTCCAGGTTTCCACAGCCCCCATGTCCGTTCTTTCCGTCTCTGTCTCTTCCCAGTCCTGCCCCCTCACACACTTTTGCTTTGTGGCATTATGTGGCTATTCCCTGTAGACATAGTCTCCTCCCTCTTGGCTTTCCCTGTCTGCCTTTGCTCCTGTCTGCATTTTTGGCGACCCTTTGATTCGTCTTCTCCTAGGTGTCCATGAAGGCCTCATAGGTGAGAGATCCCTTCCTTCCTCGACTGTCCTCCTTGTGTCCATATGCTGGATCGGGCAGGAGAAAATCCTTGGGGCATTCCTTGTCGTCGATGGCTCTGCCCAGTCAAGGTACATTCCAAGGTGAAGGGAGGGGGGAGGTGGGGGATAGGGGAAGCTAGACGAAGAGGATGATGAAGGAGGGGGGGGTGGCTACGTAGGGGATAGAGAAGCTGGATAAAGGTTTGAAGGGCCAAGGATGCTCGTCTCTCCTCCAGTTGTGCCATGTGAGTTGTGAGTTGTCTACCTCCGCAATTGCTTTCCTCGGTCCCAACCATTCGTCTGCGAAGTGAGTTTTTGCTTCCTCTATCTTATGTTATTTGACGAGTGGGGTGAGGATTGGGTTCTTTCTATGGTGAGTATTTGCTGCCTCAGTTGATCCCAAGCGGCCTTGACTCTGGCCGTCAAATATTGCGTTATGTGTTCTTTGGCCTGTGGGAAGCCGAACGTGTGCTGATTTCGCTCAAATGGGCACCGGGTTCGCTAATTATCATCAGCAGTTTCAGTCTTATGATGTGGAAGAGGTTCCTCTCATAGGGAGACCAGTTAGAAGGAATGTCTGCTTGGTCCCCCAACAGCTGGAGTCTGGGCTGCCACGGATACTGGGATCATGTCAGGGCGGTCCATGCTGCATCCCACCACCTCCATATCTGGGAGACCATTTGGCAACCGAGGAGGCAGCGTTCCAGGGTGGCCCAGACCGACTGGGAGCTTCTACCGTAATACAGACAGATGGGGGAGAGGCGACCCTGCTGTTCAAGGTCGGTCCGCGCGACTAACCAGTCGGGGGTGGGCAGGCAGTGGTATAGGATCTGCCATTGGAGGGCCTTGTGTACAGTTGGCATTACGTGAGAGTAGTTTGACCAGTTGAAGTCTCGAAGGTCGTTCGTTCGGAGGATGGAGTCTTTCTCCCATCCTCGTTTAATCAGTTCCTCAGTCGAGCAATACTTGTGCAGGTTGCGGTAGCCCTGTTTAACCGTGTATTGCCAGGGTTTGAGCGGTTTGGCCAGACTCGGTTGCTTCCATTCCCATTCCTGAGGGTCAAACATTAGGATGGCCAGCGGGAGGGCCGTTTGGAAGGCATAGGGTGCTTCGTCCTTCTGTTCGATCACCTTTACTCGTACAAGGCCCGACCAGGTGCAGTCATGGTCAGCCAGTTCATTCCTCTCAAGACCCAACCATGTGGTCCCTGGTTGAAGTATATTATACACTGCCAGGTATGTTGTTTGTCTTGTTATATTTTCCACTCGGTTCACGGCCGTTGGTGAGCACTATTGCTTCCAATGGACCACCCCAAACCCCTGTTGGATGGTAGGCCCTTGCTTCAACTGTTGCACCCAAGTAAGAGGGATCGCTTCCTGTAATTGACGCAGCTTACTAGTTCTGTCCCTCACGTGTTTCAGTTGATCCCTCATTTGGGCGTCCGTCTTCCAAGTGTTTTGTTGTTAGTCCCATATATCTCTGATGAAGAATACCCCCTTAGCTACCCATGCCCTCCAAGAGTTGTTGTTATGGAGGTGGAAAGGTCTCCCCTCGTCGTCACAAATGGAGGGGTGGTCAAATAGCGGTTGTCTAATGACATCATGCCAGCGGAGGGGTGGAGGGAGGCGATATGGGCCCATCTCCCTCCATAATTTTATCATGTTTGGCCAAAGAGGGTCGTTTGCTATATCTCTCCTAGCTTGGGCCTGTGGTGTCTGTGGGAGCGATGAGTTGGGTTCTCCTGGAACCGACTAAGAGGGATTAGTGAACCATTGGAGAGCATGTACGGGGCTGCCAGCAGGTGATGGGGGGCCCGGGGCAGATTGGACAATTGTAACTCAGCGTATGGGGCCCACGAAATGTTGTTTCCCATCAGTAGGCGGATGATAATCTTGAAGGATAAGGCCTTGAGTTGGTCTTGAGGTTCCAAGATCACCAAACCCCCTTTGGAGCAGGGTTGAGTTATATAGTCCCATGTAACTCTTGAGAGGAATGCAGGGTCCTCATGCTCATTTTTGCATACGTAGGCTACTGCTGACCGCTTAAGGGATTTGAGGATTTTTGGTTATTGGCCATCAGGCTGCTTTGTACCAGATGATCGAGAAAATGGCGATGTTGAGTGCCAACGCCCTCCCCACTATGGAGGTGTTCAGACCCTTCCACCTAGCTAGTCTTCGGAGAGCCTCCTCCACCAATGAGGCACCATGATCCGGCGGAGGCCCCATCGCCGTAAGGGAGACCCCTAATATCTATATGGCTTCGTCGCAGTGCTTCCATGCTACAACTGGGTCAGGTGGGGGTGGGAGATCGAGCGGTTGGAGCCACCAACCCTCGGTTTTGGAGCCCTAATTGATCACCATGTCCAATGCGATTGAAAAGGTTTGTATGGTGGCCACCAGTGCTTGTAGGGAGGAGCGATTGACTCTTTCGAGCACTGTGACTCTGTGAGGTCATCCGCGAAGATGGATGTGACCAGTATTTTGTGTCGGGGTATTTTTGGGACGTCAATTTTCTCAATATTTGGGTTTGCCTTGATGGCGACTGCCAAGGCCTCCATAATTATGACAAAAAGCAGCGGGGCAATTGGATCCCCCTGTCTGACCGAACGTTCGAGGGGAAAGGGATTGGATAGGTGGTCATTTACCATGACATTAGTGGTTGCTATTTTATGCAATGTGTCTACCCAGCGCCATAAGTTAGGACCCATGTTCATTTTTTGCATGCATTGATCTAAAAGTCGACATGGCCGTAGGCCTTTTCAAAATCGATGAAAATAGTTGATGCCTCCTTCCCCCTTTGGTGGGCGCATTTAATGGTCTCGTTTACTAACAAGATATTATCCTGAATGCTGGGGTCCGGGATGAAGCCATACTGATCCGGATGGATGAGGTGGTACATGTGTGGGAGCAGCCTATACGTGAGGGCCTTTGCTACCAACTTATATCGAACTGGTAGCAAGGTGATGGGCCGGTAGTTGCGGATCTTGTTCTTGGCCCCCTTCTTGTACAAGAGTGTTGTGATTCCTTGGTTTAACAGGCCGCCAAAGGTTCCTTCCTCAAGAAAAGCATGTATGTAGTCCATGAGATCTTACCATAGTGTATCCCAACAGGCAAGCCAAAATTCTTTAGGAAAGGAGTGTGGGTCAGACATTTTTTCGTCCTCCATTTGTTGCAGCGCGGCAAAGACCTCCCCTTCTGTTAGCGGAGCTTCTAAGGTTCGGTTGTCGTCTTGCGTGAGTGTTGTGTCCAAGTTGACCAACAGTTGTTGTCTGGCGGTTGCCACGCTTTTGGCGGACTTCTGGGGCATGCCAGATGTCAACAGGTCCCGATAGTATTGAGCTGCGTAATCCACCCCCACGTAGGGGTTAGTTGCTTCCGACTGCAAGATATCAGACGGGTGCCTAAGGGAGTTGATCGAGGATTGTCTTGCTCTGGCCTTCACTTTTTGAAAAAATGTTTTGGCCATGGTACCATCTGTGTGAGAACATTTTATTTTAGCTTGCAATCTCCAGGCTTCATCCTGCTCGTCCAAATAGTCTTGAAGTTTGTCCCTTGCTTCTAGCAGATGGGAGTATACATCGTTGTCCAAAGGTTGGGAGGTCAGCTTGTCGTCTCACTGTTCCAATGTGTTCAGCAGTCCCTCCAGTGTGGCCTTCCTCTCTTGTGCCTTTTTTATGGAATGCTTTTTGGCCCTTTCTCTGACGTGGGCTATCCCTTGGTTGAACCATTCCACCACTGAGTCAAATTGGGGTTCTTTTGCTTTCCAATATTCCCAAAATTCATTCACACATTGGTGGAATGATGGGAGCTTAAAGAGGGAGGTATTGAGCTTAAAGAAGCTCGGACCGCGCGCGAAGGGCGGGCGCATCACCAGACCCAAAGTGATCATCTTGTGGTCAAAGGATCTGGAGGGGCTGAACGGGAGGATTGCCGCTTCGACCAGGGGCCCTGACAGGTCCTTGGAGATGAGGAGGAATTGGACAGACCCTCCTCTCCTCTAGATATGATACAGGTGAAGGTTTGCTTTGTGGGGTGCAGGGTTCGAAACGAGTCTACTAGTTGGAGATCCGGAAGCGGCTTGGTAAACATCAGCCCATCCAGCCCCTGTTGTGGCAGCGATGAGCAGGCGGCCTGTGAGTGGCCCCTTCTGTCCAACACAGGGTCAGGTGCAAAGTTAAAGTCCCCGGCCAGAATGAGAGGGATTCTCGAGGAAAGGATGTGAGTGAGTTGCAAGAAGAAGTCTGACCTTTGCACCTGGGAGTTAGGGGCATAGATATTAGCAAGGCAGATCTCTTCTTCTTCCCACGGTGCCTTGATGAGGAGCCAGCAGCCATGGATGTCGTCCTTCTGCACCGATAGCAGTTTGAGTCTTGAGGACGGGGAGATCCAGATGGCCACTCCTGCCGAGTGGTAGGAAGTTGTATACGCATCATAAGACCTGTACGGTCAGATTTTCTTTTTCTTTCGCTGAGTGCACCACATTATCATGGAGGTGAGTTTCTTGTACACAAACAGCGCCGGGCTAGTAGGAGCTATCATTCATTCGGACCATGTTTCAGATTGCCTCCTTTTTTTGATGTGAAGTTGTCACTAGACCATTGACGTTGATTGACATGATGTCCAGGTCCGCCTTCCTGAGGGTCGCTGCCCAAGGGTGCGGTTTTCTTAGGGGAGGGGGGACGGCGGGGGGAGGGGGTTCACGGGCTGGTGGCGGGGGTGTTGGCGGTTGCAGTTGCGGGTGGGTATGGATGAGAGGCATAGCGAGTGGAGTGGGGGCCAGGGGATGTGGCTGGCGGGGGAAACCGGTGATGGATGGCCTGTGGAGTTGGCTGAGCTTTCTATTTTGGAACTTTCTTGAGTTGCGTGATGTGCAGTCATTTCCGTAGGGGTGTTGGCGGACACAGCCACTGCTTGCACACCACCCAAGGGTTGTCCACGGTGTTGTATGTTGGGTATAGATGCTGTGTGAGTTGCTTGTCGCTGTTGGTTGTGGTTGTTCTGTTGATCTCCCCAGTCAGGCATATCACACATAGGTGCCTTTTGCATTTGTTGCTCATTTGGTAGTCTTCTGGTCACATCTCATCGATCACGGGCTTGGGACTTTGGAGGGGTTCTTGTACAGCTTGGCCTGTCATCTCGTCAAGAACACACGGTTCCCTCAACACACATATCTGGCGTTCGGGCACATACATCCTGCTATACAGCTACACAAAGCATACATAGCCTTCGGGCATACACAAAAACATGGCTTAAACATGGCTTGTGAACAACACACAGCGTACGGGCTCACACATACGTGGCCTGTGGGCACACATATGCATACAACTATAATACCGGGTTGGGGGGTCTATCAGGCACATGATGGGGTCTGCTCATGCATGGCTTAGACTCTAGAGATGATGTGTTATTTTGTTGTTCTTTTCTCCTGCGCCGGTTTTCTTCATTGCGACTACCATAAAGGATATCTACTGCAGGGGGACCATCATCTGGCTGATTGTCATCTTCGTCAATCTCTTGTCGTCGCCATTTCATCATCAACATATTGTCATCTTCATCTTCCTCTTCTAAATCACCTGGCTGCCACGCGGCTGCTGGGAGGTTCTTCAGTTCAGAAAGTATTGCATCTTCCCCCCTCTTGATCATTAATCACCCCCCATTTATCCCCCCTTCTCTCCTGTCTTTAGCACCTCTGCTCCTCTTCTCCTCTGGTTCATATCTATCTCTGCCTCTTACTCTTTGTCACCAGTAACTGGTCTTATTACTGTCATCGGAGAGGAGAAGTGGGGTTAGCTTCTTTTTTTTTTTTTTTTTTTTAAACGGGCCCAGTGCCCAAGGCTGATATTCAATGAAAATATTGAGGCCGGGATCCTCACAGTCTACCTGGAGAGACCGAACCAGACATACTGAGAACCGGGCCCAGCGTCCCTCCTATAATGCTGATACTGAATCTGATGGTGATTGATGAAATTAGTGATGCTGACTCTAGTGATGATGATGATTACAATTACGCTATATCACCTATTCTGGCCTCCTAAACTTAGAACAACACCTAGGCTTCCTTATATCAGAACAAAGTCACCCAGAAACAATACCTTCCTAACCAATGTCCCCCATTGCTGATCTCTTCTCGCCACCTCGCAGCCCCCCCCGATTCACCACTGAATTACCTTCCTCCCTCGGCAACACCCAGATCTCTCTACAAGGCCTCGCACTCCTGCGATTTGCAGGTTACAGGGCAACACCCCAGCTCCGACCAGCGTCGTTCTGGCATCGGCGAGCCAGGGGCACAGAACAGAGCAACTCTGTTGACATCAGTCCGGGTTCTACCATCTCTGAGCGCAGATACCCTAGATAAGAACAAAGGCTAGATGCTACCAAAATCAAGAAAACCAGAGAAAAGATGATACGACTGATGATGACGATGATGATGATGATGATGTCGATGATGATTAATCTGAGGATGATTTTAATGATTAGAATGTAAATTTACCCCTAAGAATGGCCTCCCCCTCCACCTCCTTTCCACCCTGTCCCAACGCTGCCTCCGCTGAAACGGGTTACCGAGAATGGAAGAAACCCATCACAGCCCCAACACAGGACAGTCCCACATCCCCCCCCCTTATCCCTCATAGGCATACAGTTCCCTCCTAAAGTATACCTTTGACCTCCCTTTTCCCTACACTGCCTCCGCTGGTGTGAGTATCCCCACCACCAACCCCAGAATAAGGTAACCCACAAGCTCTGCTCGCACTCCCTCCACGGCTACACCTCCCTCCTTGTGTCACCTCTATAGAGTGAAGCTCTCCCCTGATTCCCCTTTCCATCCATTAGAACTAAAAACGTGTATTCTAGGAGGAGCCTACTAAAACCAGGAGTCCAACTGGCATTACGATATCAAGAACCACACCTACCTTTCAATTTTTTTTTTTTTTTTTAAAGAAGACATTCTGAGTGACGACAGATTGAAGAAACAGAGAAAAAATAACTAGAAATTTAGGTATTTTAAAGAAATACCTTACTGGTTCGTTTTAGAGGGGAAAAAAAAAAAAACAGGATTTAAAGGTGGTGAAGATGGATTGCAGTTAATAAAATTTAAGAAATTAAATTACGAATATTATTAAAATTGATTAATTGAAATAGTGATTGGGTTGATGATTAATATGATAATTAGTTGATTGGATAGTAGATGATTGATAAAATGATAAGTGGGAAATAAAAACTGATAAGTGGGGACACAAAATTAGTAAATATTAATGAAATATGAAGTATAAAGAATTAATGATTCTGCCTACCATTATGAAAATAATTAATACTCTGTTACGACGGACGCGACACAACACAAATCTCTCTCCCCCATCCCTTCTTGACAACCTAATCCCCCCAACCTCCTCGCCTACTACCTCTCTCTTTTTCCCCCTCCTCTCCCTCCATTATCTCCACCTTATTCCTACCCCTCCCCCTCCCATCCCCTTCCCTCCTCCGCTTCCTCTTATTCCCGCCACACTGTCCTCCTCTTCCTTCCTGGACAAGGTGACAGGGCAAAAACAAAGCAGAGCCGAGACAACAAAGGAGAACGAAAAGGTGAGAACGAATAGAGAATAAGAGAAAAAATAAAAAAAGGAAGTCGAGAGAAGATTAAAGAGAATAGGAAGAAGGGGAAGAAAGAGGAAGGAAGATCACCGAGAAAAAATGAATGAAGGGAAAAGAAGCAAAAAAATTACACACGCCCGTCAGGAAACTGGTGCTATCAAGGTTGATGATAATGAAGATGATGATGACGGTACTCTTACGGACGATTAAACCTGATGAAGACACGGCTGAAAATAAGACCATCGGATAGGCCGAAGGAGAACATCCCCGAGTCGAAGCAGCTTTCTCGTGATATGATCATTTCGCCGCTCGGAGAGCTCACACACTTAATGTATCCGGTCGATCCTCCTTCCCCTCCACGTGACAACATTCTTCCCTTCTCCCCTCGCGGCAAGCCGACCTCCCTCCACCATAACCCGCGAATGAAGGGCCAAAATGATTCATCAAACAACTTGGCTTCCAACCGGAAGTAAGCTCCCCTCCATTTGGAATGCTAGCCTGCAGCAAGTCCTGAAATGGAGCGCGAAGCAGAAGACGGCACAATCGTGCTTTCAACCAACCGAAAACACCAAGTGACGCCATTATTACCTCGCTCCCGCCCTAGACTCCAACGAAGATGATAACAAAGATGACACGTCGTAAAGCCCACCTACTCTTCCCGCCATTGCCAAACGTGGACACTCGTGCAAGCCAGCCATTGCCAACAGTAAAACGTAGCGCAAACCGAATCACTCCAGCAGCGCTAGCGGCTTCACACTCAGCCCTTCATCAGCGGCGCACAACATCATCAACCAGCGCTAGCAGCAAGCAGTGTGCGAGCAGCAAACCATCGAATGCGGGCGCACCCACCACCCACCATTGCGCCAAACCAGCGCAAGCAGCAATTGGTAGCGCGCATGCAACCCACAGCCGAAAGCGAGCGTTCTCGCGCCAGCTCTCGAACGTCCGCGTCAATCACCAACGCAAGCAGCAAAATGTCGCGCGCAGGCATCCCACCACCGAACGCGAGCACACTCGCGACGCGCCATCCTCACATAGTGCACAACGCAGTTCCAACCAGAAGTGGGGTAAGCTGAGACATGGGGTGGAGATCATATGAGCAAGAGTGAGGGAGGATAACATAGAGGGAAGGGAAGTGAGAGAAGAAGAAGTGGTAGTGGTGGGGAGATTGGGGAGGGGGTGCTAGATTGGAGAGTACGGGAAGGGAGGGGGGGGGGGGGGGGGGGGGGTTACTCCCTCTGAACATCCCCATACTAATTAATACTAAAATTCTTCATCGGCACACCATGGTGTAACACCGCGACATTGTCCACAAAAAAAAAAACCTTCATCAGCGCCGCACGCCGCACTCTTCATCATGCGTTTCGAAAGTGTGTAAATTGTACGAGTCCCAAGGCGCTTGTCACCTCTTATTTCTGCTTTCCATCATCTGTATATGACTCCCTTCAGTTTCTTTTTCATTTTATCTTAGACATTTATAATATAAAGGGAAAATTTGCAAAATGCCCCTAAATTTTTTATTTATTTGCGATTTGCCCTCGGACGGTCAATGTTTCCTGATTTGCCCCCCTGACAACGACTCAAGTTTCCTGAAAAACCCTGGCGTCACTTGGGCCTGACATATGTCCAATATGCCCCTACCGGTACCGCCGCCAAATTTCCAGTATGCCCCTACCTGTTGGCCGTTGAGGACCTGCAGTAGAATTTGCCATATGGCTCTACCGATACCATGCATCTTTTCAATATGCCCCCATGGCCTTTGTTGGATGCGGCCGTTCCCCTGGCCCTGGGATGGGAGCTACCGGGGTATATCAGAAATTTGCCCATGTTGTCATCTTTCTGCTGCGCCTTCCATCGTTTTACACGAGTATGTGTGTGTGTGTGTGTGTGTGTGTGTGTGTGTGTGAGTGTGAGTGTGAGTGTGAGTGTGTGTGCGCGCGCGCGCGCGAGAGAGAGAGAGAGAGAGAGAGAGAGAGAGAGAGAGAGAGAGAGAGAGA
>BFEA01000153.1:1938610-1949015 GCA_003427395.1 Chara braunii | reverse complement strand
TTCATTCGACAAAACACACAATACACGGGATCAAGACCAATTGTGAAACGAGTGTGGGCTGAAACCAAGACAAGAATTCCGAAAACAAGGAAAAATGGGCAAGCCTCCCTGAGCCGAGATCAAAATTTATGTACAAAAGGAAAGAGGGAGATAAGACAAAGAAAATTGCAACTCCACGTTCATCAACCTCAACTCCCTCTTCCTCTCTCTCTCTCTCTGATGCGGGCAGTCCGTCGTCACGCACCAACCCACAAAGTCGTCACCCCGCTTAGTCCTCCTGCACTCGTCAGGTTCGCCCGCGCGCTACAGTCCGTCGTAGCCCCACGCATCAACCCCGCGCAGTTGGCACCAGCTCGTCGGGTCGTCCGACTCCCACTTCAACTCACCTCTTACTTCGCTCGTGAGCCGACCCTCACTGATCGCGCTGCCCCGAACTTCCAACAGCTGGTTAAGAGAGCTATCTAATCGCGCAGTCGGAATTTATAGCGTGCATGTATGCGCGAAGAACACGGAATTGCAAGGACTTAGAAAGGAGATTAGGAGAGGGAGCGCCTACGTTCTGCATGGCCAGACCGCGGCGTGGGGGACGTAGCCACGCTCCACACATCGATTCGAGCATGCAGGCCACGGGGTTGACTAGGCACAGCAAAAAGGGAAAGAGAGAGCAGGAATGACGAAGCTCAAGAAGAAGGATACAGTTACAATGGCGCCCGCCCAAAAATTACAATTACTTGCAAGATTAAGGGTGCTTACTAATCAGAGCTCCGTTGCAGCTGCAAAAAGAAGCGCGCAAGAAAGACAACACGCGGCAAAAGAAATCCCGAATTACTAAATTCCTAGATTCCTAACTAATGCAAAAAGAAGCACAAATCCCGAAAAGAAAATCCGAAGTTCTGAGAGCCGTCAAGGGCTCGACAAGATTCAAAAAAGAATTCAAAAAGAACGAAGCAAAATTCCCGCGCGACCTCCGCGCCTAAAGTCCGACAGCTGAACAAGAAAGAACCGACGTCAAACATTACTATTCGCGCCGTTTGTCGTCGCGACGGAGACTCAATCAGCCATCTCAGGACTTGCCCGACCCTGAACCCAGCCATTCAAAAAGAAGCGATGAAAAGGAAAAGACGAAGAAGCGAGGACACTGATGCAATTTCCCTTCGATCCTGATCTCCCGTAATTGGCCCAACCTTCCCATCTTAGGACCCCTCATTGTCATCGCGCAGAAAATCGCGCGGAACAGAAATTGGTTCGTCACATGTGACGCCCAGGGGGTTCCAATCTTAAGCAAGCTCCTACTTGCTTGAATCGTGACACATGTATATCTTCCTAATCGATCGACACGCGGAGCCTTCTTGGTTGCCAGTTACCGTTCGATAAGAGTGTGGACGTTATCTAAGGTGACACATGTGGCTCTAACCTACAATTTACCCAGGATGGGCTCTCTTCAGTCCGAGGAGGGGATCGTGCGTGTCATCGCCGTGGCACACCAATCAACCATACATCAATGACCTAAGGGAAGGGGAAAGGGAAGACGATACATGGGGGCATGGCGAGGGGGTGGGTTAGTTGGGAGTGTGGGGGGGGAGGAGCGTTCCAACCTACAGGTTTCCCAGGAAGGGCAATCTAATTACCGATGGGGGTGGCGGTGGAGGATGCTGGGGAAGAGGACGCATGGAACGGTTGATGGCCGGAGACTCGAGAGCGGGAAGGGAGGTGTAATGGATGGAGCGATGGATGCAGGTGAAACGAGTTTACTCACGATGGTGGGGGAGAGAGGCAATGTAGTCGGGGTAGATAGTGGAGAGAGTGCGGCGACGAGCGGTGCGAAAATTCTCGATGTTTTCGCAAGCGGGGATCGTTCCTGATATAATACAATATATTTCTATATGGTTATATTCCTGCCAATCTGCGCTAAACAGGAGAACATGGAGAAGAAAATAATCTACTACAGAGCGGGTGGTAACATGCGGAAAGACGGTGACTAGGAGACGGGTGGCGTAAAGGTGGTGGAAGAGGTCGGGAGGGAAGGACACCATCCAACGGGGAACGGGGGTCTACCAGGGAGTCGGGTGAGCATCAGGAAGTCAAGGGGACGGCGAGAGAACAAACGGGGACGAAGCCCGATCGCCCTCATGCTGACGTAGGCGAAGGGAAGGTCGGGCAGAGGAACCAGATGAAGTCGGCGATTCGCTTCTTCGGCGACGTCTTCCCGATCCCTCCGCTGTGGTTCCATCGTTTCCTTCGTCTTCCCTAGGGGGCTCTGGATCGAGCCACGGGTTTCCCAACGATAGATCCGGCGGGAACCTTTCCTCAATCGGCCGTTTTCCCTCCGCCTTTTCCAACCTTTTTCGTGCTCCTGCCTCTTCCTCTTCCCTGCTTCGTTCGGGCTGCTGACTCGGCCCACCTGCTACCTCTTCTTCTCCTGATGGCTCCTCTTCTTCTTCCTGAATGTAATCAGGATCTTCACTATCCTCGCTCGACTCTTTTTCTTCTTCTTCTTCTTCTTCGCCTTCCTCCTCGCCTTCTTGTTCCTCTTGCCACGCGTTTCCTTGTCGGATGATGGGGTCCCACACTGTGAGATCGGTGACGTCGATCTCCAGAAAAAGAGCCTGGGATGGATGGACACAGTTGCCGCCGTCCAACTCAGTACACGTGGACCACAACAGGCGTGGCTCGAGTGTTCGGGAAAGCACGTGGGTGCCCGACTGATTGTCATACCGCGATAAGATATCCAGGGGCATGTTGTCCACTAGTTGTGTTAGATACACCAGCAGTTCGCTCGTAATTAGAGCAAGATTTCCGTCATCCACCTTTCCGAACAGTATCCCCAACAGATCCCCCTCCGCCGCCGTTCTCTAGGCTTGTACAATCAGCAGTTCCACTTCGTCGTCTGGAAGTTCTAGACCCTCTCTATACGGCGCCAGCTCAGACCAGCAGAATTCTACTTCCAGCAAGCAGAAGACAAGCTTTGCGTACGCCTCCCACCAGTTGCTCCACTTCTCCTCGTTCAATGTCGGCACACTGATTTGCTTGACACGGGCATGAGCAGATTGCCAGAGGGTGGGGATGTCAGAGGGAAGGCCAAAGAGAGAAAGGCGGCGGCGACTCGTCGGGGCGGCGCAAAGGGACGAAGCTCTGGTAACACGATCGTCGGCGAATCGCTGGAAGAGCGAAGCTGCAAATCGACGTCGTGTGCGGGCACGACTATATCCCCGCATCGAGCAAGGAGTGTTGTCCACACGACCTGGATTTCTTCGGCCCACACGCGCAAGGTTCGGAGGATGTCGGGATGGATCGTCGATGGCACCGCCGTAGTATCCCCGACGAAGACGACGACGACCGTGATGTGACTGATGCTAGGAGGGGACAGGCGCTGGAAGGCCGAAATCTCGGCCAGAACACGTGTTGTTGCCGCTTAAGAAAATCGGATTTCCGTTGTTGCGTGGATTGCCATCGTGCTGAAGAAAGCTGCAAACCGAAGAAGATCGGCACTGAGGCGTGGCCGCTTTACTTGCCGGATGGTACTTATCCTTCCTCTCGGGGTTAATAGCTGCGCACTAATCACCTGCTCCACTGAAAAGCTCATGGCGATGGAGATGAGGACGGAGAAAGAGAAATAGGAGGGGATGAGAGCGACAAAGAATCGTCGTCCTCCTCTGTAGCGAAGGAGGAAGCAGACACGACTGGAGATGGAGATGAGGGGAGAAGACGTAGATAGGACACATGGCGAACGATCGGTCGAGCTGATCGGCTTCCCGAAACCTCTGGCACGAGGCGCACAGTGTTCACCCCGTTCGGGCCGAGTTCGATTACGCGAAATCGCCCGAAGAATTGTGGCGCTATCTTCCCTTGACGAGCACATTTCCTCACCTGCACCAGGTCCCCTAATTTATATTGGGGCCGTGGTCCCGCATTCCCATTTCGAGCCTCGTAGCTACGGATCTGTCGGTCGTGGGCCAACTCAGTCATTTTCTGGTGCTTTCGGGCTAATCGGGGAAGGGACATTTCCATCAGCTCCATATGCCGCTTGGCCTTGTCCCGAACCGTGGCCCTTGTGGGCCGTCGGTTCAATGAAGATTCATCGGGGAGGCTCGGTATCGAGACACAAGCTACACTATTGGTTCGTAATTGGAAGGGGCTAAGGCCCGTCGATTCGTGAGGCGTTCCMCGATGGACCGCCAAGATGTGATCTACGATATTGGGCAGGGCCTTGGATCCCGTGCTGCAATGTTTCATCACAACGCTATCTTTATCACCCGATTTACGTTTTCTACTAGGCCATTTGATTGCGACATGTGGGGTGCAATATTCCGAATGGCGACACCACGTAGGACCAGATTCCTTAAAACTTCCCTTCTGAATTCTACCCAATTATCGGTCAGGATTTCCTCTGTGTCATGATGCATCCCTAGAAACCGAATGACGTATCGCGCAATTTCAGCTGCTTGTGGCGTGCGACACAGATATGCCTCAATCCATTTCGAAAAGTGGTCCACGAATACTAGTAGGATTGAATACTCGCAGCGATTTGGTCCAGGGGGCACCACAATATCGGTAGTATCCATGCTGACCCTTTGAAAAGGTCGTTCAACTACCGTCGGTACTATCGATCTTTGTGGTTGGAACGACGCCTTGTCAGCAACGCAGACCTGACAATTCGCGACGATGAATTTCACATCATCACGAATATTGGACCAATACCACTCGTTCCTGTCGATTACCGCTTCCGTGATCCGTACGGCAAAATGGGTTGCCGTTTCCTCGTGCGCCGTCTTAACCCAGTCATACCTCATGAACAGGTGCGGCACTACCATCCAAATTCCACTACCATCCGTTTTTCGTTTTTCTAACCGGCCCTCGTTCCAACGATAATCCCGAGCTCTTTCATTGGCCCTCCGCCTGTCTTCCTTAGTGAAGTCTTGGAGGGGGTTTCCTACCAAGGTGGCAATTAGAGCGATGTCCGTCCATACCTCGACCCTTCTAAACTTCTGGGTCTTTTCCAACCCTTCTGACGTAGCGTCAAGGAATTGAGCTTCAGTCGGGATCTTATCAGTCCGACACAAGGGACATAACCAAAGCTTATCGCCATTTCTGTACTCGATGCACGAGTCATGGGCTCATGCGACACACTGTTGACAATCTATCCATTCTGCATAGCCTTCCCCACTAGGACGCATGGAGATGGAGTAGACGTGCGAGATTGCTTCACAAAAATAACAAAATTTGTCGGGCAGCCTGGGGCAGGGAGAGAAAAGATGAAGATGAGAGGGGAGAGAGAGGAGTCGTAGGATTACCTCCGTCACCCATTGCCAATCGCCTGCTTCTTGCCACGTGGAAGACCTGTCACTTGTCCGTACTTGGGTCCGTTCGCTAACTCCGATTCCTTCCACGAAATGATTTCTTTGCCCTTCGATACCTTAGCGGGGCGATGCGGACGTGTCAACCCGTCCGCGTTGCCGTGTCTCTCTATCTTTCGATGGATAATGTCGAAATCGTATTCCTGTAGACGCACCGCCCACCATCAAATCATACCCGTATAATTAGTGAGCTTCTTAAGAGCCAGTAATGGCTCGTGATCGGTTACAAAGAGGAACTTATGCCCGTACAAGTACGGATGGAAGTGTTGAATTCCCCAGACTACAGCATAGCATTCACCTTGTGGGGCTGAGTCGTTCCTTCGTTCGCTCGGCACCGTACGAGACGCGTACTCGATGACGTGCTCTCGACCATCGTTCCCCTTCTGCGCTAGAATAGCGAAAATCGCCTCTCACTGCCAGTCCGTGATGAGAATGAACTGCTTCGTAGGGTCCGATCGGATCAAAATAGGTGCCGCCGCCAAAGTGCCTTTGAGGGTGGCGAAGGCCTGTTCGCACTTTGCGTCCCAACTAAGGGGCTGGTCCTTTCGCAGCAGATTCATCAGAGGTCGCAGCGAAGCCTTTGATAAAACGAAGGTAATACGATGCCAGTCCCAAGAAAGCTCGAACCTGCGTCACTAACGTGGGGACAGGAACAACTTTCACCGCCGCGACTTTCCTTGAATCTGGCCGCAATCTTCCACGTGTCACCATGTAACCCAAGAACGAGATTTCCGAGAGGAAAAACTCGCTCTTCTCGAGCGCGATCTTGAACCCAGCGTCTCTCGGAGCTCCTAACGTACATTCGATGTGTTGGGCATGGCCGTGAAAGGTTTCGATGTGTTGGGCGTGCCCGTGAAAGGTTTCGGATGTCGTCCATGTACACCATGACTCAGAAGTTAATCATCCCCTGAGGGCCTAAGTGAGCCGTGTCTTGTTGACGAAGTTCTGAAATGTCACGTTCATAGCTCGTTGAAATGTGGCAGGCGTGTTGCAAATCCCCATCGGACATCGAACCCATTGCCACGTGCCTTCAAACAGTACAAAGGCCGTTTTCGGTCGATCTTCCTCCTTAACCAGAATGTGATGGAAGTCGTGACGAATATCAAATTTACTAAAATAATTAGCACAACCAATCGCATCCAGCAAATCGTCAATCCTGGGAAGGGGGTACACATATTTAATCGTGATGTGATTCAGCTTGCGATAATCAATGCATATGTGAATCGATCCGTTCTTTTTTGGCACTAATACTACCGGGAACGACCATGGTCCGGTGGCGGGTTCGATCCACTCATTGGCTTCGAATTCTCGAATCCGCTCGAGGGCCGTTTTCCGCTCTACCAGGGAGTATCTGTATGACTTACAGTGAATCGGGGCATGGTTTCCAGTTTGAATCTCGTGCTGTATGACTAATGACAGTCCAATGTCTGTGTACGTCAGACTAATCGCTCCGTTGTATTCTTTCAGAATTTCCACGATTAGATGATGGATCTCACTCACTACGTATTTGGGCACAAGTAACTCGTACAGCTCATCCCATATTCGTACATCGATGTGTTTCGTATTTACCCGTTTAGTATTTTCGGGCGGGGGCGCAAAAATAAACGAATTGTCCGACTGCCAGGAGAATACCGTGGCCATCATATATGCATTCTGTTCTCGAATGGCCACGTGTTCTTCCAGTGTTATTCCGTCTCGAATGTCCTGCTAAGGCACTGGTTTCGTCGCAATCTTAATTCCGAGTCCAGTTTCGAGGCGCTCAGGGGGTTCTAAAGAATTGGTCTCTTGTCCTAAGCGTATCAATCATAAATCTTTTGCAGGCGTCAAAAAAGATTGTGGGAGATTTGTGATGTCGCAATAATGCCTTTTGTCATTGTATCGTGCGAGCAGAGGGGAGATACCTTCGTACAGGGTTCGAGGGGGTTCCATAGAATCGACCATCCCCGGAATCTGTACGAGGGGTTCACCCATAATAATAGCTTGCGTTATTTGTAGACTCTGATCAGTTAAGCTTAGCGATCTTGTATTTGCTCGTTGCATAGGGTAATGGATACGCTGTTGTGCCATCTCCAGGATCATCGGATCATCCTCGTCACTGTTGTTCGTGCCCTTTGACGGTTGTCCGTCGTCTGCGGAATTATCCCAGGTGATCACGCGGAGGGTTCCCGCCATCATGGGGGAAACTCGCAGAGTTACGTTAGTGGTGGTACGAAGGGTCAATCTCATCGGTACAACATAAGGTTTTCCTCCTGTATTTCGGAGGACAATCGATCGTCTTTCGAAATCCAGATTGGCTTGCAGGACCACAAGAGCGGGAAGGCCAAAAAGGACGTCGTGAGTGCTTACGTCTAAGACTACGACATCTCTCAAAGCATGTACCTTCCCTAATCGAAAAGCGACATTGGTCATCCGTCCCACCGTTTTAATCTTTTCTTCATCTGCAGAAACGACCTGATCCTTTTCCGTAAGCATGATTAGATCGTTCTTTCTCCCTGCTCTTTCAACTATTCATAACGAGATAGCCAAAATAGCGGCTCTTGAATCGATAATGTCATTACATGGGATTCCCCATACCTCGATATCTTATTCGGCGGATTTCCATGGGATCGGTTTAATCCGTAGGAAGTGATCATCTTTCTGGATAAATCCTGACCATATTGGGTCTGAAGTTCCTCCTGCATTTTCATCTGGCGTGGGATTTTTCGTTTTTGTGCTCGCTGTTCGGGCAAGGGCGAATCGTTTTCGATTCGCTTTGCAGTGTTGCAGCATCCATTCATTGGCTTATTCGGATATCGAAAGTAGATGTCCAATCGGAAGAGGAATCCGATGATCTAAGGCTCGAACGATGTTCAAAACATCGATCTCCCCAGTGACGAAGGTGGGTCCTCCCGACTCCATTTCTCCTGAAGAAGGTCGCCATTCCGCCACTTCTCTTTGTTCTGGCGAGGGTCTAATCGTTTCAATCATCCCAAGCCCAGGGTAGCCAAGCGTTACATACTGATCCAACGGAATCAGTTCAGCAACTTCCTCCGTCGTAGCTAATGTGCTTCCGCTTCCTTCCATTTCTTCCATCAATGCCCCTACTCGTTCAGGTCCGTTGGCGATCGGGGCCGCTGCTACTGGTGCGGCTCCGACTCGTTGCTGCGGGGGCCGATGAGGGCAATCCAGGGCTATATGCCCTAGTTGGTGACACGTGTAACAGATGTTCAAATTGCTAGGGATCCCTTCCCGCTGTTTCTTTTTGCTTTCCTGAATCAGAGTAACCAATGTCTTGGTTAGTTCTAATAAAGCGGAAGACTCATTCGGTCGCGCGGGGGTTTCGATTGGTGGTGGGGGTGCTGTCATTACGGGCACGGGCATGCTCGTAATCACACTCGGGACTGGTCGTTTGGGACTAATCTGTTCCAGATAGGTGACAGGGCCCGATACAAACCCCATGTTTTCAAATTTGTTCTGCAATGCAACCAACTCAGCTTTAGCTCTCGCTAGTTCGGACGAGTCTTCTTCCCTAGGATAGTCTTCCCCTTCTAGGAAACTCGCAGCAAACTTTCGTTCCATTTCCTCTGTAGCTGCCATGATCTGTTGCAGCATGTGGCTGATGGGGGATAACTGTTTTCGCAGTTTCGCCCTCATCGTTCGGCTGCAAAGTCCATCGATGAACAAATCTCTGCCTACATGTTCGCCTCGTTCCGTTTTCATAAACATCCTATAGAATCGGTTTCGATACTCGGTGACGGATTCGAGGGGTTTTTGAACTCGATCTTTAATCATAAAAAGAGCCTATTCCGGATGGATGTAATCGAATCGATTCAAGAAATCTTGCTCGAATGTTGGGAGACCGATCCATACATACGTGCTAAACCAGTGATGGGCATCTCCTCCCAATCGTGCAGGGATATTCACATGTGCCTCGTTGTCGTCATACTTCTGAGCCCAGAGTGTGACTAGCCATGCTCCAGCAAGGTGATGAGACGGGGTCGCGTCGATGTGTGTTCCGTGGTCGAGGTCGTCCTCTATTAGCCAGATCGCCCAACTATGAATCCTAGAACCTTGCCATGTGTTGGGCTCCGATACCAACCTCACGCCCAACGCGACTTCCTGATCGGAGTGGGATGTGGACTTGGAAGTGCGAAAAGGTGTGTGCCAAGGATTTTTGGGAAAGTATGGGTGGATTCCCAGGTCGGAACTGAGATCTCCTGTGGCAAAGTTCCAGGGACATAGATGCAAGAGGGCTAAGGGGGCGAGTTACTTCCGGTTTGATGGCGATCGAGGTCGTGCAGCATAAGGCAGATGGCATGCTAGGTGCATTCAAGGCCGTCCGATCCGTCTGTTTTGGTGGCGGCGGTTCGGGAAGAGGCCCGTCCGGGATGGTTGTGGTTTCGATGAGTCGGACCTTCAGGTGCAGACACGTCACGTCTGTCGTCACGCGTTCTGGTTAGGCCCCTTAGTTTCAGGGGTTCGTCGGTTGCCGCATCGCCGACAATTTCCGCAAGGCGTGCAGGGCCAATATGGGGCGATGGAATTCCACGGAACCACCATGAGTTGGTGATACGGGAGGAGGAAACGGAAGGGAGGGAAATTGGTAGTGATAACGACGAAGACGGGGGATATGAAATATTGTGTGTTGTCCGTAGTGGGAAAATCGGGGCACCTCGGGTCGTCGGTTGTAGCACAGTGAAACTCCCTGGGGCACAATCGATTCTCAGTTAGGCAGGGGAATTTCGGGTATCTTTGCCTAATACATTCTCTCACCCAAGGGTCGAAGTACTCCGAGTACCAGGAGCTGGGCATCTTGTCATTGCGGGGGAGTGGAATTCTTTCGCACGTACCTAACCAACAAGGGGATTTTTCCGATGCGATATCGAAAGTTCCTATCCGTTTAGGTACGTGGGGGAAGGAAAGTTTCCGCCTACTCGATACCGGAGATGTCAAGTTCGCTAATGCTCGCGAATCGATGCGCGTGGATGCGTGTATCAGATCGCGCTTACACGTATCCCCGTGAGGTATTCGCTGGCCTATAGGACGATGAAAGCCCAATTCCTTATGTAAAA
>BFEA01000153.1:1907801-1938280 GCA_003427395.1 Chara braunii | reverse complement strand
TAATATTCATTTATCCGTTCATTCGACAAAACACACAATACACGGGATCAAGACCAATTGTGAAACGAGTGTGGGCTGAAACCAAGACAAGAATTTCGAAAACAAGGAAAAATGGGCGAGCCGCCCTGAGCTGAGATCAAAGTTCATATACAAAAGCAAAGAGTGAGATAAGACAAAGAAAATTGTAACTCCACATCCATCAACCTCAACTCCCTCTTCCTCTCTCTCTCTCTCCGATGCGGACAGTCTGTCGTCACGCACCAACCCACGACGTCGTCACCCCGCTTAGTCCTCTTGCACCTGTCAGGTTCGCCCGCGCGCTACAGTTTATTGTAGCCCCACGCATCAACCCCGCGCATTCGGCACCAGCTCGTCGGGTCGCCCGACTCCCACTTCAACTCACCTCTTACTTCGCTCGTGAGCCGACCCTCACTGATCACGCTTCCCCGAGCTTGCAACAGCTGGTTAAGAGAGCTATCTAATCGCGCAGCCGAAATTTATATCGTGCGTGTATGCGCAAAGAACACGGAATTGCAAGGACTTAGAAAGGAGATTAGGAGAGGGAGCGCCTACGTTCTGCATGGCCAGACCGCGGCGTGGGGGACGTAGTCACTCTCCACGCATCGATTCGAGCATGCAGGCCGCGGGGTTGACTAGGCACAGCAAATAGGGAAAGAGAGAGCGGGAAAGACGAAGCTAAAGAAGAAGGATACAGTTACAATGGCGCCCGCCCAAAAATTACAGTTACTTGCAAGATTAAGGGCGCCGACTAATCCGAGCTCCGTTGCAGCCGCAAAAAGAAGCGCGCAAGAAAGACAACGAGCGGCAAAAGAAATCCCGAATTCCTAAATTCCTAAATTCCTAACTAATGCAAAAAGAAGCACAAATCCCGAAAAGAAAATTTGAAGTCTTGAGAGCCGTCAAGGGCTCGACAAGATTCAAAAAAGAATTAAAAAAGAACGAAGCAAAATTCCCGCGCGACCTCCGCGCCTAAAATCCGACAGCAGAACGAGAAAGAAGCAACGTCAAACATTATTATTCGCGCCTTTTGTCGTCGCCGCAGCCACTCAATCGGCCATCTCGGGACTTGCCCGGCCCTGAATCCAACCATTCAAAAAGAAGCGACGAAAAGGAAAAGACGAAGAAGCGAGGACACTGATGCAATTTCCCTTCGATCCCGATCTCCCGTAATTGGCCCAACCTTCCCATCTCAGGACCCCTCATTGTCATCGTGCAGAAAATCGCGCGGAATAGAAATTGGTTCGTCACAGGCTGACAAGGGGGACTGTTTAACTATGGGGTGGGAGAGATGAAAGGGTGAACATCATCTACTTGCTGAGGCAGAGTAAGACAGAGATAGCTTGGGGTAGGCTTTTTGGGGGAACAACCTTCTTCGAGGGGAGCAGAGTAGAGGGGGCTCTCCTATTGCTGGGCTGTGAGGAACCACTTAACAACAGAGTGGTTCGGGAAGGCGGCAAGGGAGAGGAGTGGTGGTATGGGGGGAAAAGAGGTGGGGTGGACAGGGGAGGGTCAATCGACATCAAGTACCATCATCACCATCATCATCATCAACATCATCATCATCACCATCATCACCATCATCATCATCATCATCATCATCATGAACAACATCATCATCATCACCATCATCATCATCACCATTAGATTGGTTGTCTGCTTAGGATCTTACTATTATCACATCCAAAATTCATAGGTGAGCTTCTAGTCTAGCTGATTCCCCAATTGAGCTTTTATTGTGTTTTGCCAAGGTCGAGTAGATGACAGAATGACACTGGACGACGCCGGGGCATCGCCCTGTAACCTTCATAGGAGCTTGAGGCCTCGGAAAGAGATCTGGGGATTGCTGAGGGTGGAAGGCAATCACAATACTTGACCAAAGGCTACAATCTGTCCGACGAGGGTTGGTGCTGAGGTCGGTGGTATTGTCCTGTAACCTAGCCAGATTGGGGTGTGAGACTGGGTAGAGGATTGGTTGGTACACAGTACGGGGTCGGTAGAGACTGGCGGGTTGGTAGGAATACCTGAGATAAGGTTTATGGTAGTATGCGAGTTCTGAGTAGATAAGTATTTTGAGTAGTCATCATCAATCTCTAGCTTATTATCTCAATCATCCTGAAGTGTTCCTGAAGTGTTCCTGAATCATCCGAAGTTTTCACCAATTATCGATGTATTTGGGCCCGGTTCCCGGCACGTGCTGGTCCTCACGAATGGATTGGAGTTAAAAAAAAAAAAAAAAAGGGATATAAGTCGCTCTGGATAGTCTGAGTTTCGCCTACCCTTGGGTAATTTTGGGGAAGGACGGTAGGATGTGTCCGTGGGCTCCAGCTTGCATTGCCTAGGTACTGGGTGGACTCTCTGATATTGGGCCTGTAAAAGATTGCATGAGCCTGGCATCTGAAGTTCCCATTAGGCAAGGTTCGTCCCCTTCCGTTTCCACTAGGGCTGGGGGGTTGCCCAGCCTTGGTGCTTGTCACTGTTGTCTGGTACAAGATGCGCTGGATACTGGTAGGAGGATGGTCCTGAGTGCTGGTCACACTGCGGTAAGATAGTAGGGATAGTGTGTGCACTGGGAGTATTAACGTGGGGAAGGGTGGGGAAGGTGGCCTATCCTGTCAGGACAACCATCGGTTGCTGCTGCCATTGATCACCGTGGGTCTAGTCCTTGGCCGCTACAACACCCTGGGCTTAAAAAAAAGAAACAAGTCCGGCAGTGTCACACTTTGGGTTTCAAAGCGCGACAAAAACATTTGTGGGCTATAACGTTCGGTGCGGAGTTTGAAAAGGGCAATATCGGTAAGAATGGATGTGGGCAAGATTAGAGTAGGGGGACCCGTTGCTAGCTGGAGATCTGAGGGGGTCGACCACTAGGCACGGGAGGGGTTAGGATGAGGGCTCCCCTTAGGACAGCTCGCCTGTGGAATACGAACGGGTGATGAGAGTGAGACTTAGTATAATCCACGGTCGATGTCTGTCTGAACTAGGACCCTACAGACCGGCCATGGAACGAGGAACAGTTGACGAGAGTGAGACTTAGTACAGTCTATGGCCGGTGCTGGTAGGGCTCTTGTGTCGGTGGGGCTCTCTACAGGATTGGTTGGGCTGCCTGCCTCCTATGTTCTGTTCACGATCAACAAACAAGTAGTAATGACACCAGTGTGCACAGCGAACAATCTAACAACAAATAACAGTAACTGTTACAACAGATGTGTACACAACGATAGGAACGCAAAATAGGTCGACCTATGGGACTTGTAGTGAAACGTCTGTACCTAGCACCTGAAGTACCGGGGCGACAAGGCTCGCACAAATATGCTTCGATCAGGGTTGAGTGGGGTGTGTGGGACTCGTCTTAGCCCTGGTACCTACAACCACGGTCTGGTCAGGTCATCCCCAAGGCTGGAGGGTGACGATCCTGAGTGGTAGACACTGAGGTAGGATAGTGGGAGTAGGATTGCGCCGGGAAAAAAATACAAAAGAGGTAGGTTGGGCGGCCGGGCGTTCTGTTCGGGTAAAGACGCTAGGCATGCCATGGTCATTATCCTCACACTGCTCAATAGAACACATCAAGCCCCGATCGGTAGGATCACACAGACAAAGTCACTGGCAGTGGGCGCAGCGCTGCCGGGAGCGCTGCGCCCCGGCCGCATCGAAATAGCGCGCTCGTTGGCACGTTCACATGGTGGGGGGCGGCGCGGCGCAGTAAGGAGCTAGGGTGAGGGGGGCGGTCGTGCTAACGACGTGCATGGCAGCGAGCGTTCCGCCATATCTCGTTGCTGTTTGCGTTGTGCTGCCGGGGTGGGAGTTTCGGCGGTTGTCGTCTCTGTGCTGGTTTGTACCGGCTCTGTTATCGGCGATGGTAACGTGGGGTGGTGTGGGGGGAGTGAGTGGGGTGTGGAGGGAGGAGGGTGAGTCTCTGGGGGCGGATCTGGGGGTGGATATTTGGAGATGGCTACCGCCGGACTTTGCTGCGCGACGAAGTGTTGTTGAAGGAGAGAGATCCTTGGCTATCAGATGCTTTCACCATGGGTGTTCTTCTTCCCACCGGACTGCCAGTGAGAGGCCATCGACGGGTTCGGTGGTTTGTGTCTTGCTACGTGGCTGATCGCGAAGGTAAGTTTATGCCACGGTCCGTAAATCTTCATCATTCAGCCATATGAAGAAGGCTGCGGGAGGTGCAGACCGCGAGGCGGCTGAGTTGCTTACGAGCTGATGAAGGAGGAGGTGGAGGTTGTGGGGGATGGAGAACGTGACATGGTGTGTTTAGAAGATTCCATGGGTCGGAGAGGTATCTGATAGATTCTCCGCTGCCTTGAGAGTCCTAGCTAAGATGGATGGAGTTGTACTAGTTTTGATTACTTTTTTGATATTCTCCACGTTCTATTTCGCAATCTGTTCCTGGTTTTGGCTTGATTGCTTTGGCGAGATGATTGTCTTTATATGTTACTCTTTGTGGATTTCCTCGTCCTCGTGATATTTTCTGAGTTTGTCTAATGGGATACGATTAGGTTATCTTCAAAACTATTCAAAACTATTCTTCCAATATTCTCGAAATAATTTCCTATTAAAGTCTCCAAAAACTTTCTCGGAATAATTTCCTATAAAAGCTTCTAAAAATGTTTTTGAAATATTCCTCTATAAAAGCATCTAAAAACTTCTGACTCTATAACTTGAAATGTTTTTCCGAAAAGCTTCCAAACTAACTTCTGATCCTTGAAATATTTTCCTATAAAAGCTCTTAAAAAAATTCGTGAAATAATTTTCCTATAAAAGTTGCTAAGAAACTTCTTACTCTACACAATAGTAAGTCTGGTTTACTGGTACTGGTAATAAGTCTTAGTGACTTCAGGGATCTTAGTTTTTGTCAACTGAGAACTTCCAAGTGTGGTCGAAAGTCCTAACGGCATGTGGTCTCAAAAATTGACTAAAACCCGCTTCTGAAATTTCGGGAATTCATATCGTGAATTCATATGGGGAGGCTCTGTTGAGTTTGGGGATCGGTCCAAGATGGAGGGCATTCAAGGGCACGAGATGATTTTTGTGAGGACGGAGAGAGGGTGCATCGGGGCTGTCTGAGGGGTACCGGCTATGGGAATTTTCATTGGATGCGATTGGCGTCGGGCAGCTTTGGTTGTCGGATGGCTACCGGCTGATGAGGGTTCACTCTGACACGATTGGCCTCAGGCAGTGCTGGCTCACCCCCTCGACGACAGAAACTGGAATCTTCGGGGGGCAGGAGATTGCAGGGTAGGATCGTGTCTGGTTCTTGCTGAGGACATGGTCTGTTGAACTCTTTACTAGGACGGAGTTGGGGGGGTGAAGGAGGTGAGTGGAGTTCTGTTGGGTCTTGGGGGATTTGTTCAAGGTGAAGGGTAAAGGGCACGAGATGATTCTTCGTGAGGACGGAGAGAGGGTGGAATTAGGTTGTCTGAGGGGTACCGGCTGGGAGATCTCTCATTAGATGCGATTGGCATCGGGCAGCTTCAGTTGCCGGATGGGTACCGGCTGATGAGGGAGCATCCTGGTGCGATTGGCCTCGGGCAGCGCTGGCTTGCCCTCTCGAAGACGGAGACTGGAATCTCCGAGGGGGCAGGAGATTGCAGGTGAGGATCGTGCCTGGCTCGGGCCGAGGATATGGTCCTTTGAACCCTTTACTAGGATGGAGTTGGGGGGGTACCTGGGACTTCCCCTTCGATGACAAAGACAGAACTGTGCACTTGTCGGCCTGCCGGGACCTCCCTTTCGATGACGAAGACAGAACTGTGGCATTTTCAGGTGGGGTATCACGCGTCCTACTAGTGAGTGGGCTAACCGGTAGGATGATAGTAGAGCACAGCAGCAGCAGAGATGGTAGCTCTGCTGCAGCAAGTCTTGCCAGAGTGGGGACCAGGGGATTCGTTTGGGGGTTGTAGACATGTCTGAAGCGGTTCCGATACCTCTGATTCAAAGCCGGGCAATGGTCCCGGTATCCTAATTTTCAAAAAGTGTAGCTCCAAATTCTTAGTAGTTTTCTAGCCTCATTTTCATGGAATTTTCTGTAGACTTTTCAAAGTCGGGCAATGGCCCCGGTATCCTAATTTCCGAAGTGTAGCTCCCAATTCTTAGTAGCTTTCTAGCCTCATTTTCGCGGAATTTTCTGAAGACTTTTCTGAACTCGCCTGTTATGGGACGCTGGGCCCGGTTCCCAGTTGTGCCTATTTGTGAAAAAAGAGGACATGGGTGTATCTATGGGACGCTGGACCCGGTTTCCAGCAGGTGCTGCTCCCCACCAATAAATGGAGCCTGTGTTGTTTTTTTTTTTGAAAAAAAAAAAAAAAAAAAAAAAAAAGGGGCGGGAGTCCTATAGGATTAGGGGGCCTCTACCACATGGCCGAGTGCCGAAGGTGATTCTCATATGTCTGTAATCCAGCCTCTACAACAGCCTGGGCTTTTCTTTTCTAAAAGGGAAAAAAAAAAAAAAAAAGAATGGATGTGGCCTGCGTGTGATTGTTGCCCTTTCCAAACTCGGTGCGCGGGTCAAATGCTTTTTTTGCCCTTTCAAAAAAAAAAAAAAAAAAAAAAAAAGTAACATACAGTATCACCATCTTCCTCGCCCCTTGATCGTTCAATCTGTTGCAAGCCTTGGGCATTGTACTCTTTGAAAATAAAAGATATTATGGTGTGGAATCTGTGGATGAAAAAACTTCAAAAAAGAAAGGGCTGGGGGCAACATGATTTACCTCATTTGCGAGGGCCTATGCTTGCAGGGGTCCCCTCTATATAGTCTTAGGAGTAGTGGTAGGGAGGTAGTGAAAGGCAAACAGATTTTGACAGAAGAACATAGTGTAGTTGTTAAAATATATATATATATATCGTCAAATAGAACTGCCCGGTAAACCGTAGGCAGAGAGGGAGAAGAGGACAACAAACGAGGGGCTGTGACAAACTGTTTCGTCGGAGTTTCATATATATATATAATATATATATATAATATATATTTTATATAGATGTATATATGCCATGATGGCAGGGTACAGAATACCCTAGCAGACTTGCAGCCTGTAGAAGATCCTTGAGGAGATCCTTCAGAATTTTTTAAGTGGACATTGAGTTCCGTTGCGCTCATGGTATCTTTCCTATCATAAGAGTGGCCAAGAGCTTACCTTAAACCACCAGAACACCCTGGTGATCTTCTGGTTGAAAAGGAGGTCAGCCTTCGAGTGTGCCAACCTGCCTGGACGGGGTTAAATTCATTCATGGTGGAAAAACCGTCACTCTGAAAGGCCCTCCAAAGGGGGTGCCAAGCACTGGTGGTTTTGAAAGAATGCTACCCATGATAACATGCTTATGCCCAAGATGTTACCCAGGGTATGATGCTTCTACCCTAAGTAAGGATGAAATTAAATCGAGGAGCTGATTCATCAGACAGCAATACTTTTATTTCTTCACAAAAACGAGTTATACTTGCACCAAGATACATTTTGCTACTGCACTTGGGGCACCCTACCTGGCCAGAAAGCTTATTTTTTTGAAGGAAAAAAGTATACCTTCCTTGTTCCCTTTTTCTTTTCCAAACAACAACACACTTGTGGACTATGGCCAGTCAGCAGCACACACACAACAGGTGCAGTCGCATTCCATGAATGTGGATGTTTTTATGCAGAGGTGCATCAGCACACTGGAGCTTCTTTCTGTTTAAGAAAAAAAAAAAAAAAAAGAGGTGCATCAGATCCATCTCCATTTTCTGCGCCATTTTCCACACCTGTCCGCTAACAAGTCAAGATTCAGTCTTCAAATCCTCCTTGCTAGTGGACCTCGCCCAAGATCAGCCATGAATGTATGGCATCCAGTGCGATGGCTCATGTGGAGGGCTCTTGACCACCAGCCCATTGGCCACCAGACATGGTTAAGAAAAGAGAAAAAGAGAAAAAGGGATGCCCCACTTGCCAATGGCGAAAGCACCAGCAGCAGCAGGGCATAATTTCATGCACATTTCCCTTTGCACTGCAGTGAGGCTGGAGAAAACCTGCCTGAAGTAATTGCCCAAAATTGAGCTCCAGCTGCCACATCAGCACTGGGAGGAGGAGGAGGAAGATGCCAACTCTGGTAAAAAAAAGTTGAGCTCTCGGATAAACAAGTGTCAAGCTTTGGAGTGTTATCGTTCCCATTGGCTTTCCGTGGGGAGTGCTGGGAACCGGGCCCAGCGTCCCATGTGGAGATACAAACATTAAAAGACCGGGGCCAATGCCCGCTTCAGCTGAGAAAAAAGCTTTTTTTTTTTTTTTTTTTTTTTTTTTCTTACCGTTGTGCGAAGCCACTATCCCAGTGGTGATATTAGAACCACTGGTATTGAGACTTTGCCTAGTGGGCCGCTCCATATATTGGTGGGGAGCCTCACCTGCTGGAAACCGGGTCCAGCGTCCCACAAATACATCTTTGAGTACATCAGATCATGTGTGTCGTCATTGGAAGCATAGGAACCTGCCAGCATTGATTGCCCTGAAATCCAAGGGATTGACTGCACAGGGTCTGTATCTTAATGTGAACAGTAGACGTCTCTGGCCTGGGAGAACTCAAAAAACAACAGACAAAACACAGATGCCATCTGGGGTCCGGGGGACACCGGGCCTCATGGCTGTCTCCCAGCCTTCCGGCCGTCAGCTGTTGCGGATGACTGCCCTGTCTGAACATGTGTTTGGAAAAACTTGGACTCGCCCACCTGCCAGCATTGATTGCCCTGAGACTCAGGGGATTGACAGCACAGGGGCTGTATCCCAGAGCGCACAGACACACAGCAACAGACAAAGACACAAAATGCCATCTTGGGTCCTGGGGGCACCGGGCCTCATGGCTGTCTCCCTGCTTTCCGGCTGTTAGCTGTTGCCGATGGCTGCACTGTCCAAGCTCATATGTGGAAAACAGGATCGCCCACACAAGAATTACCGAGGTGCGAATGAAAAAGGGACTCCGATGGCACTTCAGCCGTCCCACGGGCATTCTTCCAAGGATAGTGGATGGGTGGGAAAGGGGTCATTGACATCATGGGCTGGTCGTAACGGCTCCCTCGGATCCACCTTTGTCCACTCATGGAAATGCAGTGAGTAGTCCCTTTCCCAAATCCGAGTGTCCTAGCTGATGATCTTGTCATGAAGCCTGTTGCTGGTCTTGCTTGTCTCCTGCCCAACTTACTTTTGCTACCCAGCCTTCCCGTTTCCATCCCAGCGATGAGTTGGTCAATATCCTTCTTTTTTTTTTTCTTTTTTTTTTCTTCTTTTTTTTTTTTAATAAGCTCCATCTATTGGTGGGGAGCAACATCTGCTGGAAACCGGGTCCAGCGTCCCTTACATCAAAGATCACATCATTAAAATTTCAGTGGTCCTTATGCTGGAAACCGGGTCCAGCGTCCCCTCACTACTGCCTTTTATCTAAATAATTCCTTCCTCTCAACAGCTCTTTCCAGTCTGAAACCATTACTGCGAAAAAAGAATTACACACAAGGTGAGAGAGAGGTCAAGAGGTCAATATCCTTATTGGTGTCTGCCCAATTCAATTTTTCTTCACAGCCAGCCATTGAGCCGTGATCTCATACTGAATCAGAAGCAATAGTTGTTCTGTGACTTCCCCATCTTCCACCCATGCCCCCTCCAATTCCAGAATACATCTTCTCCACCATATTACCCACAGGAAGGATCTCCTACCCAGGCAATACATGTTTTCCTCGAAGGTGTTTCCTCGGAGTGGGGGCAGTGTCCTAGTAGTATGGCTCTCCAGTCCCATGGCCATGATGCGCCTGGTACAATATGTGGTCAAACTGTCCCACCAGTGCCATAGCAAAACGGCTGCGTGGCACTGTAGGAAGATGTGTTCCACCGTTTCAGGGCGCTTTTTGCCAAGGAAATTCTGGAGGCACCTTTGGCACCACGGGAGTGCTCTTCCCTGCTATTCCAACTGCTTGTGGTCAATTAGCCAGTTGTTAGTAGGCAGACACTGGTGGACTTTTTTTTTTTTTTTTTTTTTTTTTTTCCGATGGACCACGGATCAGATATTAAACTGATCAGAACAGATACTACACTTGATCTTAGCCAAAAGGCCATTGCAGGGAAGAGATTTGGGCTGGCCTCTTTCCATATTCTCTGAACCACTGGACGGGCTTGAGTAGACTCCTGTCTATATTAAGATGGCGTTGCCATCTATCCTCTGCCATATCTCTCAGTCTGCGCCTTGGTCTAAGAATGAGACCAGATACATCTAGGGGGGACCGCCTGGATGTATCTGGTCTCAAGCTAGGTCCAGAGACATACAGGGGGTCCAGCGTTTTAAAAAAAGCCGGACCCTCAAGAGCAGCAAATTTAGACTGAGTTTTCGGCCAAAAAAGTTGAAAAAACTCAGTTTCAATTTCGTTCAAAAAATAAAAAATGTCCATTTTGACGAAATGGCAGTTACCACGACTCTGTCGAAACGGACATATTTTGTTTTTGAACGAAATTGGAAGTCCATTTTAAGGGGTCATCTGTCATGTCTTTTTACTGAAGTTTGTTGGGGCTAAGGGCTAAGAGGTATGGGGTAAAGGGTAAGGCGGTAAGGGGGTAAGGGTTAAGGTGTAAGGGGTAAGGGGTAAGGGGTAAGGGGTAGAGGTAGTGGTATGGGGTATGGGGAAGGGCTGTGCCGGCAACCGGCCGGTTGGCCGGATCCAACCGGGGCGGTTGGACCCCCGGTGGTCCAACCGGAATTCCGTTCGGGCCCAAATATGGGTCAATTTTTTTATTTTTTTTTTTGAAAACATGGTTGGACTGCGCTCGCCGAGATCTCCCTGAATCTACAAATAAAACTTTGAACAGAGAAGTTTCGTTCGCGGGGTTGGGGGAGCGGAGGGGGGGGGTATTTCAGGGGTTGGTAGTCGGGGGTTGGGGGGGTTATGGTGGGGGTGTTAGTGGTGGGGTTCAGCAAGCACGGGTTTCAGCACTGGTATGGGGTAAGGTGTAAGGGGTAATGGCTATGAATCCCCCATGGAGGCGGCCACCCACGACCGTGTGGCGGCCACTGAGGGGGGGTGGCAGGGTTGGGGGGGTTTAATTGGGGTTGCGCAACCCTTTGCAGAAAAATATAAAATTAAACGAATTTCGGGAGGGGGCTGGTTGGGGGTGAAAATGAATTTTCCAAGAAAAAAAAAAAAACTCGATTGAACTGCGATTTCGTCAAAATGGACATATTTTAGTTTTTGTATGAAATTGAAACTCCATTTTTTGGGGATTTTTGTATCTAATTTATGAACTATGTTAGGGGTATAGGGTGAGGGGTGGGAGGTAAACGGGTGAGGGGTAAGGGGTAAGGGGTATAGAGTAAGGGATTAGGGGTCAGGGGTCAGGGGTAAGGGGTAGCAATGGTACGAGGTCAACTGAAGTAACGCAGTAATGCTGTTCAATCAGACATTGCGCACTGTTGCTTTGTTAAATACATTCAAACATGTTCAGGGATGTCTCTTCACCATAGCGAATGAAGAACTTCTGTACATTTATACGAACTGAACAACAGTTTGATAATGTCATCTATCATATGTCCTTTCTTGCACATGTAACTCCTAGTTCGGTGTGACAAGCACATCTAAAATGATTCGTCCCCTTATGTTGTGGATGTCGTCGAAAGACAAGTTGAATGGCGGGAGAAATCCTCTTGCCAACAGTCATGCATATGTTAGCATAAACACACCGCATTCATTAATGTCGTGATGTCTAGGAATGTCTGGCACATTCCATACATGGTTGAATTCTTTTGAATCTACCACATTTAATTTACCGTGTTCAACCGATCTTTCGAACAAGAATCTTGTGAAACCACCTATCACTTTCCTTGCCAATTCTATTTCAGGAATAAAAGGCGAGTCGTAACACTCCATTTTTCGGCGTCTCAAGTTCGTTATCACAAGTGTCCAATGGTTGGACATCCGAATATGAAATGGAGCTATTATTAAGTGCACGTCACCAACATCGATATATGTCAGCCACTTTCTCACTGCGCTATATTGGTATTTCATGTCCTCCTTGAACAATTTCGTGAAAAAATAAGGAATTATAAATTGTTGTTATCGGGATGCGCCATTTTTTTTATACTACGGTTTCATCTTCTCCAATATCACACTAACGATAGCTTATGCGACACATGTTGTCAAGCCTAATGAGGTTCAAATAAAACTTAACTATGTCGGTGTTCAACCGTTTGCGTTGAAGCAATATCAAGCTCAATTCATGCCCGGATAGTGTTAATTCCTTTTTTGTTGTCCCATTGTACGTGGATGTCCAAACCGTCCAATTCTCCACTTGCGCTGACTCTCGTAAATGTTGTACCGCATCCTTCTCCGACAACTTATCCGTTGTTAAGTGGATCGTCCATCCCTTTTTGTATCTTTGTACTTCTTCTTTGATCCTCCTTTCTACATATGACAACGCACTATGCGCGAGTGTAAACTATCGTTATTGAGGTTTGTCATCTTTGCATCCCCGAAACAATGGATAAAATTTCAATTGCTAAATCCCGCCACCAGGATATTATAGTCAGTTGACATGGACACCCCGACCTCTACCCTTCCGCGGGAAATACGGTAGAACACAACTACAATTCTTGCCGAATATAACTGTAGTTTCTGTGAACTAAGTGGTTAATAAAAATTATCGTGATTTATGGTGGTCAACAGGAACCCTGCTTCAACCTGTTCACTGATGTTCGTGTTGGCAATATTTTGCATATACGTGCACTCCAGCCTTGCTGTTGTACATGTTTTTTACCATTTATTTTTTTTTCCTATTTAGTTAGTAACTTTGTATGACTTCCATTTTTCGAGTTAGTGGGAATTTTGGTTAAAACAACCTTTGGGTTATGCTAAAAAATGGCAAAACAAGATCTTTGTAATTTTAGACGTCCTTAACAAATGGCGCGCAAAGCGCCCCTTACCTCTCGTGACGCCTGTCAATGCGTCATGGACACCATACATATCGGACAATCGACGTTGCTTGCATAGCGCACATTGATTTTTTTATGTTTTTTTGTCGATCCTTTGTGACTTGTAATTTTTGCACATTCATAGGATCAGTGGAGAACACAATAACAGATACACATATTTCTCAGCACAATGTATCTGATTCATCGTCAATACGCGACCCTGCCACACAATGATTGCTCCATATAGTGTGTTTTCATATGTTTTTATTTTTAAAAAATGTACCATGTGTGTGCACAAAATTTAATCCACACACAGAACCTAACGCTGCTAACGAGCCCACCTCTGCCTGCTCACACACACACACACACACACACACACACACATGCACACACACACACACACACACGTATTGAGATGGGGCACCCTCTGTGATCGGCAGTCCACTAAGCATTGTCTACACATCTAACTTAGTTGTCTTAGTCACAACTCCCGTAGACCGTCTCAATCGTTGTAAGTCCTCTTCATGGTCACCTTCCACTCTTGGTGTTGTGTCATCGTTTTGCTCTTTATCTTGGATCATATCCTCGTCCGTACTCGCCGATCTCATATCTATTATGACGTTATGTTTGCGGGATCTCTCACCTTTCTTCATATGCTTTGTTGTTGTTGCCTCCTACCTGTGTACCACGTTCACCATTTGACTTTCACCATCCTGGCCAGCATTTGTCTCCATCATCTGAGATACCCCTTGCCTCGCTGCCATTGTCGCTATGAGAGACCCAAAAGATCCAACAATAGCTCTCCTTGCAACACTGGTTTTCCTTGCCCTATGATTGACCCCCCCCTTTGGCTGCTCCGTCAATGTGCCTGACTCCATGTCGTTGTCATCCTTGCGTATCATAGTGGAATCCCCCACTGCGCTTCTCTGTGTGCTTTGTCGAGCACATGCTCGCAGTTGTGCGTTGTCCACTTGACCTGTGTTTGTAGGTGTGTCCGCTTGGCAGGTTGCCTCCCCTCTAACAATTGAGACGATGGTGTTAGATGCAATGACGCCTTGAGTCTTCAGAGAGTTGATGCTTTTGATTCCTTGTACTAGTGACGCTTGCTCGAATTTCCAATCGATGGAGCTGTATGCCACACTTGATGCAAGGTCATAGAACTTTGTGCTGAATTTCAGTTGTCTGTTCGCACGCAGATGCCCAAACATTGTTTTCACCCTTATCGCTATAGCCACCTTGCCTGCACCGGTGGTTTTTTTCCACTCGCCGAAAAATTTGTGTTTCCGTCACGCTGTGCCATATTGCAGCGTCCTTTCTTTCCTTCGCGACCCACCCGCGATCTCTTGTCTTCACAACCATATGCCACTTGTCTGCGAACATGCATGGTTCGAACACGCCCTCATGCTAGAGAATGTGATGACCCCAATCCTCCTCTGATGACTCCTTGTACTTGTCTTGTATCAAGTATGGCACTGAAGGGTCTGGAGCAAAGCCTTGAGGTGAACTTGGATGACATGCTCGCAACTTTGGTGTGAGTGTTGTGATATCCAAGTCTTCGTCTTCATCTGTGTCCATCAGCGTGAGCATTCGCTGATCCGTCTGCGGTGTATGTGTCGATGATGGTCCAACTGTCGTCGGGGTGATTGCACACCCATTCTCCGCTCCCTCTACGTTACCCTGTGAGTTAACATCTCCCTCACTCGCACCCACAGGGTTCGTTGGTACACCATTATTTTATCCCCTTGCATTCATCCTTGTTTCCACATTTCCCTCACTCGCACATACCGCTCTCAAACTTGAGCTCGCCTTCTCCGAAGCTCCATTGGTGCTTCCTTGCGGCTCGTCAGCATGTGCTCCCTCCACCAAACCTCCTGCCACGTGCAATGGAACGTCGAGGTCGGAGTCTGAAATGTCTTTGTCGCAATCGATATTGTTGAAGTTGCTGGCTTTACGTGCCAAGTCCGCATAGTGCCTGCTTGTGAGTAATTTTTTCTTCATAGTGAAATACAAATGTTTATAACGTGCGGCGAACATGTGGAAAACATCCCTGTGCGAGCCGTGGTACTCGTTCATTGCTATCAACCGTCGACTGTGGAGCATTACCAAACAAGTAACCCCACACTTTCTTCCTCTTTGTGTCGAGCTTGTAGTATGTGTCATTGTCCTTGCTGTACTCGACTTGGGGTTTTTCGAACCTGCATTTGTTCCTGGGATCCTTCACATAAAAATCCAAGAACTTGAAAAGGTATGTGAGCTCTTTTGTGGTGTCGTCACACGCAAACACGTGGTGTCCGGCACGAGCCAGTTCCCAAATCAGTCCCGCATGCACCCTACCCAATAACATTACACCATCGTCCTCCCTGATGAACTAGCTCCAAAGTTTCTGGAGACGTGCTAGCTCTCGTTCCATCCAAACCGGGTCAGTGTCGCCCGACACGCGGATACACTCCCCTGAGCACCTCACAAATTATTCCTCTTGAACGTTCAAATTTGTCAACTCTGCTCGCAATTTCGGTGCAACCGTTATATTCTTTAAATTGTCGTTTTCGGCATGGAGGACAATAATCATCATGTCACCGTACCAAACTGCAATGTTGCTGTACTTATTCAAGGTTGTTGAAGGTGTGAAGTATCTGTGCCATGACCCAATGAGCACCTCAACATCATCACACTCTGCATCACCTGTTTCTGATGCATCATCGGCGCGAAGATGATCAAGGCCCAGTTCTCGCCGCAGCTTGTCATCAGGAAAGCGTACATTTCGAAAAATGCCTCATCCTCTCACATAATACATTTCGGTGATGTTGACAAATCAATAATGGTTGCCCGTATCTTCATCCCCCTAGCTGTACCAACAACCTCTTCGTTGTTTGTGGGCACCCCCTTCGGTTCGATGTCAAGTGGAAGGATCGTGGTAGTCCTCTTCCCCACTTCCCAAAAGATGTGGCAAGCATTGGAGGATATTCGATTAACCTCCGCTCTTAGGTCGTCCAAGCAGTCGACCACCTTGTAAATGAAACACTTGAGGTGGAATGAATCTTCCTTATACATGCCCTGAGTGGTCTCCTGTCCTGCACCATTCTCACCATTTTCTTCATCTGGACCGCCCAAATGCCTTGGCACGTTCCTCGCCTTGTCTTAGGAATGTGGTCTCATTCCTCAATCGATTTCTCATCAGTCAGACCGTTTTTGTTGTACCTATGTATGATGGCGGTATAACTGATGAAGAACTCAGCGTTTCACTCTTTTTTTGACCTTTCCTCGGCCTTGAACAATATGAAGTTAAACATACAGACCATATATAACTGCCATTTCGTCAAAATGAACATCTTTTATTTTTTGAACGAAATTGAAACCGAGTTTTTTTGCCGAAAACTCGTCACAATTTGTTGTTCCTGAGGGTTAGGCGTTTGTAAAATGTTGGACCCCCTGGCTGTACATGGACCTAGCTTGAGAGGGCCTGGTCTCAAGCTAGGTCCATGTACAACCAGGGGGTCCAGCGTTTGTAAAACACTGGACCCTCAGGAACAACAAGTTTTGACGAGTTTTCGGTCAAAAAACTCTGTTTCAATTTCGTTCAAAAAATAAAAAAATGTCAATTTTAACCAATTGGTTGTTATATCTTTCGCACTGAGTATATTTCACCAGATCTGTCATGTTGCATATACCACGAACTACTGAACATGATGACACGATGATATCACCACGCATCAGGTGGTGAAGCGCCACTTGCTTCTCTCTCGCTGTCATATCGCCAAACTGCTTGAAGATTGCGGGCGTCAAATCAGGTATAGAGACTGTTGCATCAAGTGCCCCCTTTCTAGCCTTGATGCAGTCGCACAACATTTTCTTGCTGGAGTTGTCCTTGAGGAGTATTTCCCAAGCAGCCTCCCTTCCACTTTTTCCGGCAGGTCGATGTATCTTGCACCGCCGAATCTCGGCAACAGTCCTTTCTCATGCATTTAAAAACAATTAAGCACTAATGGCCATACCGTCTCGCCACACTTTGCAAGATTCATGTATCTAGACATCTTGTTTGTCCTGTCCTTACAATACTTATTCTCCAGGGACGAGTTCATAAAACCGGAATCATGTGTCATTTTGCAAGCAGCATTCCCTCGACGTCATTCGTTGACAGTGCCTGGAGAAGGGCTCCGTTCATTCCGCTTATCCCAAATTGTTCTGATTTGCCGCACAAATGATGAAAACGATCTCGAGATGGAACACTGCTCCCGCATGTTGTCGAACATCGAGATGTACATATACCTTATTTTTGTGTCATCGTCGAAGTAGACAACACGTACACGAGAGTATGACCTCAAGCCGTACAGTTTCTCGGCCAGTTACTTGTCCTTAATGAGTCTGTTCATTGCCTCAGTCGTGTGCTGGCCAACATCATCATACCAGTTGTATGTACGAGTTAGTTTCACTTGGAATTGCTTTGGTATGATCCGTCTGCCTTGAGACCCGTTCTTGTTGGGCACAATGAGATCTAGGATGAAAGTCATGGTATCCCACTTCCCATTTGTTTCCTTGGTCACATCATGGATCGCATCATATATCGATTGCACCAACGTTTCGTCTAATGTTATATGGTTAAAGAGGATATCATCGTCAGGAATTGGCAATATCTTTGTGACATCCACTCGAATGTGTTCCCGTTTCTTCTTCGCAAACCAATCTTCATCGGACTCCAAGAAGAAGAATTGTGTTGTGTTGATGGCTTCATCATGGGTTTTAGCGGAAGGTTGTGTCTGCTCCAATGGAGCTCTTGGAGGAACCCCTTTGATATCCTCTTCAAAATCACCTTCATCAACTATCTGCTTTCTTTTCGGTGGACGTTTCTCCGCTTTTGTTGTCATAGTTGGCACGAAGTTGCTGACAATTTTCGTCTCTTCACACTTTCAGCGACCGCCTCTTGAGAAGCTCTGAGTGTCTGTCAAGACTCAACAATAGTGAGTTTCTTCGCAGCGCGCTTATCCGGCCCCGCTGTTGGACTTGTTGAAGATTGTCGCATCCTTTTCTGCATACTGCCCTCCAACCACTCTGAGACTCTTGTTGCCACATCGACCTCCACATCAACCGACCCTTCAGGATAGGCGTCACCATATTCTCCATCGGCCCTGTTGTCGTCCTCATAGTACTGTTGAGACTCCCCAGCCTCGTAGTCATGCATAGATTCCTCACACTCCTAGCCCTCATAACCCTCCTCGCATTTCTCCTCTTCGGCGCCGTTCTCGCGGACCCCACATTCCTCATCGTCGACGGCATGATTATCTTGTTGATATCGAGCAACAAAAATCCTAGGATCGTCCTCCATTTAGTCGTCTGATCCTTCGCTTATCTCCCTCATCGTCACCCTCCAGGGCGCACCACCATCGCCCTTCTGGCAAGTGAGAGATGGAGGAGTTGTCATGACCTTCCTTTTGTACGTGATGACACAGGTGCATTCGTCTTGCTAGTTGGACGGCTCTGACAGCCCGGCATCGTCGTTCCGGAGGAACGAACCCACAGGAGGACCACGAACCATTCCTTTAGGGGGATGACGCGGCTGGCTCTGTTTGTGGCAGCGCCTGCTTCCGTTCGCTGACATCTGCTCCACTTGAAAATCGTGTGGCCTCGTTTCTTTCTCCTTCTTTAAAATACCGGGGAGATCCTCGTCCGGCGTGTTTAAAGGCACGAATGTCGGGGACATACGATGTTCGGCCTCAACTGTGGGACTGTATCCGGATCTCCTGTACTTGTTCGTTTTGCTGAGGAATTTCATGGGGCCTAGCATCCTCAACACATTCCCGTCTTCTTTTGGGGAGACGTCGAAGACTTTCGTGGTAATAACCTTAGCGCCAAGCCCCTTGAAGAAAGTGTAATCGAGGTCCACTCCTTGTTCGTCGAACACTGTTGTGAGAAAAAGCCTCTTGAACTTCTGCCTGTGTCCATTGATCCTCTCATCCTCGGATTTTAATAATCCCTCCAACACAGAACCAGTCATCGCCTGCGGCGTCCTTCAGAAACACAGTGGCCCCACATCCTGCCTCGTGTAGCCCCCCCACCCAATCGAGGGCCCACCCCTTATCTCTATAGATTGTGCAGGTGTTATAGACTTTCTTTTCTGGACAGTTTACAAACAAAATAACAGATTACTTTCAGTCTTTCAGATACCACACCTGTTTTTTTTTTCTTTTCTTAGGTAAGCTATATTCTTCTCTCATCTATTTCATCTTTCTTGGTAGTATGCATCTATCTCATCCTCTCAGTAGTCTATGTATAGTACGGGGGAACACCGACCAACACGGATTTCTCCCCAGCCGATGGGGTACGTTGGCACCACAGTTGCGGTGCGAGAGCAAGGTTGTACCACTCCCTCATCACAGTGATGAGGGGTGGGTAGTCTTTGCCGATGGGGGAAATTGACGGTGCTAGCGTCGAGCAATGGCCAGTCACTGCACCTCCCCGTCCCCCCCATCCCCCCCCCCCGCAATCCCACATGGCGGTGTCTAATGGCCAATATTGTCGATGCATAGCAGCCAACAACATACGTGAGGCCAAGGGTTATCTCTTGTTGGTAAAACACCAATCTTGCCCAGGCACAGACATGAGGTCAATGGGGATTGAACCCACGACCTCCTGATTGCAACTTATATGCCTTACCAACTGAGCTAGGCCCGCGGGCATGGAGTTGCTTGCTCGTTGCACCCCGGCCTCGAGTACGTACGGGGCTAGGGTACGGTGTTTCCAAAACGCTGTACCGTCGCTCTCCCCCTCTACGGACACAAGGAAGGAGCGGGGGCACGGAGTTGCGTCATCATCGAACCCCAGCCTCATCAACATATGGGGCAGGGGTATGGGGGTTCCATAACGCCGTACCACTGCTCTCTCCCTCTTCGGACACAGGGAAGGACCGGGGGCACGACATTATCGAAACGCTTCACCTGAGCCCCGTAGGAGATGGGGCCAGTTTCGAGAACGCCGTACCTTTCCCCTCTCCCTGTTTGGTCATAAGGAAGGAGTGGGGGCATGGAGTTGCTTCGTCGAAACGTCGTGCCCCTGCCCTCTCCCGTAGGTGGAGGGGGTCAAGGTATGGCGTTCTCGAAACGCCGCTCCCCCAACCCTATCCACACACGGGGCCGAACAGGGAGAGGGCATGGGTACGACGTTCTAAAAACGTCGTGCCCCGGCCCCTTATGTCAACGGTGCGGAGTGGCGCAGCGTTTCGAGAATGTTGTACTCCCTCTGGTTCTTTGATAGGGGAAGGAGCAGGGGTACGATGTTCTCGAAACACTTTACCCCAACCCCGTATTTAGATGGGGTCAGGGTACGATAACCAAGCAACTTCATGCCCTACCTTGTATTTAGATGGGGTCAGGGTACGATAACCAAACAACTCCATGCCCTCGCTCCTCCCCTGTGTCCAAACAGGAAGATAACACGTAACGCCGATTCGTTTCCCCAGGAAAGAAAGATGACACTTAGCACCCATTCATTTTCCCATGCAAAGAAACGTAAACAGAAAAAAGGTTCGACAAATGAATATGAGAGAGAGAAAAAATGAAGATCTTCATCTCCTACCTCCATCCCCACCCACCTTGAGCATTCAACCAAGATGACAGTTGGCGTCGATTCGTTTCTCAATACAACTCGCGAAAAAAAATAAAAAATAAAAACTTTGCGTGAGAGAGAGAGAGAAGAGAGATCTTCATCTCTCACTTCCCACCCACCCACCTTGCGCATTTAACCAAGATGACACTTGACGCCGATTCGCTTCTCAATACAACTGGGGAAAGAAAAAAAAAAATGAAATAAATGAGTGGAAGAAGAGAAAAGGGAGATCTTCATTTCCCACTTCTCTCCCATCCACCTAGAGCATTCAACCAAGACGACACTTGGCGTCGATTCGTTTCTGAAAAAAAAAACAAAAAAAAAACGAAATAAATCAGTGGGAGAGAGAGAAAAGAGAAATCTTCATCTCCCACGTCCCTCCCGCCCACCATAAGCATTCAGCCAAGATGATACTTCGTGTCGATTCGTTTCTCAATACGACTGGAAAAAATAAATAAATAAACGAAATGAAAAAGTGAGAGAGAGAGAAAAGAGAAATCTTCATCTCCCACGTCCCTCCCGCCCACCATAAGCATTCAGCCAAGATGATACTTCGTGTCGATTCGTTTCTCAATACGACTGGAAAAAATAAATAAATAAACGAAATGAAAAAGTGAGAGAGAGAGAAAAGAGAAATCTTCGAATCCAAATTCTCTCCCACCCGACTTGAGCATTCAACCAAGATCACACTTGGCGATGATTCGTTTCTCATTACAATAGACAAATATAAAAAAGGTCAAAAAATTTGTGTGAGGGAGACAAAGAAAAAGAACATTTTCATTTGCCTGTTCGCTCCCACCCACCTTGCGCATTCAACCAAGATGGCGCTTGACGCGAATTTGTTTCCCAATAGAAGAGGCAAAAAAACAAAGGTTATGAGTGAGGGAAAGCGAGAAAAGGGAGATCTTCATCTTTCCCTCTCACCCACCTTGAGCATTCACCTAAGATCACACTTGGCACCGATTCGTTTCTCATTACAACCGGCGAAGAAAAAAAAATTGGAAATAAATGAGTGGGAGAGAGAGAACAGATATATCTGCATCTCCCACTTCCCTCCCACTCACCTTGAACATTCAGCAAAGATCACACTTGGCGTCGATTCGTTTTCCATTACAACAGGCAAAAAAAAAAAGGTCGAAAAATGTGAGTTAGAGAAAGAGAGGAAACATAGTTCTTAATCTCTCACTTCCCTGTCACTCACCTTGCGAATTCAACCAAGATGACATTTGACGCCGATTTGTTTCCCAATACAACAGACAAATAAAAAAGAAAGCGGTTGAAAACTATTAGTGGGGGAGAGGAAGAAAAGGGAGAGCTTCATTTCCCACTTCCCTCCCATCGCCCTTGCACATTCAGCTAAGATGACACTTGGCGCCGATTCGTTTCTCAATACAATCGGCGAAAAAAAAAAAAAAAAAAAAAAAAAAAAAAAAAAAAAAAAAAAAAAAAAAAAAAAAAAAAAAAAAAAAAAGTGACAGAGCGAAAAAAGGGAGATCTTCGTCTCGCACTTCCCTCCCACCCACCTTGAGCATTCAACGAAGATCACACTTGGCGCCGATTCCTTTGCCATTACAACAGACAAATAGAAAAAATGTCGAAAAATGTGTGTGGGGAGGGAGAAAAGTGGGATCCTCATCTCTCACTTCGCTCCCACCCACCTTAAGCATTCAGCCAAGATGTCACTTTGCGCCGATTCACTTCTCAATACAACGGGCAAAAAAAAAAAAAAAACGAGATAAATGAGTGGAAAAAAGAGGAAATGAAGATTTTCATCTCCTAGTTTCCCCCCACCCACCTTGAGCATTCAGCCAAGATCACACTTTGCGCCGATTCATTTCCCATTACAACTGGCGAGAAAAACAAAAACGGTACAAGCGGTTATCGGGTAGCTGAAAATTCAGGAATGAAAATTCTGAAGTGAGAGTTTTTGGCGGTTTGAAAATCCTGAATGGTTCTGAAGTGGTAAAAGGTCCGAAGACCCTTAAATCCACTTGTTTAGGTAGACGGCATCGTGAAGTGGTGAAGGGTGTCCTGAAGTAGTCAAGTGAGAGTTTTGGGCAGTCGGAAATCCTGAATGGTCCTGAAGTGGTGAAAGGTCCAAAGACCATGAAAATCACCCTTCACCACTTGAGGATACAACCTTCAAAAACAGGTGGTTTTCAGGGTCTTCGGAGCTTTCACCACTTCAGGACCATTCAGGATTTTCAAACATGAATGGTCCTGAAGTGGTGAAAGGTCCGAAGACCCTGAAAACCACCTGTTTAGGCAGACTGCATCCTGAAGTGGTGAAGGGTGTCCTGAAGTGGTGTTGAAAAATACGACTGTTGTTAACCTTCCCTAAGAAAACAGAACTAAATAAGTGGGAGAGAGAGAACAGGGAGATCTTCATCTCCCACTTCCCTCCCACCCACCTTGAACATTCAACAAAAATCACACTTGACGCCGATGCATTTTCCATTACAACAGGCAAACAAAAAGGTCGAAAAATGTAAGTTGGCGAGAGAGAGGAAAGAAAGATCTCAATCTCCTACTTCCCTCCCACTCACCTTGCGCATTCAACCAAGACGACACTTGACGTCGATTTGTTTCCCAATACGGTAGGAAAAAAAAAAGACGAAGGTTGAAAAATACTAGTGGGGGAGAGAAAGAAAAGGAAAATCTTCATTTTCCACTTCCCTCCCACCCCCCTTGCGCATTCAGTTAAGATGACACTTGGCGCCAATTCGTTTCTCCATACAACTAGCAAAAATAAATAAATAAATAAATAAATGAGCCGGAGAGAGAGAAAAGGGAGATCTTCGTCTCCCACTTACCTCCCACCCACCCTGAGCATTCAGCCAAGACCACACTTCACCCCGATTCGTTTCCCATTACAACAGGCAAATAAAAAAAATGTCAAAAAATATGAGATGGGGAGAGAGAGAAAAATGGGATCCTCATCTCCCACTTCCCTCCCACTCACCTTGAGCATTCAGCCAGGATGACACTTTGCGGCGATTCGTTTCTCAATACAACTGGCAAAAAAAAAAAAAAAAAACGAGATAAATGAGTGGGAGAGAAAAAAAAGGGAGATTTTCATTTCCTAGTTCACACCCACTCTTTTTGAGCATTCAACTAAGATCACACTTTGCGCCCATTCGTTGCCCATTACAACAGGTAAAAAAAAAAAAAAAAGGTCTAAAAATGTGAGTGGGGGAGAGAGCGAAAATGAAGATTTTCATCTTCCACTTCCCTCCTACCCACCTTGAGCATTTAACGACGATGAGACTTGGCGCCGATGCGTTTCCTAATAGAACAGACAAATTATAAAAAAAAGGTTGAAAAATGTGAGTGGGGGAGAGTCTAAGAGAGAAAAAAAAGGTTTTCAAACTTTTCATGTCTCACTTTCCTCCCCCCCACTTTGCGCATTCAACCAAGATAACACCTCACACCGATTCGTTTCCCCATACAAGAGGAAAATTTAAAAACAAAAGGTTGAAAAATGTGAGTGAGGGAAAAGAGAAAAAATAGATCTTCATCTGCCACTTCCCTCCCACCAACCTTGCGCATTTAGCCAAGATGACTCTTGGCGCCGATTCGTTTCTCAATACAACAAGGGAGGTGGGGGGGGATCCCGAAATAAATGGGTGGAAGAGAGAGAAAAGGGAGATTGTCGTCTCACTTTCATCTCACATAACATGAACATTCAACCAAGATCACACTTGTCGTCGATTCGTTTCCCATTACAACAAGGAAATTAAAAAAAAGGTGGAAAAATTTGAGTGGGGGAGAGAGACAAAAGTGAGATTCTCATCTCCCACCTCCCTCCCACGCACCACCAAGATGACAATTGGCGAAGATTCGTTTCCAAATGCAAAGGCACATAAAAAAAAGGTCGACAAACATGAGTGGGAAGAGAGAGAAATGAAGTTTTTCATCTCTCACTTTCCTGCCACCCACCTTACCTATTCAACCAACATGACATTTTGCGCCGATTCGTTTCCCAATACAACAAGCAAAAAAAAAAAAAAGTTCGAGAGGGAGAAATGGGAGATTTTGATCTCCCACTTCCCTCTCACCCACCTTGCGCGTTCAACCAAGACGACACTTAGCGCCAATTGGCTTTCCTAATACAACAGGCAAAACAAAAAAAAAGAAGGTTGAAAGATGACAGTGGGAAAGAGAAAGAAAAGGAAGATCTTCATCTCCCACTTCCCTCCAACCCCCCTTGTGCATTCAGCCAAGATGACACATTGCGTTGATTTCGATTCTTGATACAATTCGTGAAAAAAAAAAAAAAAAAAAAAAAAAAAAAAAAAAAAAAAAAAAGGGAGAGAGAAAAGCAAGATCTTCGTCTCCCTATTCTCTTCCATCCACCTTGAGCATTCAGCCAAGATCACACTTGGCGCCGATTTGTTTCCCCTTACAACAGGCAAAGAAAAAGAAGGTTGAAAAATATGACAGGAAGAGAAAGAGAAAAGTGTGATCCTCATCTCGCACTTACCTACCACCCACCTTAAGCATTCAGCCAAGATGACACTTAGCACTGATTCGTTTATGAAATGCAAAGGGCCAACCACCCCATGCCACCCGCTTTCCAATTATAATTCGAAACTCGGACCGTTCATTCCCCCGTGACACAACAGGGCGGGGAACTCGAACTAGTAAGGGCTGAATAAAAGGAGGGTTATTAAGAAGTAGATAGGAAAAGGAAAAAACCCTAGCACCGCTATGGCTATGGGTTGTCTGATTCGAAACTCGAAAATAGCGGTCCAAATTCGGACGCAAACATAAAAAGTAAGACTTTTCATTTCCATTTCCCCCTTTTCCTCCTATTTTATTTTTCTTTTCCTTCTTCCTTTAAATTTTATATAACCTTTGTACCTATCCCATAGCCCGACTATCGAGACTCAGCGCGCAGTTGAAAAGTGTGCACCAACTTTTCACTGTTGCGTCCCTAGGCGAGCCCGGATGCTACCACGACCACAGGCCGGTTGTGCTCTGATGTACAGCAGGGTGTCGAGCCGGCGTGGACCAATGGAAAGTCCAATGGCGCACCCAGCCTTCTATCGTTGGGAGCGTCGACCGAACCAGCCACGCAGCAGAGTGCAACCCAAACGAGCCTGGAATACCGCAAGAGTTCGTGAACAGGTCTTCGGTACACAGCGGAGGAGTGTGTGCAGGCGTTTAGTATGCAGCGGAGGGTCGGGACACCCCGCCCTCCGATAGCGCGTGCGCCTAGGTAAGAGCTCTCTCTCTTTCTCTCCCTCACATACACACACATACACACAGACACGTGTGTGGAAATGTATATTTTAACATTCTAGTAATAGATGCATTCGGTTCTCCTCTTACTATCAATAGAAGTAGGGTGAGGTCAACTGCGAGGTCGAAGACTTACCTGTTATCACTCTCTCTCCGTCGCCATCGTCGCCAGCTGACGTTGTTGTGAAAGCCCTCCAAGAGAGTCGATTCGAGGTCCGATCGACATTTGCCAAATCTTTAGTGATCGTTAGAACGCCTCGCATGTCTCTCACAAACAGCAATTCTTTCGAAGTGTGTGTAGAGATTTCCTCGTACTTCAAGTACACAGTCCCAAATCCTACGCCCGAAACATCGTCATCAGCAAGTATGTATCTTATCATCCCTTCTCCTTCCCTTCTTCCTCTTCTTCTTCTTCTTCTCCCTCTGGTTCTTTCTCTTATTTCTTTTTTTTTCCTCCTCGTTTCCACGTCCACTTTCACCTTCGATCCAGTTGTCACGTTGCGCCCTTATCTTTACACGCGTACTCGCTACCATTGCTTGTACTCGCATTTGCTTGCGCATATCTGCTGGCTCGTTTCACATACCAGTGCCCACGTGCTCCTATTCCCGTTGGCACTCACGATGGCACTCGCTCGTACTCGCGTTTTTCTCGCTGCCACGACTAGCTCAAACTCGATATGACACTCGTGCTCACGCTTTTCCGAGTCACATCTCGTAGTCGAGTCTACCCTATTTTCTCACTTGCTGACCGGTACTTCCCCCTCGCTCTTGCGCTTGCCTTTACACTCTCTTATCCCTCGCTTCTATTACCTGTCCATTTTGTTGATCTTAGGATGGCCGATTGCGGACTATCTGCCCGGTCGTTTTCAGGGATTGGTTTGAGCGTCTGAATCTGACTCTACCGTTAAGACTTATTACTTTATAAGAATCTGCATCTTAAGGTTTCAGCAAATTCATATCCGTTATTTCATAATAGTGAATACCAAATAATAACTAATGTTAAAAATTACAATTTATTCTCATCTGTAATACTTATGTCATGAATATGCGAGTATGGTTGGTCCAAGTATAGAGATTTGATTATACGTGTTTTTTTTGCCTTTATTTTCTAGTTTATCTGATTTTTGCTTTATTTTTTTTTTATTTTCTCTTTGTGCGTATTCGAGTTTCACACAAAATTATCGTATGTTTTCATGTTCGGACATGATATTAGTTTCGCCCTTCTTGTTCACTCGGTCAGTGAGCGTTTCTCATACCCGCAGCTTCCGCAGATTGCGTTAGGATGTATCGTTTCATTTTTCAATTACTAAGGAACCTTTCACCTATCTCATGATTTATTCAGTCCACCAGTTAAAATACCCTATGAAACTCAAAAATAAAGAAAATATAAAATAACTTTATCCAAAGAAAAAAATATATATAACCGTACTAGCTCTAACGTGCCCCGTGTGGCCAACTGTCAGGTCCATGTCCACGGGAGGAGCCTTTATCCTTGTTCCCTAACTGCTCTTAATGCAGAGGTAACGGAATCGAGCTTGGATTGACCAGGGGCGGAATCGAAAGTGCATCGTCTCCCTCGATTGCTTATCAAAAGGAGTTGGCCGGCATGCAAGACTGATTCGATCCGATTGTCTTTGGCTTACCGATCCTACACCTAAACCTACCTGGCTAGCTCCTACTCAAAGTAAAGGAGGAGCAAACCCGCTATATCTTGAGGGTCACGTTAGGTTTGTCCAGTGCAACGGACCCTTTGCCCGTTTTAAGGTAGGATCAGGTTGATTTTTGTGTAGTAGTTAATTATGGTAGGAAAACAAGTCCTTGTTTTGCCACCCCAACTGCACGGTCGAGGCCTATATTAAATTGCTAACTCTCTTCCGAGGTTACGACGGAGTGAACTACTGTTTCCTTTGCTACGGACATACCTGATACCCGTAGAATGAATTATCGTATGCTCTGAGTCTTCAACTAACTAAAAACATTGTTGACGCATTTCCTTGCTTCATACTTCTTGACCATCCCATTGACCTTGGTGGTCAAAGGTTTTAACTTCTAACCCTATAGTCTTTCACATGTTTTACGTGCTGGTCTGTACGACCGCTCGACGATCTTGAACTTAGTGGTCGAATAGTTCATCTTCTTGTGTCAATATTGTCAATCATTACTCTAAACTGGTCCCGCCATGACCAGTGATGTCGACATTGTGTCGATTGTTAAAACATGGTCAAACACCCTCTTAAGAGTATTTGGTCCGACAATGCGCAACCAAAGATCAATTCGAAGTGCCTCAACTATCTTTAATTTTGTATTTTTGTTCATATATCGTTGACGCCTCTCATCGTTGACATCCATCCTGGTACTTAAAGAATCACGCGAAGTATCTTCTGTATACAATACATACACTACTGTAAGCATTTTTTCGATGATTGTTAAATATAACTTATATTGTTTCATCTTCATCCAACTGCTTCTGAAATCCTTCCACACGAGGTATCCTCCTTCCTTTATCCACGTAGCCCACCATGTTGTCCATCCGTTTGCGCGAGACGTGTCAATGTGCCTCGCTCAAGCGGCGAAACAAGTGTCTCACATCAACATTTATTTTTGCCTTAGTTTCTTCAAACATAATATGGCTTCATTATCGCCAAACAAGTGAAGCACCTTCACCATAATCATTCCAACAATGAATGTCCTCTCTCGTACAAACTGTATCATCACATCTCGAATGATACTACAAAAATGACAGTCGTGTCGTGACATGGCAAAGTCTATGTCACACATAGAGCAGTCTATGTCATGCATATCATTGGGCCTACACTTGCACCGCTTGATGAACGTGCAACAATATGTCATCCTTTGACGTACTTCAGATGTAATACATAGGATTTTTTTGTGACTACATGCTGTGTTAATTTACATCCAACCACGGTCGTAAGGAACTTTGCTCCACCTTTGTGCCCCAAGTCTTGAATAATGGCCTAGCAGATCGCACGTCTTAGCCATCCTCGAGAGTTTGCGTTGTGTGTTTAATGAACCAGAATAAGTTTGTCATAGTGTATGAGTGTTCCCCACACATTGATAAGATTACTCCTTATGTGGTCCATGTCCATTCTTGAAGAATCTCACGTTGACAAACTACACTACAAATATGTTTGTTGACAAAAAATAACAAACGACACATGTAAGTCGACAATGTTAGGTCGTTTATCGTCAACATTGTGACGAGAGGCGTTATCATAAATAATTTTTACGGTTGCCATCATAGTCTTTTGTTGCGCTTTGATATTGTTGGTCTACCTAATTTTCATCCTGCTAAGCACAATACGTTGTCATGATCCTGTTTCGAAATGAGTATGTAATTCGAGGACATTTCAACGACGGGAATAAGGATGCTAGAGCAAACAAGTGTGTCGACTACATAACATCGCTCTTTCTGATTTTCATCCCGATTGTAGAGCTTTTGCTACTTGCCCATGCCAGGCAGCACTTTTGAGGTTTTGCCATCCTTGGTGGAACTACGTTTCCACCTTCCAATTCTTGTTGCATGTATCCACATATGTCTCGTGAATATCGCGCTCGCAACCACAAGGCCTCCAGTACTAAACAAGGATGTGACCTTCCTCCTTCTTTTGGACACGTCCTACCCAAAATGTGCACCCATGTGCTACATAGTCATCCGGAGGCCTCAACATGGCAAAATAGTGGACCTCAATTGCGATGCGATTGTCAAATTCTGATTCTGGTACGTTTAGTTTTTGACCCAGGAAGCAAGACTCATTGGTGGGTACTGCAAGCTTCTGAGTTGCCATAGGCTCATTGCAAGGTTTGATAGTCGTTTGTGTTGGCCAAAATGATGTCGAAAGGGGAAAAGTTTTCGTCTCTTCGACTTCAATGCAGTCAAACTCAGGGAGTCAATCTTTCCAATACTGTAATCTAGTAATTTTCAGTTGTCTATCTTCTAAAGGATGTGTCTTCTATTCATGAATTTTATCTTCCCATGATTTCTTTAATACCCGTATACTCGCCTAGCTAAGTGACACCCACGACCTAGGCCACTGGCAATTCATCCACGGCTGCAGCCAACAAGGCTACCAAGCGGGCCAGTTTTTTGAATATTTTGTTTTTTGCCAAAAAATAAGTGAAAGACAAATATAAAAATATGGGGTTGTAAGGCTTGCAACTTGCAAGACCCAAAAACACTGTATCTGTTTTTTTTTTAATTTGACTTAGTTTTCGATAAAAAAAAAATCAAAAACGAAAATCAGATTAAAAAAAAGTAAAGAAATAAAAAAAAAGGTTTTTTTTTTTTTCCTTTTTTTTATATGAGTTATACGAAGGTAAAAAAAACTTAGAATCCTCCTATATTTTCAAATATTGTTTTGGGGTGTGTTTTGGGACATTGGTTGTTGAAATAAAACGAAGATGAAAAAATAAAATTGAAAAAAAAAAAAAGGTCAGGCTGGGGTGCATGGTCTAGCTGGTGGGAGCATTGGGAACACAATTTTTGTTGTCGTATCACATAAATGAGTGATTTTTGTAAACAGTAACACAAATTGTGTTACCCACGTGGATGACAACAAGAGAGAGAGAGAGAGAGAGAGAGAGAGAGAGAGAGAGAGAGAGAGAGAGAGAGAGAGAGAGAGAGAGAGAAAGAAAGAGAGAGGGAAGGCTGCCACGTCGCAGCTCACCAACAATCGGCCGCAAAGTGGATG
>BFEA01000153.1:1896778-1907186 GCA_003427395.1 Chara braunii | reverse complement strand
GAGGGAGAGAGGGAGAGAGAGAGAGAGAGAGAGAGAGAGAGAGAGAGTTTCATTTCTTCTTATTTTTGCTCTTTTTCCTAGTTTCGTCTTCTTCAGTTTCTTCTTGTTTGCAGTTTTTTTTCTTCTTTTAATTTTTCATCTTACTTTTCTTTTTCGTTGCTGCTTTTTGTTTTTCTCTTCATCTTCGTTGTGGGGGTACAATTTTTTTAAAGACCCCTCTAAAAACGAATTATTAACCCCCCTTTTGGGAGGGGCAGGAGAGGGCGGGGGCCGACCTGCGCAGGCGTTGTGCGCGCCGCGATCTCTGGCGCGCGAGGCCACGGGGTTGCAGTCGGCCTCCTCGGCCATGGGGTTGCGGTCGGCCTCCTCGGCCATGGGGTTGCGGTCGGCCTCTTCGGTCGCGGGGTTGCAGCCGCCCTCCTCGGCGACGGCCACTTAGTCGAGGCCGTGGCGAGGCCGAGGCCGTGGAGGCCACGTAGCCGCCTTGCCACTAGCGAAGTCGCCAAAGTTTGGATTGGTTGACTCACGACAAGGCTGGAATCCTAGTTCTGGTCCTGCCCAACAATTGTCCTTGTTTCTCTTGAACCAATACACATGCCATTTCTTCGGCTCCCATATTTTCTGTTGCAATACTATTTGTATACCGTCGTTGGGCTCTTCCTGTCCATGTAGAAGTTGGAAAGGTGCGGTGTGGGGTGACCGGATATTCCTGTACCTCGCTAAGGGGACACCATGGTTTTCCTACCCACTATCTCGATGACATGTATACAATCTACGGGTTCCTCATACGAATCTCGCAACACGGAGAAGAGTTCATCCATAGTGTAAGTATCACAACCTTTGAGTTTCTCGATGAACAAACAAAGTTTTGCATCAATGTCCGTGTGGGTGTGACTAATAATCATGAATCACATTTATATCTCTTTGAAGATACGAAACTTGACTAACAACGAGAGGAATGCAAACACATATTTATTATTCTTCCGACCTTCGATGTTATCTGCTTGCACCCTCAACAACGGGTATAGTTCGCCATCACGCGCTTGCACCTCCCTCAACACTCTTGCAATGAGTGTGAATGTGAAATTCAAACCATGTGACAAATAGGGGAACGAAGTGTGAACAAAGAACGACGAATGACTTCCATGTGCTATCAAATCAGTGAGGTTTGTTATCATCATTTTGTTGTTCGCCATTTTTTTTGACAACCATCGTTCTGCAGCACTGTGAATCGTGATTTTTGGCTAGCCCATCCCATCTATTTCAATGCATAAACTCTCGTCCTGCTTCAACTGTGTTTTCGATAACCAAACAATGTAAAGTTTGCGATGTACTTTTTGAAGAGTCAAATGGTGTTTATATTCAGCAACATGTTGGCGCCTTGACCTCGCTAGGGTCCCCTCTATGTGAATGACCCACCTAATGCATTCATTGCATCGTGCGTGATCAATAACTTGAGTCAGCCGAACCTGGCAGAAAAAGTTTCTTCACATCTTGCATAACACCTGGTACGACGAGCAAGTGATGCAGAGTTTATGAAGTCTTCTTCTCATGCTCCGGTAAAAAAATATATTTTTTTCTCGCTATCTGATCTCATATTGAATCGAATTCATTAAGATTTTTTTTCAAATGTGAACCACGTAACGATGTATTTGGCGGTTGTCCTAGAGAAACTTTCATGGTCATAAACGATATCTATCGTTTCGTCACGAAAGTCATCAGTGTGTCTTTTGTGTATACTTTGTCCTTTCCCATAATAAGGCATCATGCCATCACGCATATTAGACGCATTAGCATTATAAGTCTAACAAAAAATTCTCGGTCGACGAAATAGAAGAAGTTTTGCAATTTTGAAATAATCTATTTGCATTTGTTCATGCCTCTAAGCGCATGATACTAACGTCTACACTTCTGAACATTCCTCGCTTTCATTCGGCTAAGACACCTATTTTTCTTGCGGCATTCGTCTTTCAAGCTGCTTCGCACTCTTTAACGATGCATTTCCGTTCAAATTTAAGAGAAGGATCAATGCGTACTCACTCTGTTTCGGTAGGTGTACCTCCGCTTCCCTTACCCGTTAGCCAAAGAAATTCATGGATGCTCGTGAGTGTTAAGATTGCTAGCCGCGACCACTACTGAGGGGGTTAGAAGTCGACCGACCGTTGGCCTGAGCCGACTGCCTATTGTCGTTACCGTTATCCTCGCAAACATTTTCAATAACAGAATCAACACTTGGTACAGTCACAAGATCTTGACAGTTCACATTTGTGTCGGCAGGAATACGGCGTTCATAGTATCGTAAAGATTAAGATGCCAAACGACATTCGTTGATGTGATAAAATGTGGTAGTCCAACATCACATCGTTTCTCTAGGCTTTAAATGAGTCAGGGCGACCCTCTGCACTTGAATGTGAGCAGTGATGAATGAGAGTAACTCGTGTAGATGATCATTATCCAAGGAGGCGTCCTCCCTTCTACTTACCGAGTGATGGTTGAGAAACATATTGGCAACTCTCGTTGTTGTTATTCATGATGCGTGATTCACTCAGTCTTCCAACTTACAACTTAGACGACAATGGCAATAAGTAACGATGGACATATAAGCATTGGAAGCAAGAGACGCAACTGTTAAAATTTCTCGAAGTCTCATCTCCCAGTTGAATGGTAAGTCTATCAAACTCTAATAAAAGGACCCCATCCAAATATTACACCACGCTAAAAAAGACGAATGAGAATATCGATTGTTTTTTTTATGCGATCTAATGAGACTGTTCATTAAAACTTATTCATTGTGGTCTGCTACTTCACCAATCTAACGAATGATAACGTTTTCAAAACCCCTCAAGGGACATGTAGGCCGAGGGTACCGTGTTGTCAAAAAGAATCATACCACTGTAGTGGGTCCTACCACAAACTGTGTGTTGTCTACTTCAACGATGATACACTGGGAGGGTATTCGTATCTGTCGATGTTTGATAACATCAGAGAGGAGTTTTATATTCCGAGATCGCTCACATCCTTCGTTCGGTAAATCAGAACGTGGTGGGATTGTCGCCTAATAACACTGTTGAAATGAAACTAAAGAAGAAAATAGTTTCTGAACATTCCTTTGAAAATAATACCCGATTTGGGTTTTATGACTTCCTCTTTGGACGAATACGACAGGCGGGTACATGAACCTTCCATAGTGAGGCGAGACGGTTTGGGTATTGGTCGAATGATTTTCCAACATGAATGAGAAGAGACATTTATCGAGATTGGACAGGACAAAATTTGAAGAATTGCCAAGAATAATGGAAGGGAGGCTAACTTATCAATACGTCATTCAGTGCAAGACTGCCACGAAAGTGTTGTTCCATTGCATCAAGCCTAAAAGAGGGTCACCAGGTGCAACGATGTCAATACCAGATTTGACACCTTCAATCTCCAAACTACATCACGAATTGTATGCTGCCTCCTACGACTACGAATCGTACTCCTTACTCGTACGCTACTCGTACACTAGGACTCGTACGACTTCACTTTTTTTCCTTCTCAAAATATAATAAGAATCTGCGGATGATGCTCAACCAAATGTTGCTTGTTTTATGTTCTCGAAACACATATTTATTTTTCATATTTTTTTGATTACTTTTTTTTGCAATAAAGACGTACAGGTTCCCGTACAGATATAAACCGTACGTTTCGTACGAAACGGCTTCGTACGTGTACGCTCAGTAGCGTAGTCTTCAAGTAATTTGGCGATATGACTGAAAGATTGAAGCAAGTGACGTTGCGGCACATGATGTATGAGAATGTCATCATCACAACACAATTCGTCGTACATGGGAAATGCAATATGACCAACCTCATTAAATATACTCGTTGTGAGCGATAGGTGGTTCGTATGTTCAATTACATCCTCTTCAAGGTTGAGGAGGGGTCTAAAAACAAGTGAAAAAACGATTTCTTCATCGACAAAATGCCCTCACCGATGAGAATTGGACGGAGAAACGAAACCACATCTCTAACGATAAGCCTGGGAAGGTGTTGAGGCCTGCGTAGCACGGCCAACGTGTTCCCGCCCCTACATGTCCGCGCGAACAGCTCGCGAACATATTCGGACAAACGTAATTTTTTTTTCCTAAAACAAAATATAAAAAAAACAAAACGTTTTTTCGGTTTTTGACTTTTAACTCATGATTGGCCAGGAATTTCAACATGACTCCTAGGCAAAAATTGCTTGTCTTATTATTTTACATAAAATTTATTGTTTTCAGACTTTTCTCAAATTTTTATTTTTTTATTTTTCTTAAATATTTTTTATGTTCGCGTTCGAAGGGTTCTGAGCGCTTGTTCACGTTCGGGTGAACATGTTCGCGTTCGCCTCCGAACGCGAACACGGTGCTACGCAGGTCGAGGCATTAAGGCAGGTAAATACGAGGCATATGACGAAAATGGTGCGTACTTGGAAAAAGTTGAGGTAATGTACAACAAAAAAAAATCTCAAAAGTAAATAATCATTCTATAGTAAAATTACATTCTTAATTTAAAATTTTCATTCTATCTTAAAAAATCTCATTCTAATTTTAAAAATTTATGTCTTACTTGAAAACTTTCCTTCTAAAAATGGGGTATCCCCTCTTATTGCAATTGAATGCTAAAGATGGAATGAAAGTCTGAATGAGTTCATAAAATATTTTAATTGGACTGTCCTTTTAAGTAAAACATTTCAGCCATAAATAGGTTAATTCAATATAAATTAGAAGATATTTATTGTAGTAGAATGAAAGTTTAATTAAAATATTTCATAAAGTCGTCCAGACTTTCATTCCGTCTTGAACAAATAGATGTAGTTGGAAGGGAAAACTCATATTTAAACGGGAACTTATAAAATAGAACTGTAAATTTAAGAATTAGACGGACATTAGAATAATAATTTATAAATATGAAGGATTTTTTTTTTATGGAATATTTTTTTCAACTTTCATTTCGCATGGGAATATTTTTTTATACAAGGATGCACTGTTCCACTTGAAGGGTTTTATGTACCTCGCTTAGACAAATTAACAACGGAGTTTGAATTGTTGGTCCGACAATGTCGTAAGATACGGTGGGACGTGAGGAAGAGGCTTACAACTATTATGCAATATTGTAACGGACGGACGACAATGTAGTGGCGTCTGGGTGGTAAAGACGAGGCAAACGACGAAAATGGTGCGTGCTTGAAAGCGACAAAGGTTATGTCTAACGATGTGTTCTTCCCCTAAAAGGGTTTTATTTACGAGGTCATCAACAACTTTGACAAACTAAACACGGAGTTTGAATTGAGGGTCCGACAATGTCGTAAGATACGGTGGGAGATAAGGAAGAGGCTAAAATCGATTATGCAATATTGTAATGGACGAAAGGCAATGCTAACCGAGAATGAAAAATTGTAGTTGCAGCAAGGAATATGGGAATACGGGCTACCATTCTTTAAATGCCAACATCGACAAAATATGCTCCGAAGGATGATTAGACCTTCTCAGGATTGTACAACGTTCTTACGTCATGTTGTGGAAAAAATTGGATCACAAGTGATGCGAGACTTGTACAATTGGGGCGACGTCGACGTGTTGACAAGGACTTCACACAGACACTTCACATCCCTGACGACCTTAAATAAGTGTGGCAATTTTGATGCTCGGTACGACAACATAATAACGGTTGCCTGCATGTTGAGAAAGGTGACCTTAAGTCGCGTCGAACCTCAAAGCTGAGTTGATCAATTTGAACGTTGAAGGAAAAAGCATTGTGAGGTGCTCCAGGGAGTGGATCAATGTGTTGGGTGATATAGATGTTGTTTACGGTTCACTGGAACAGGAGCCGACACGTCACAAAAACATGTACAGCTGGTTCATAAGGGAGGATGTGGGCATGTTGCTGCTAGGGAGGCCGCATACTCGACGCGTTTGGGAGTTGGCACATGCCAGAAACCACGTGTTTGTGTGTGACGAGTACACAGAAGACCTAAAATACCTGAATAAGTTTTTGGACAGGTATGTGAAGGATCCCAATAATAAATGTAAGTCCGAAAAGTCGCAAGTCGAACACCTCAAGAACAAGGACAAATACCACAAGCTCGATAGAAAGAGGGATAAAGTGTGAACCTAATTGTTAAACAACGCAACACAATTGATGGTTGACAACGACTACGTCATTCGATGAACAAGTATTATGACTCCCCCACCAACACTTTTTTTATGTTCGTTACGAGTTGTGAACATTTGTGGTTTGTGTTGATGAAAACGTCACTGTCAAGCAAGGACTATGCCGACATAGCACGTAAAGTTGACAACTTCAACAACATTGACAATAACGAGCTTACATCCGACTCTGACCTCGAGATTCTATCATTTGAGGAGTTGGGTTGCAAAGGGACCACAAACCAAAAAGCTTCAAGGAAGGAACAATTGACGAAGTTGAAGATATCGGTATTCCAACAGTCGTCCCGAAGATTGTGCCAAGAAGACCACAAGTCCAGTACCTCAAGACTTTGCACCAGACCCTTCAGTACCTTATTTGATGCAAGAGAAGTGGAAGGAATCACCAAAGGAGGAATGAGATCATCATATTCTGTGGCACACAAGCATGTTCGAACCTTGTTTTTACAAAGATAAGTCGTATACGATTGCGATAACATTGAAACCGGCTAGGTTGCAAAGGGGAAAAAGGTCGAGGATATATGATATGTGTTTTATGAAAGACAAATTTTGCAACGTGTGCAAAAGGAAAACAGGGGTGCATATCCAGCTGCCGTATCGGCAAAAGCAAAGACTTTCTTTGAGCATTTGCATGCAAATAAACAGTTAGTATACCGTACGAAGTTTTATGATCTCAACTCCAATGTTTCATTTAGTTAAATTGATTGGAAAATCGAACAACCATCGATGACATAAGGAATAGAAAGGATCACTTCGTTGCAGACTGAAGACGTCAGACACTTTCAAAATAAACAGACGTGCAAACTGTAGTGAAAATGGGAGCAGCCTGCTATAAGGATGTCATCGACGGACAACACTGAAGAGTGTAATGGAAGATTCTGCAATGATGTGTAATGAGCACGAGAATATGGATGATGCCACAATGACCCAACATGAAACAAGTAAGGGTACAAAAGGAACAATTGTTATTGTATCTTTTATGTCTCTCGTTGCAACAAAGGCAGCGAGACAAGGTGTATTTGAGTTAATGAAAACGGTTCTAGGCAAGAGAACCAAGGCGAGAGCATGCGGCAATTACACGTGGCAAGGTCGACAAAGGAAGAAATAAAGAAAGGTATAGAATTTCGTGAACATCACAATGTAGTTACTGTGGCATCAGAGAAGGGGGAGAATAAACATGTAGTCAATGATGAAAAACACGATACAGTTACCGAAAACAAGGAAACACCCCGAGAGGATCGGGGTGACGAAGTGAATGCGCGACATTTGAGACGACCAACGAGATTTGTAGCTAGCATATATAGATATGCGAGTATATGTGTATGTGTATGTGTGCGTGTATGCATATGTGTATATGTATGTTTGTGTACGTGTGTGTGTGTGTGTGTAGATTTGAGTGTGTGTATTTGTGTGCACGGACAAAGAGATGAAGTTTGTCAATATGCGTTATTATTTAAAATTGAAATGCGTAACCAAACGTTATTTGAAAAAATTGAAATGGGGCATATTCATAGTAGTTGAAGGACCTCGCCATATGAGGAACATCATGTGTGTTGACTATGAGTAAGGTGATTGTATATGAATTAGGATCCGGTTTGTTTCACCTCATTTGTTAAACGTGCAACTTGACATGCGTTTATACTGTATATCAATTGTTTACTTTGTACATGAATTACTGCAATATATGTAAACTGGATAATGTACGTCAACAAATAAATTTCCCAGAATTAAATAGTCATTTTATAGTGAAATTACATTCTAAATTTTAAATTTTCATTCCATCTTAAAAAATATCATTCCAATTTTAAAATTTTCTGTCTAACTTGAAAATTTTCCTTCCATTAATGGGGTATCCCTTCTTATTTGAACTGCATGCTAGAGATGGAATGACAGTCTGGACGAGTTCCTGAAATATTTTAATTGGACTGTCATTCTTAGTAAGGATTTTGAGTCATAAATAAGTTAATCCAATCTAAATTAGAAGATTTTTCCTGTAGGAGAATGAAAGTTTAATTAAAACATTTCACAAACTCGTCCAGACTTTCATTCCATCTTGAACAAATAGATGTAGTTGGAAGGGAAAACTCATATTTAGACGGGAACTTATCAAATAAAACAAGAAATTTTAGAATTGAACGAACATTGGAATGATAATTTATAAATATGAAGGAATTATTTTTTATGGAATGTTTTTTCAACTTTCATTTCTCGTGGGAATTTTTCTGTTGGTAATGAAGATTAACCGAAGAACAAAAACATACGGTAATTATGGTCAAACACGTACCTAGAAAGAATGTGGTTCTTGCAACATCAACACTAACTTCACTTTTTATTTTTTTATAAGCGATAATTTATATCGCAAGAACCTCACTGTATCCATGTATGAATCACACTGTTTATAAAACGTAAGCATCCACAAAATGACCGACTATTATTAATAAGAGCTTACACTCACACAAATTGCATTGCCATGTACAACAACGACGTAAAAATTGGAAGCACGAAATTGTAAAAGGGGATGGACAATTCACTCGACAACAAACAAGTTGTTGATGGAGGAGGCAACTATAATAGCCCCCATACCAATGCAAGTGGAGAGTTTGATCGTATTATGAACTATAATCAATGAAGATACAAGAGAACAACTAAACCTCAAGACGATTTCAGCTTGTTGAAACTCTAAGACAAACGGTTGACCACGAACATCATGAACTTTTATTTGAACCTCATAAGGGTAGACAACATGTATGGGATACACCAGTGGGAATGCGATGTAAGCGAAGAAGCGGCTATGAGAGAGGGAAAGAGGCGCATCCCTAAAATATTAACTTGCAATTCGTACCTTTTCACTAAACTATTTGACAAGGAAACAAATTATCGATAAGTGTAAAAGTGGATGACGGGCATAGATGAGGGAGATGTGGAGCTAATCATTGCTTCATTCGATGTAAAAAAGTCCTTCCATTAAACACTTGTGATGGCGGACTTGAAACGTATAAAAATTCAACAATACAACTTACGTACACTCGATATAGAATCAGCAAGGCAAGTGACAGGGATTTTTGCTAGGTTTTTGTTTGAAAGGTCAATGAAACAATGTAAGGAGGCCGATACGAGGGAATTCAATCACATCTGGAATATAATAGACATTCATAAACAATGCGACATTAACAGATGTATTGTATTCATGCTGATATATGCATCCCTCTTGGCAAGAGAATTTATGCCTCCATTTAGGTTCTTTGCCAATCACATCCTGAATATAAGGCAATAGATCGCTTTAGATATAATTGTTAGATCAAAGTATATGTTCAGACCGTACAAGCAAAATATCGAAGTCCATAAATATTAGGAGATATATAAATGATAACAAAGTACATATACAGAGAAGTGTGGACCAATAACCTACGTATGGGTTTCATAGACTATAGCAAAGTCAGAACCATTAATATGTTTCATTAAGCGTTTGCAAAACAAAAGTAGCAAATTCTAAAACAGTCAACTGTCAATGAATAATGATTCAAATGTTAAACCCGATAACCCCTACCCCATTACCCTACGTATCATGCGCGGTTGTGGACGTAGAGTCAAACTTGACAGGCGACCATGTTTGTGGCGGAGGTCATGAACGACAACCTTGAAGTAGCGGCCACAATTTTTACAGATTTTTCCTCGACGAAATAAAATGTATAATATATATCTATATATATCACGGCCACCTCAGACCCCAACACCGGACCAATCCTGACTTACACAACCAGTCAGTCCAAATATGATCCGGACGTCCGGATCTCCAAACCAGTCCGCACCGTTTGAACATGGTCTGAATCGGTCCGGATTGTCTGGATGATCATGTCCGGATCAATCCAGATTGAAAAAGAAAAAAAACACAAACACTGTCGGGTCTCTTATGCATGTTGAATACAGCTTCATCATACAACTGTGACTTAAGGCGGTCTTCCGGAAAGACAGAGTTGTTGGCATATATGACAAACGTGAATGATCATTCCTTGACATGCACTGTGCTGGCACAGTCACTGCAAAGCACAAACTGCTGCAAGGGAAGAAAAAGTGAAGAAACAAAAGAAAAAGCACTTTAAAATTAGAGTGAGTTTTGAATAAAGTTGAAGACTTCAGCAGCTCAGAATTTAAAGTTCAAAGTTCGAAGACTTAGTTCAAGCTCTCTCTCTCTCTCTCTCTCTCTCTCTCTCTCTCTCTCTCTC
>BFEA01000153.1:1841249-1871026 GCA_003427395.1 Chara braunii | reverse complement strand
AAAAAAAGAAAAAAAAATGCATTTTATTTTTTTTTTCTAATTTTGTTGTATTTCGCACATACCCCCCCCACCAAAAAATCATCTTTTTCATTTTTTTTTTGTGTGGGCGGGTGGGGCAGGGGATGCGCCGCCACGTGGCACCGCCAGAATCACGAAACCCCCTCCCCTGCGGCCGCCACGTGTCCACCAATCCGCGTGGACATGTCCGCAGGCTTCACGGACTGGTCGAGGCCGCGGACTTGGCCGCGCCTGTCCGGCGCCGGGGGGGATACATAGGTGGTAGTCAAAACGTGAGAAGTCTCGATGTGAGCATGAGAAAAGAGGATGACAGAAGGAGGTGGTGGGAGGAACAGAGGCGAAAACGAACATGTAGACAATGCACGTACGTGTTGATAGACGAAGGGAGCGTACCTGATCAAAGTCTTCAAACATTTATAAAGTTGACAATCTTTATGATGAATCTGTTGTAAATAGGTGTGTATGGATGAATTTCATTGTCACCAATATCAGGGAAGTACATTGTCGATGTTAGTGAGTGGAATAGATGAAAGGGCTCTCACTATTAAGTGGCTTAGATGCTTTCAAGTTGCTCGTTCTTAGCGAGGTTATCTCGTGGTGCAATCTACTTTTAGTTAGTGCTCAAAGTTATCTGGATTTCTGTGAAATTCTGCAATTTGTTTTATTCGTGTTGCATTTAGAATTGAGTTTAGAATCAAAGTTATCTAGAGTTCCATACTATTTTATAATGGGGCTCATTGATACTGATATCTCTCACTTCCTTGCATTACCAAATTTTGCAGGCAGCTAAATGGAATTACTATTACATTTATTTTTTTTATTTTTATTTTTTTCCCTCTCTTGACTTGAATTGAAGTCATATGCTTTCAGCGTATAACCCATTACCAACAACATGTTGCAGAAGAAGAACAAGGATGAGAAAATAAAGATGAAGTAGAGAAGGGCCAAGGGAGAAAGAAAAAAAAAAGAATTTTATTTGGCTTACCAAAACAATCGTTGACCCCCGAAGCACTATTCTTGACTTTTGTTGGTATAACGTTTGAAAAAAAGATTGATGCTAAGGCAAATGTGTTATTGATGACATTTGGTTTCTTGTTGTTAAGAAGACCATCAATGTACAAATTGTTGTTATCTCCTGTTGTTACCATGACATAGCACTGTGTTCTCACTGGAGTTCGGTCAATTTAGGAGTTGCTGCATAACCTTGTATCTACATTGATCCGTGAAGTTAAGATCCTTTTTACCCTTAGTTAAGTTTTACAATGTATGTTAGATGGTTGTTGCTAAAGTCACTCGTGTCAAACATCTTGTTCACTGAAAACAGTGAGGTCTCGAACAATCAACACGATCTAGATTTCAATCTAATACTCGATTAATCGGACCGGACTGTGTTCGTATCTCAGTGAGTTGAATATACAAGATTCGTAAAAACCGTATAAAACCCAACATTGGAGTGAAAAAGCACAAGTCTAACTTTTATGTTCGATTTTCAAATATATATATTTTCAACCACTTCTTAAGAAACGAAGCAAAAAATCGAGCAAACAATTAAGCGGTCCTCAAAATATGGAGGAAAATTCTTTCTTGCACAGATCATGTTACAAGACTATAAGTTTTCAATAAACTAAAAAAAAACAGAGTTCCAATAAAACAAACCCGAAAGTTATAAGAAAACTGTTTTATTGATTTTTGGCATATAGGACTATATGTTGTTTTCAACAGTTTATATAAAGCAATTTTAAAGTTAAAAGTAAAATCTTTGTCAAAAAATGTATGTTATGTAGAAAAACAACACAAAGAACTTTTGTCTCGAGCACACCTTTAAATTCTTAGTCAAACAAAAATTAAAATAAGAAACCTAGGCTACAAGTCGGGCCGCCTGAGTCACCCTATTTTTCGGGACGGCCGGACCGTGCAAGGACTAGGGAAGGTCCTTAAAAAAAAAAAAAAAAAAAAAAAAACTATGTTATACAAAAAAAATGAAGTGAACAACTTTTTCCTCAACAGTCACATCAAAATGCTTTACCATTTTTTAAATAAAAGATAGCTATAACTTTTTTTTTTTTTTTTTTTCTACGTTACCCAATCGGACGTCCGGACCCCTCCTGACCATTCGGGATTGGACAACAGGTCAGTCGTCCGCCCAGGGCCTTGTCTCCGATTGGCGGGGAAATTGGGGGGGCTGCTTCCATGGGGAATCGTGCGCCGTTAGGGTGAGAAGCGGGGGGGGGCTGAAAGGAAAAAATTGCCAACGTCGGTAGGGCCTCGAAAATCGAAAACAAAAATGGTCCAATCTGGGTCGTCAGATCTCTGAGATCGGCGGTCTAGATCGGCCCGATTTCAAATTCAAATTCTTAGTCGCTGCAGGTCTCTCTCTCGCTCAACTTCTCCCTACCCTGTCGATGGAGTTCGACGTTGCAGTTGTTGAACTCTTATGCCGAACGGTTGTAACCCATGTGCCATCGCACATCCTCGCCAAGTGAGTTGTCCTCCACCTCCTTCTCCTCCCCCCCCCCCCTATTCTTCTTTTACCTCAATGTCCTCCTTCTAGTCCTCGTCGACCTCCTCCTCGTCCTCGTCCTCGTCGTCCTCCTCCTCCTCCTTCTGCTCCTCCTCCTCCTCCTCCTTCTCCTCTTCTTTTTTCTCTTCCCCATCCTCCTCCTTCTTGGCCTCCTCTTCTTCCTCGTCATCCTTATCATCCTCGTCTTCCTCCTCCTCCTCCTCCTCCTCCTCCTCTTCCTCCTCCTCCTCCCCCTCCTCCTACTCCTCCTCCTCCACATCATCGACCTTCACCTCCTCTTCTTCATCTATCTCGTTGCCCTCCTCATCATCGTCATTCTCCTTCTTCACCTTCTCCTTCTCCTCCTCCTTCTCCTTGTCCATCGCCACGACACCCTCTTCGTCAACGTCCTCCTCTTCTTCCTCCTCTTCTTCCTCCTCCTCTTCTTCTTCCTCCTCCTCCTTCTCCTCGTTTTCCCCCTCTTCTTCGTCCTCCTCCTCCTCCTCCACGTCATCATCCTTCACGTCCTCTTCTTCGTCAATGTCAACGTCCTCCTCTTCTTTCTCCGCTTCTTCATTTGGCTCCCCCCACCCTGAGCGAGTATTTTCCCGCCATTTTCCCCCCACCCAGAGCGCGTATTTTCCCGCCATTTTTCCCCTACTCCAACTCTGATCTCCATCCCCCTCCCTTCGATCACCACCTGATCCCGACCTCCGCACTCCCGATTTCCACCAAATTCCCCGTTCCCGTTTCCACTGCCTGATTTCCCATCTCCGCTTCCCTCCCCTCCGATCGCTCGTTTCCCTTGCTTGCCCCGTTTTGTTGCTCGATCGAATTCCCACCCGTCCACCCGTCCACTATTGCCTTGCTATTCCCGATCCCGCTCTTCATCCCCCCCAGCCAGTTTTTCCCACCTAAATCCATTCTTTCCCAACAATTATGATCCCTCTTCCCCATTCGCGATAGCTCTTAGAGCATATACAACTGCGAGAGCATGGTCTATCGATCCTTCAGCGTTTTGTACTTGAAGTTAGTCCCGTGAAGATAGCTACCAGCGGGATAACCGCAGTGTGGCAGTCAGGCATTCATAGCGACATTGCTTTTTGATCCTTCAACGTCGCTCTTACAATCACTATCGACAGTGTCAAGCAGAATTCATCAACTATTGATAAGGATCCTATCAATCAATCAATCAATACAATCAATCAATCGATCTATCAATCAACCAATCAGTCGGGATCCGGTCAAACCAATTGCCTACCTATCCGTATATCTATATGTCTACCCACCCGTCAATCAATCAATCAATCAATCCACCCCCCCCAACACCCCACCATCACACCTCTCACACTGTATCAAAATTTGTTTTTCGTTTTTTGCTCATAACATCCTGAAATGTTTTTTGTGGCTTCCCTACTGGTGCGCAGACCCCCCCCCGTTTTTTTTTTTTTTTTTTTTTTTTTTTTGCAAAAAAATTATCGTCCGATTTGTCGGACAACTCCCCCCTGACCGTCTCCGGGAGACATCCGGGGGAGACGTCTCCCCATCGGACAACTGGCAGCCTAGGTATTTTTGGCCTGGTTGGGGAAGTGGTCCCAGGCCACTCTGATAGACAAGTGAAAAACCAAAAAAAAAAAAAAAAAAAAAAAAAAAGTTTGCCCACAAATGGGATAATATATTCTCATGAACGTATTCGCAAATACGATAATATGTTTGCTCGTTCGCGAAACGCTCAAACGTGTTCGTCCTGATACACAACCTATAGGACTGTGCACATGATTTTTTGAGATAATAAAAATATATATATATTTCAATTTTTAAATATATGATGTTTCGCTTAGTAGTGATGTATACATTGTATAGAGGAAAAAACCGCTCTTTTCCTCTCCACTTCGAGTGGTTCTAAAAAAAAAAACATTATTTGTTTTTTATTTTTTTTTACTTCGCAAAAAATCCTGCTCTTGCAGGAGGCCTATAAACCGTACCTTGAGAATCCTAAACAAATTTCATTCAAACCCAACATTTGTTTGGGTTGGGTTTTCACGAAACCTATGTTACTGTTAATTGGTTATAAAATGGATGAGCAAGTACTTTCATAAGAGTTATGGCTCCTGCTTCATACTGACCATTGTCATATGTGATTGTTGTTGTTATCATGATTAATTATTAGGGCAACTACGAATGTAACAATTGTCGTTATGCTTGTATGGTACAAGGAGTCACTACTTGTCAACTACTGATGCTACGTTGAGATGAAGATATGGGGAAAAAAGAAGTGTAGCTATGCATAGTTTTTATGTTCCTTTCCTAATGGGCTAGTAACTGGCATGATGTCCCAGTCACCTATTTCTACATTGAAGTCTTTGGTTGCTTATTTTCTTATTGACTCTATACCTAGGCTACCAGATAGCAGCCCGGGTCCCGAGTGGCTAACCCGTGTAAGGAGCAGAGAAGGTCTCAGCAAAAAAAAAAAAAAAAAAACAAAAAAAAAACACTATGATATGCCGAAAAATAAACTGAACAACGTTTGTCAGAGTGTCACATTGAAATTATTCATCAAATTTAAAATAAAAAATAAAATATACAATTATTATTATTTATTTATTTTTATTTTTTTTTTTATGTTTTGGCTCGGTCGGACAAGTGACCCCGGGCCACTCTGGTAGCCTAGCTGTATACAATAATATAGTCCTGTGCACGTGAGTTGAAACCAAATAGTCTGCTTAGCAAACTTTGATTGATGAATCATGACTTTTCGTGAGGCGTAAAGAGGCATAAAAGAGGAAGGTTGTAAAATTTAACAAAAAAAAAAGGTTGTCATTCTGCTCTATTTGCAGACAAAGGGGGATAGTAGTGGCAATGGTGGCTAAGTATATTACCTACGTTGCAGCATCCTAAGAATCTGTGTGTCTGAACAATGAGAAACGGGGACCATTAAATTCCATTATCACCCGTTGAATCGCCCTAGGGGCCCCGTTGAATCTCGTTTAACGGAAAAATAAGGGGTCCCCCATTGATTCCGAAAAAACGGGATGGGCGCGTTGGGTCTGGGACACGTGGCCCTACAAGCCCATACACTAAAAAAAAAAAAAAAACAAAAACATTTAACCCCTATTAACAGGGTTCGGTGATCGAACATGCCCTTCCCTTCTGAAAATCAAACTGCAAGAGAAAAGCGGTTAATGGAAGGCTAAAAATTTGCGAATTTTTCACCGAAACTGCCATATTTTTCTGAAGTTTTACTTTTTTTTTGTTTTTCTTTTTGTCTGATATGTACGTGCTTTAAGGTATATCTCTAATCAGTTTCGCCGCATTTGGACTCGTAACGAAAAACTTAGCAAGAACACTGGACTGGAAAAAAAAATTAACAAACTTCGAAAGTTAATCCAAATAGGGTTCTATAGTGCTCTTGAGTTTGTTTGTTTTTCCTTTTTTTTTGCCTGTTTGTTTTTTTTATGTTTGTATTATGACCCGGCATAGTTTGTTTGCAAACGTTTCGACAATATTGCTTGTAGCGATGCAACAAAAAACCCTGAATTTTTGACCTTCTATTAACCGCTAGTGCCTAGTTATGTCCAGTCTCATTTTCAAAGGGCCCCTATGAATTAGCAAGGACCTCTCGTGGAGCACAGATGAACATTTGACTTCTAGTATGTCCGCGTCGACGGAGAATATATAGTGTGGATTTGAATTCAGGTTTGTGCATTAGAGTTATGGACACTAATTCTGTGTTTGCTCGTTTTTCTTTCGTTTCTCGTTTTTCTTTTGTTTTCTCATTTTTTTCCCCTTAGAATTACGTGTAATGGCCCTAAGAACCATTACTCACCACATGCACAAAAAATAAAACATATGACAACGTATTATTCCATGTTCTAGCAGAAAATTCATTATTATTCTGCAGATTTGCAGTGGCCCTAAGGGTCTCTATTCACCACATGCATAAAAGACAAAACATATGGCGGCGTATTATTCCACGTTATAGAAGAAGTTTCATAATAATTTGCACATTTGGTAAGTACTGCGGCCAAACCATGAGAAATTTGCCCCCACATTCCCCAACCCCAAAAACACCCCGCTCCCCTAAAGCTGCCCTCCAAAAGCATTTTTCCCGCCCCCTACCCCCCCCCCTCCTCCACAAAATTTGCCCCCTCATCCTCCAAACCCCACCTCCCAAAATTTCCCCCCATATCCCTCATCCCCAACCCCCACCGCCCCCACATGTGTGTTTTTTTGTGTGTTAGTGTGTGTTGTGTGTCTCTTCGTGTGTATGTTTTCGTGTGTTTGAGTGTGTAGTGTATATGTGTGTATGTGTGTTTATGCATTTGTATGTGTTGTGTGTTTGTGTGTCTGTGTTTGTGTCTGTATCTGTGTGTCTATGTGTATTTGCGTTTTTTTTTTTCCTTTTTTTTATTTGTTTTTTTTATTTTGATTTTTTTTTTAATACACGAAGTTCAAAGAAAATAAAAAACAAATGTTGTGGTACATCTTTGAAAGATCTACAGCCTTATGTTTTTCTATGTAGCACGGCATACCTGGCCGGATAACCTGGTCGGATTATCTATCCGGATTATCGGGGGCTATGATTATCCGGGAATCCGGATGATTAAAAAAATGACCAAAAAAAAAAAAAAAAAAAAAAAARAAAAAAGTAATATTGCGCATGCATAATACAATTGAGCTATGTTCCTATTTCATAAAAAGTTTGATAAGTCATGGAAGGGTTGAAAGGGGGTAAGATAGGGAATGAAGGGGTTTAGAGGGGGGATGCTTGATTCGTTTTATAATTTTTTATCCAAATATTATTAATTTTTTTCTGTTTTATATTTTTATCTTTTTATCTGTTGAGATATCAACAATGGCCTCAAGCCAAAATTTGTTCGTATCACTGATGTGAACAACATAATTGTTTTCCAGAAGTTTTTGAATTTTTTTTTGTTTTCGGTAAAAAAAAATGTTTTGCGCAGGGCCGGATTTTTCCATATCCGAAATTAATCCAGAATTTTAATCCGGATTGAAAATTCCGGATAAAATGGCCTGTCGGATATCCGGATTTGCTACCTAGATGTTTTTTATTTGTTTTTTTTATTTTGTTTAAGCCTTTAAAAAAAAACGGTGAAACCCAAAAACAAAACACTCATTTTTTATTATTATTTTTTTTTTCATTGCGTTTATATTTTTCGTTTTTTTTAAACATAAAAATAAAAATATGGGGTTGTAGACCTCGAAAAGATCTACAACCTTTTTTTTATGTTTAGCCGATGAAAAAAAATCATCGAGGACCCCGCTTATACCCGTCCAACGAGCGTTTTAACGGGGATTCAACGAGGACTCAACGCTCGTTGAATCTTTCAACACGGATCCCCGTTGAATCCGTTTTCGGACACACAACTAAAAACTAGTGTGGTGTGATTCATTGTGTTGAGGTGAATTGTTGTATTCCCTTTGTTGTTCTTACTTATATTTTGGGTGCACTACTCGGATCGAGGTCTAACAACTTTGAGCAGCGCGAAGGTGTGTTGAGTAGGGGTTACATTGATCTACTATCGACTGGTTGATGTTCTAAAATACTGCGGTCCTTCCCATGGTTTGAAGGATATGGTGCTCTTGATTACCAACTTAACAAATATGAGGTTTTATGAGGCGGGACATGGTTTCATTAAGGAGCGACTAAGTTAGGGAAGCTGAGAATAAGTTGCGATATCAGGACTTTGGTTACTTTTTTTTTTTTTTGCCTATTTTTGTTTTGGTTTAACGTTGCCGTGTGTTTAATTTGGTGGGTGGGAAGACAAGAAACCTCTATAATTAAATGAAGTGACTGAAGATCCGGAAAACGGTTTCATGTACCCCTATCGAAATGGTTGGATGATGGTATTTGAAACCTCTTTTAGATTTTCAACTACTTCAAGTCACTTCAGGAGCTTTCGGTGGGGAGACTTGAAACCTCTTAAATGACCCGAAATTGTTGAAATTTTTAAAAGGAGTTTTATGTCCCTAGATCTAAATGGTTAAACGGGGGCATCGAAAACCTTTGTCAATTTTTTTACCACTTTATGTCATTTCGAAAGTTTCTGTTTGGAGGACACGAATCCTCTAAAACGACCAGACATGTTTGAATCTCCTGAAAGCTATTGCAGGTACCTCTATCGAACCATTTCGATAGGGGGACGTGAAATTGCTTTAAAAAACTTCAACCACTTTAGGTCATTTATGAGTTTCAAATTGGGAGACTTGAAACCTTTGAAATTGTTTGAAGTGGTTGAAGTTTTTGAAAGGGGTTTGAAATCTCTCTCATCCAAGTACCCAATATTTGTTTAAACCACCACTCCCCCCGACGCAGAAAACCTCCTTATACTCGTAGCGTCATTTCGCAATGGGTAGTAGTAGCATAGAGTGAACGGCAAAAAATGAAATTCTCATCAAGAAATTGAAAATGCACCAAATCGGCGTAGCGATCATTTCACTATCAAAATGATTTCATTTCATTTTTTGTATATTTTTTCTTGAAAGATCACGACCTAATCTACAAACTCTAAAATTTTTAAAATCTTTAAAATTTTCAAATTGCAGGATTGGTCCCGCCGGTGATGAACGGTCACAACCCCTCTGTAAAAACCCGGCCCTAACTTACAGGGCCGAGAGAATTCGACTGTCGGGGGGGACTGGTGGTTTGAGGCGACTGAAAATGATGTATAAAAAACATGTGTTGTTAACCCTCTCTCTGAGTTAGTTATCTTGTCACTTACGCTTGCTTTGTCCGACTAACAAAATGACAGGGATGGAGACCCACATGGGCTGCCCTGCTGACCCTTCAGTCGGCATGATGGATTGCGCAATAGGATGTGGACCCAGATGAACTGCTTACTGCAGATTGACTTAACTAGATCAGATGAGTGTGAACGATAGAGTGTTATTGAGTGCCTCTAACTTTATCAACATGGTTATTTTTAAGGATTTGATTAACCTAACAATAAGATGCGGATCGAGATGATTTGTCTACCCCTGATTAACTCAACCTAATTATATGAGTGTAAATACGGTAGGATATGAACCTAAAGTTGACTACCTACAACTACTAACTTTCACTTAGATTGATCAAAGCATCATGTTATAAATTAGTTTGAATTACTCAGGTCATGCGATCTCGAGAAAATAGTTATCTTATTGTGTGTGTTTTTTTTAGTATAAATTAACTAACTCTTTGTGTACTTATTTCTAATCAACACTTTCTTTATCCGCTCAGTAGGATGTGAGTATTTGAATACCTTGCCTACTATGTTCAATTTTTGTATTGCATCCTTATTTAGAAAGCGAAGTAGGATGTGAGTCGAGGAGCGGTCTGTCTGTGGTCTTGACTCTCTCATTTAAGTCACTCGTGAATGCATAATCAGATGTGAATCTAGAAGTAGTCTGTCTACTTAGTCTGACCGTTTTTCGAATTCGAGAACTTTTGCCCACAACCAACGATTATCTTAAAGATCAACTAACCTATCGAGAATTTTTTCATGACTATCTTTTATATCGGACTTAACCGCCTTGTAAAATAAGTATGTAGTGTACACCCGATTCCTCGGTACTAGTACGGATTACCTACATTATCCCTTTGTAGATTTAATAATTAAACGGATGAGTTCTTGATAACTTAGTTTTATTGTTAGCCTTACAGTTCGCCCCGATGCTTGACATTAATATGGGTAAGTCTTAGGCATTTTAACCGCACATATACTTATGATACATTGATGAAAAATACACTCTCGGCTCGTCCAACTCCGCGATTGCTTGTAAAAATTTCATACTATGGACAGGTAGCTCAATAGGGATATGCCTTCCTAAGGGTGGTGACAACGCCTTAGATGGATGTAAGTTGTACCTTACGAAGCCCTATCCTGTCACAGGGAGTCGTGTAAGGTATGGTTGACGCACACGGTCGGGACGGAACCTTGCTATTACTCCAAAACATATACTCTTGCATGGCGCGGGCATGAAGGTCTCTTGTTCACACCTCCTTTCTATGCGTCCGGGACTGATGCACTTGACAACATGCTCCAACGACTCGAATGTTTATTCTTTGACAACATCACATTCAAAAGAACAAAGATTTTTTGACTATACCGTATCGTCTTGTTCTCTTTTTCTGTATCACTTTCCTTCCTTTGACAACATCACGTTCAAAAGAACAAAGATTTTTTAACTATATCGTAGCGTCTTGTTCTCTTTTTCCGTATCACTTTCCGTCCTTTTCCACCACTCTCGGTCCTGCTCTTTCTCTTCCTCCATTATTTTTTGCTCTGCTTTTTCCTCTTTCACTACGGTTTACGGTCATAAATGATTTTTGGAATGACTTTGTCTAATTATGTAGTTGGTATGTATCAGGACTTGCTTCGTTTGCAATAAACCATTTCGGTCGATTTTCAATGATTGCTTAAAGTAACATACTACGAGTCATCCTCACTCAGTCACGCACGCATGCGCATTCATGAGGTTGTGGGTTCAAGCCCAATGACCATCTGCGGCGCACCTGATGGCAACTACTTGTGGTAGTTCGCTTGATGCCTCTGATCGATATTAGTAAGGTCTTTGGCCAACAGGTGTGTGAATGTGAGCGTGTGTTGGTTATGTGTCGTGTTTTTTGGAGTGTTGGTCTTACATACAACGGCTACTTGATGGGGGGGGTGGGATGATGAAAAGGGAGGCGCAAGTACCTATGTTGTGTGGAAAGTTTTGGCCTTACACACTTCTGCTACTCTATGGGGATGAAAAGAGAGGGGCAATTAGTTTCAAAATGCTCAGTCTTTGCATGAGGCAGGTCCTTGCGTTAGGTGGGGGCCCCAACCCTGCACCCTAAATTACTAAGGCAAGGGGCATGACGCAATATTTTCTTCAGCGTAAGAAGTAGCTACGCTTCCAGAGGTCCCCTCTATATAACCCTTTCTGTCAGTGACGGGTAGTACTGAGAGGTATGTGGGAGGCGAAAAAAGAAGTTTAGAGAAGAATATAGTGTAACCCGGTTGGTATACCATAGGACTGTGGAAATAAGGACCGATGATCGATCTCAATTACTTGTGGCCGTTGCGTTTCTTTTTTATTTTCTTTATGTCTTCTCCACCACAAAAAAACACCACTTGACGCGCGACGTCTAGAAGACACTCGTGCGTAGCGCTCTGCTGTAACACGTCATCAGAAACTCATTGTTGAGCTAGCTCAACGATGTATGTGGGACTTGAGGCCTCACTCCACTACTCTCCAAATGTGAAAACACTAGGGGCCTCATTGCACTACACTTGAATCTTGAAGAATCAAGCGTACAACACCGCCACACTTACACTGGAAAATGAAGCAAGGAAACAGCTTCAAGAGTTGTCAAGAGTGAGTCATCACTGCACTCACTCTTGACGGATGTTTTTAAATATATTTGTCAAGAGTTGTCAGAAGGCCCAATTATGACAGCTCTTGAAGTGTTCAAGTGTGCCTGCCTGCAAGGGGGGGTGTTTTAAGGGTGGTCGGTCCGACCCTTCACTAGCTCTTCAGGTTTCAAGAGCGGGCCTCCAGTCAGGGCAGACAAAGCAGCGTTGCAATGTCGTGTAGCATTCACGACTGGAAAAAAAAAAAAAAAAATTAAAAAAAATAAATAAATAAAAATCAAGAATCCTTTAAGAGTAGGGTCGTCAAGAGTCAGTGTAGTAACGATGACAAAAGCATTTCTCTTGTATGAGAGCTCTTGATCTACGCTTGAACTTTTTTGTGAGTCACGTGTAGTGCATCGAGGCTCTAGAACATGCAAAGGTGCAACACCATATGTTTTGTTTTTTGTCCTTGTGAAGAGTAGTGGAGAGAGGCCCCTGACCCAGGTTTTTTTTTTTTTTTTTTTTTTTTTCCTAAAAGCTGCCTTGTCCTCATCGGGGGACAACCATATATTTTTATCTCAACTCACATATCATTTTTAACTGACGTTCCACTATATCATGAAACATATCTTTCTTTTTCATAACCTACCACTACTCTTAAGGCTATACAGGGGACCCCTGCAAGCATAGCTTTTAACCTCTCTTCGGTGAAGGTAGGTTACCTCTCTTGGTGGAAAGGGGTAATGGCATGTTTGCCCCTTTCCCTTGGCGTTTAGGGTGCAGGGTGTGCCCCTATTTTTTATCAAACCTCGCCTCTCCTTTTTCTTGTTATTTTGCGAGTCGAAGGGCATACTCACACGGCGACCCCAAATTCGCAAAATATGCGGATTGTTTTATTTTATGTTTTGAATGTTTAAGCTTTGCATTCAAGATAGAATGTGGGGAGGTCGGGGACCTCATAATTCACCCGGAGTAACCTTTGTTGAAAATCGGGTTCAGCGTCCCTGCATCATTAGAGGCATAAAGCTACTTCCCAAAATTTACCATTGAAGCGCACAAAATTCAAGCCAGAGTAGATTGGTCACATACTATATCCTCTAACCAACATCTAATCTCGTGGCTAGCCTAAGAAGGCCAAACAAGCAGCGAGCCTAAGACGGCCCCATTGCTTAAAGAAAATAATCACAAGGACGGACCTACCTCTTCACCTTGTATCGCCCTAGTCATGCGTTTCCGATAACCAAGTGCAAATAGATAATCTTCCTTCTTGGGTTACGGAAGAGAGTGTTGCCACTGACCCAAGTCTTCTGGAACCATATAATACTTCTCCGGATCCAATCGGCACGGATGACCCCTTTAAACACCTTTCTATTCCTGGCAGCCCAGATTGTATCCATCAGGATACCTCGACATACCAATGCCGCATAGCCCAGACCTGCGTTATAGTTTAGGCCTTGTAGGAGGATGCCCGTAGACATCCATGTGTCAGACCAATCAAACAAACCAAGCGTGATACGATTCCAATGAACTTTCCATCACTTCATAAGTTCGTCAACACGCGGGCAGTATAGCCATAGGTGGATCATGTTTTCTCATCCTTAGTTGTAGCACAAGCAGGTCATGGAGATTTTCATTCCCTTAGAAGCCAGCCACATGGTCAAAGCAGTAACTAGCAGAGATTGGATCCACATTAATCCTACATGTTTCTGCACCAGCATTTTAGTGAGGCTCTTCCACAGAGTATGCAGACTCTTAACTGTTACCCCTTGTAGCTGGTGTGAAGCCGCTCTCTTCGTGGCTATCGCTGCAGGGGTCTTCTCCATTTTGGCCTGCTGAAAGATCACTCCCACTTTTGGCCGATATTGACGCAAAGGTATATCTCGAAGCTGACCGCTTTCCTTGTACTCCACCAACACAGGTTTCACCCTATAAGTATTTGCATCTCGATTCAATATGGCTTCCAGTTTTCCTCGTCGGGAGACTCGGGTATGGACTCTAACCTTCGGGAAATCTCTGGTGTCCTCTACCCTGCGCTTTCCATTTTTCAACCTCAGCTGCCCTGTGGGGGCTGTTCCGCCTGTTATTCGCCAGGACTGTACCATCACACCTGAAGGTAAAGTCGCCCCCATAACACGTAAGATCTGACTTGGCAGGTCCAAGTCCCTCAACTAGGTACCCACCACATTTTTTTTGTCCTCGTGCAGCAGCTGCATCCACGTCGTAGGAATAGCCTCCATAACTTGTTTCAAGTTGTTCGTAACATTATGAAGTCTCGAAAGCTTTACTCTTAGATTTTGTACCTCTATGCAACCAGACTTTGATGCGTCCCAAATATCCCTGACTTGGAGTATTCCTTTCTTGGTCCAAGCTTTTCCGAAGCACCCCGCCTGATCAACTGCCTTAAACAAGGAACCATCTTGATAAGTGATCATCGAATTATCGAAGAGCAGTTGGTTCAACACCTCTTGCTTAGTTAGTGGGGGGTACCAGCTGTTTGGCTTGATTTTATTCCATGCTTTGAGAATGCTCCTCCAAATCTTGGACTTGGGGCGCCGGCTACTGTAGGACGGCATGAGCATACAGAGCCAAATTTTGGAATGGTCAGACAACTCTTATTCTTGACCCAATATATATTGGGTTATAACCATCCATAACTTAGTACCTTTCTCCAACATCGCTTGGAACGGCCACTTACCCAGAAGAGCCATGTTTTGTTTGAGAGGGTCCAGGATTTCCAGACCGCCATTCTTATGCGCTCTCCCCACTGCGTCCCACGCCACCTTCGAGAGGAAACCCTGATACTCGGTAGCATCTGGTTTCCACAAGTATCTCGCTGCAGCTGAGTGAACCTTCTTATAAGCTTCCTCCCCCAGCAGGTGCACCGTTAGCGGGAACCACAACAACACGAAGGCTGAGGATGACAGGTCTTGCGCCCTCCCAAACAGGGAGAGATGTTTGCGCCTCTCCCAACCAACAATTCTTGCTACCACCTTGTCTGCGAGGATGATGTTTTGTGCCTTTGAACAATCTAAAAGAGAAACTTGTATCCCCAAGAAGCGATCAGATGAATTAGTAGGGACCTGTCGTAGACCCCAGTTCACACAGAGCTCCTAAGTGGGGGGTACTAAGAAGAAAACAAACTTATCCGAATTTATAGAGGCGTTCGATAAGACACAACACTTATCTAAAACGTTACGTAATTCCTGCATACAAGTTTTAGAATTCTCGCATGCCATAGTAAGGTCGTCAGCAATCGCCCCCCCCTTCTACTGGAAGGGGAAGACCTACTATTTTTGTGTTGTTCCGAATGTTGTCGAGTAGAGTCTCCAATTGAAGAACAAATATCAGCGGGGCTGGTGGGCACCCTTGCCTGAGGGAGCGGGTAAGAGGAAAGACCTTCGACTGTTTCCCATTGACAAGGACAATTGCAGTGGCTCTGACATACATCGCCTGTACCCAAATTCTAAACTGGGCCCCAAACCCCATATTTAAGAGAGAGGTGTTAACAAAAGTCCACCCGACTTTGTCATAAGTTTTTTCCATGTCAAGCATAAGTAAGGCCACCTCCCTTTTCTCTTGTCCAATTATCTCTAATGCCTGCACAGTCGTCAATATATTGTCAAAAATAAATCTCCCCTTGACAAAGGCATCTTGTTCTCTTCCTACTAGTTTTGGAAGGACAGGGGTGAGTCTTAGGGCGAGCACTTCGGCCAACAACTTGTACGACACATTCAGAACAGAGATGGGGCGCCAATTACGAATTTCTCTTGTATCACCTTTTTTATACAATAGTGAGATCATTCCTTGAACCATGCCTTCCGGTAGAGTGCCTGGCGTCAGTGTATTATTAAAAATATCACTAAAAAACTGACCAAAAGCATCCCATGCCGAGAGGAAGAATTCAATGGGGAGGCCATCTGGCCCGGGGCAATTACCCTTGTCATTTTCCTTGCTAGAGTTGTGACCTCTTCCACCGTTATGGGCTCGTCGATGCCATCTTTTGTTTGGGGTGGGAGCCGATAGGTGGAGAGATCCCTAAAGTTGTGGAACTCTACGAGTTCTATGCTGAAGTTATCAAAGGGTCTCTTGGTAGTTACTATATCCGTAAAATATTCCATAGCATATTTGCAGAGAATTTCGGTCTCTACTACTAATGGGGCATCTAAGGCAAATGGATCTGACAGTTCTCTCATTATTGGCTTAGCTTTACTCAAGATGAGGGATTTAAAAGTCTCTTTAGCCATGCGGTCATAACCCAAGATCCCTCTGACCTTCAATTATTATGATATGATCGCCTGTTTCTAGGTTTTCATTTCCTTAAGTTCCTCAAGTGCCTTAGTGCGTTTCCTGGATCAGTAGTAGTCCAAGAAAAGATCAATACCTATATAGTTTCCAGCCTGTTGCACTGTACTGATCAACTATTTTTCTTTCCAGTTGCAGGCAACGACTTTCATACGTGAAAATTTGATCATGGCGGCTCGCAGAATACCTATTCCCGCATCCACCCAGTATTCAGTACTTGGGAACAGATCTTTAGCAAGTTGCCTGTTCTCCATCTGAGACTTGATCCATTGGGGGATCATTGGGTCTTTTAAAATTTTGAACGTTTAAGCAAAACGACAGTTCTGCACGAGTGATTGAGTCCTTGGCCATGACATCCATGAGGACAGGATCGTGGTCTGAAACTGACGCCACCTTTGTGTCTGACCAAACGCACCTTTCCTATGGTTCCCCACAGGCTAGGATGAAATTCAGTCGCCTTTTAGGTTGCGGTGTGTTTTTGGAGGGGCGGGGCCCAAACTGTGTAAAGTCAGAGGAGTCCGGACTAATAGTTCTGTACACATCCATTAGGCCATGGGATTCCATAAAGGATCTCAAAAGCAATGCATCGTCTCTGATTGGGGTGGAGGCGGGAGAGTCAAGACTGGGATTCAACACAAAGTTCCTGTCCCCCATAATATGTAGATTTTTTGTATCTGGTATTATTTTTGGAAGGTCTTAAAAAAAGATGAGTCTTATAAGATAGTCAACAGGCGCATAAACGGTTATGACGGCCCAATCCTCATTCGCAACAGCCAATTTCATCCAGGCCCAACGTCCTTCTGCATCCGTACAACTGTCAATTACTTCCACATTTAAACTTTTATCCACTAGGATTGCCACTCCCCCTTTGGTACCATTTGCTGGGGACTAGATTTGGGGACCCGACCACCAATTTTGGATGTCTGCCCAATTTTCATTATTGATTTTGATCTCTTGTGGGCATATCACGTAGACTTGGTGTGAGTGAAGCCAATCCGTAATTCTCTCTCTTTTAAACGTATTATTATGGTCTCCAAGACCTTGTACATTCCAGGTACCAAGCCGAATTTTACTAGGTAACACCATCCTCGGTGGTAAGGCCATCTTGGTTTTGGATATGGCTTGTGGCTACTACCAAGTTGCCTGTAGAGGGGAGGGGAGGGGGGGGAGCAGAAAGTTTTTCCCCATTTGTAAAATTTAAAATTTTCCCTATCCTCCTCTTCAACAATGTTTTTGCAAAGGAATCCGCGATTATGATGTTTCAATTGTCTTTCTTAACTAACCAATCTGCAAGAACATTAGCATTCAGGTTGAAGACTAACTTTACTCCCATCAAAGTGTCAAAATTGGTGGAGGCAAAGTGTGTTATTTCCAACCAATGAATCCTGAGGTCATCCTATTTGGTTTTATTGTCTTAAATATAATTAATATACAAAAAGGCAAACAATAGACCAACTTTTCCCCCTTCAGGGGTGTCCACCAAATGACGAACCATCTTGGGTTCTGGAGTAATCTCACCTCCCCCAACGAATGCAACACTTGTTGCTTCACCAAGTTACAGCCCATAACCGGGGATGGGTTACTTCTGAGTAATATAGTTGGCATCCCTCGGTTTTCATCCCTTCTCATCAGGGTGAGGACTCTGGGGCTTAAACCATCGTGGGAGCAGATAAGAGGTATGAAATAATCTGTAACCAATCCCTTGGCTTTGTCGCCCCTGGACAATGTCCTCATCGAGGCTGCCAAGGCTAGGGATTTCCTTGTCGTTTTGGTTGCTTGCGGCCTTTCCTTTTTTTTGGGGCGAGCTTCTAGCAATTTCTTCCATACCTGCTATATTTTCGTGTTCCAATGGTCTGGCCTTAAATTGAAGGTCTTCAATATGGGGCCTTTTGCTAGATGAGGGTGCACATGACTCCAAGAAGGCGGCAGCGGACGCCTGGAGTGCGCCAGAGGGAGATAGAAAAGGGGAGACAGATGGGAAGGGAGCCTAGAAGTTGGCCTTATCGAGGTGCTCCTGTCCCCCCTCCTTTTTTTTTCCTACCTGTTCTTCTGACCGTTCCGACATGCCCCCTAATGGGGAAAATGATTATTGGTTCCCATCAAATTCCTCGTTAAGGTTGAATTCCCCAACCGAACCTGGGAAGGACAGTTTCTCCTCCAATGATGGGACCAAAATCATTTTGTCCGTCAATTGCAGAGGTTTCACAATCATTATATTGGGTTCTCGCCTTATCGTCACCCTCATCTTTGGGGGTTGAGTTGTACATACCGTTATTATAAACTTTACAACTTTGTTTTTCTCCGGAGAGGAGGTGGGCTAGCGCGGTCACCACTTCTCTAGATACCCCTGACCTCAGTGAGGTGTTTTTTTCCTGCCCGTTTACAGACAAGGTTGTGGGGGGTGGGGGAGGAGAAGGATGATCACGCCCGGTTGTACTCGTTGGACGGGGAGTAGGGGAGGAGGGGGGGGGGGAGAGGCGGAGAGGGACTTACCACTGTCCTTGCCACCTGAGGCTGTATCCCCTGCTTTGACCTTTTCCCACGACGACAATATCGTAGAGTCCTCCTTCCCCAGTTTCTCCTTCCGGTTCTCATCCTCTATCCCTACTTTCCCTCTTTTAACCTGATCCGCCTGTTTAGCGGCGCCTTCATCCACCGTTTTATCCGAGTGCTGAACTATCGGGACCCATTCCTTTCCCCTTGTGTGCTCAAACTGAGCATCCTTGCGGACAGTAACCGAAGTCATCTTAGTCCCTGGTAATTGTGTCTATTTCTCCCCTTTTTGTTTCTTTTTCTTCTCAGACTTGAGCCGACTTATTCAAAACATCTTTGAAGGTAGGGGAGGCAAAGTTCAGTTTACCTTTTTTGCTGTGATCATCCGCCTCTCGCTGAGACTTCTCCCCTACCAGGTCAGGACACGCCTTGGGGCTATCCCCATCTACCATTTCAACGTCTCTAGGTTGGGGGGAAGAAAGTTTCTCGTTCCCTGTTTCTTGAAGTATTGGAGGGGGGGAGGAACAGGGTCCACCCCCGACTTTGTACGCACGTTGTTAACTTTTTCCAATTCTTTTACGGGACCCGAACTCGAGGCCGACCCATCCAGCATTTTTTTCTGGCCTGATGCCGAATTAGAGGGTCGAGTTCCCCTGTCCTGATCTGCAGGGGGTAGCCCCTTCCCCTCCCCTCCTTCCGTGTCCTCCTCGACTGCTTTCTTCTTTGTCCCTGCTTTCTCCTTCCCCCTCTGCCTATTCCCTGTCGATTTCCCATTCCCTTATGGGCTCTTCATCCCGTCAGGGGCGCCTTCCTTCCCCTTTGGGTCTTTAGATCCGTTCATATTCCCCTCCCTTCCTTTTTCGCAAGACATGAGTCATCCTCATCAGAATGAAAGTGCTGGCAACATTTCAGGCACCACGACGTTTGAGCGTGCATAACCTCAATTTCCACATATCCCCCTTTTCCCATGTCAATGATTAATCATGGTTTATACCGGACACGAGCAGAGGGTTCCAGGTCAAATCCTACGTTTACCAATTCCGGAGATGACATTTCGGCATAAGTATCGTATTTTTTCTGGATCTTGTCGAAAGCATGCACCACTGCTGCCTGGAGGAAAGGAAGTGCAGCAACCGGTATCGATTTGCACCTAATCTAGAAGTACATAAATCTCATGGACTCACGCCAATCACACAACTCCTGCTCAGACATCAATTGATGGAAGAAGATAGTGTCAGTTTTATCTCCTAAAACACTCTTATCTTCCTTTTTCCTAACGAGCCACGTGGCGATCTGTGGAGCGGAGGCGACATACGCGACCAGGTTATAGCCCTCGTTATGGAATACTCCGCGTTTTGGTGGGGCATCAATGACTCTACTATTTGGCCACCCGTTTTCATACATCCAGATGAGGCGAATTTTAACTTTGACAGGGACAGATTTCGAGTCGCTTCCAAAGAAGACCGAAACTGCATTCTCCTTCAACCAATCTTCTAGGATAGCATAGACCTTAGGATTGACCACTATCCGTACATAATCCTGCCCCACCTCCACAGTGTTCGGGTTGAGGTTATCGGGGAGCAATCCCTCGTTGTAGCAATCAGACTGGGTATATTTGATCCTCGTCTCTTCAGCTGGAGTCATCCCTGACCCAGAGCGGGTATCCACAACACCCATGGAGATAGACGTGCAAAAAACCACGGTAAGACACCTACAAACTATCTCACCTAAAGAACCACACTGACAACAATCCACTATTAGACTAAAATAATGTACAATTAAGGAAGCCAATATAAATAGGTGTAAGCCAATTGCCTCATGCAACCACTCAGGGCTTATGGGAAGAAGTTTTACCATCTCCGTACTGGTGGCGTCTCCTTGCTCAAGTCTTGGGCATTCGAAGTGGCCGATCTCGTCTCCCGTCCTCCAGAACTTGGATTGTCAGCCGAGCTTCGTGGCCATGGTAACCATACTTGAGAGACTCCGCGTTGGCATCCATCTCTCTTCTAGTGAATTACGACGGCATGGAGGGGCGTTGTGGAGAACCGCGCTGCAGAATTCACCGCCCAAGTGGCGTTTAGCGCACGCTCTGGAGAAATTGGGATTTGGTACTTGGCTGGTCACACGGAGCCATTTAGAAACTGTGCAAGAACTTTTGTGAACGAATTTTTGCCAATTTTCGAAGAAAATACGAAAATTGAAATAGGGCATTTGCGGTCACCTCCAGCGGTGACCGCAAAATCCCTTGCCCCGCGGCTTCCCAGGCCGCTGACAAATGGGCACATTTGCGAAGTTGGGAGATCCGTGTGACCGACTTTTTTTGGGGAATTTGGGAATATAGGTCCCCGTGTGAGTATGCCCCGGGGCAAGGTCCCACTTGCGCATATTAGGAGATTTTGGCCGTTGATCTTTTCTATCTACGGTCAGTATCTCTTAATTCGTGCAAGTGGGACCTAGCCCCCGAAGAGGAGAAAAACACAGAGAGAAAGCGCGTTATCGTGATGAATCGACCCCGCATTTGTGTACAGGCTCGTGACAACTGCCTAAGCGTCATTCCAGTGTCTTTTCTCCTGTCTTTCTTTCCTCCTCCACCTCTTCCGTTTTTCTCCCAACACCGTCGAGACTCGACTGCGACGTTGCGAGAGCGCACCAGCGAGCTGCCCCATCCAGTTCTCGTTCTCCTCAAACCTCTCGCCCTTCCTCTTTCTCCTCAAACCTCTCGCGTTCCTCTCAACGAACTTAGACGACCAGACGCAGTCGGCCATCGCCGGCGAAGAAGACAATCAGCCATAGCCAAGTTGGCAGAGAAGAAAGACAGTAGCAGTCGGTCGCCGGAGAAGAAGAGAAGAGGCCATAGCCACATTGGTAGAGAAGAAAGCCTATTAGCAGTCGGGCACTGGTGAAGAAGACTACCCGCCATAGCCAAGGTGACAGAAAAGGAGAGGAGGTCATTAGCAGTCGGCCGCGGTCGACGAAGACAGCCGGCCATAGCTAAGAAGAAGGTCCAACAACCGGCGACCATGAAGAAGCCGGTGACGAGTTTGTTCACATCACCATCGCGGGCGACCGCGTGCTTGCTGTTCCTTATACTTGTGCATTTTGCCGTCAATGGGGAGGCGCGCCGGCAGCCGAGGGTCCGAGTCATAGGGTTCAGCTACTCGGGCTCGGCTTGCCCGCCCGGGAGTATGAATGGCACTGTGGGAGGAGGAGGGTTCTTCATCGGCGAGGTCCGGGCGTCGGCGACGGGTGGACTCCTGAACAGAAGAAAGGTCTGTTCGTTGAGCTTCGAGTTGTCCTATCCGAGCGGTTGGCAGTTCGCTGTCCGTCGGATCAACATCCGAGGCTCGGCGAAACTGAGTAGCGGAGCTCGAGGTACGGCGCAGGTTAGGTACTATGTGTCGGGATTCCCGGGAACGGCTTCGACTTCGTGCGCACTCGTGGGTCCGTTCAGGGGGAAGTATAATCTCCCGCGCAAATTCCAGAACAAGGTTTTCAGTCCCTGTGGCAAAGTTCGCAATTTGAACGTCATGGTCGAAGCGAGGATTACTCCTGGCACGAAGCCGCAGAAATCCGATTATGTGAGCATAGGTGGTTCTCCCTTCACGCTTGGCCTGCATTGGAAGAGGTGTTGAAAGCTGCGTGCTGCCTTGGAATCCCTCTGCTATGTATGACACGTGAAGGCGGTTTTTCTGGCATTTGGAGAGGGGTTCTGCGATAGGTGGAGGAGGTAATCAATGTCGGGTCGATCTGAGGTGCACGGGCGGAGGCGGCAGGGCGGGGTCCACGGGCTGAGGCGGCAGATGGGAGGGCAGGTGTAGGGGCGGAGGGGGATGAGAGAGGAGAAGGGGGGGGAAGGGACGGGGCGTGGAGTGGAGTGGAGCGGGACAGGGCGTGGGGAAGGGGAGGTGCAGCGGGAACGATAGTCTTCGTGCCACATGATTGGCTATTGCGTCCGTGATGATGTCGGGTCGAGCCCCCGTCCACTTAACCTGGCGAGACAGCTTTCCTATGCCACGAGGTCGCTATGCGTCCGTGATGGTGCTCGTGTCCACGTGGCCGTTTTCTTGTCGTGCAACATGTCCGCGGGGCGAATACGTGTTGACTTTGCGAAGTATACTTATTGATTGATGGGAGGAGTGCGCTAACTGATGTTAGACGTGTACTTATTGGTGGGAGTAGTGTAGTAATCGGTGGGAGTACTATACTATGCTAATTGGTGGGGCGGACATTCTTTTTCTTTGTTGATAAAAACAGTATACACTAATTGAAGGGAGTAACAGGGGCCGACGGCGTCCAGCTCGGTGAGGACTGTAAACAGGAAGGGTGTCCGTGTCTCGCGATTTGTCCGTTATGGTGCTCGTGTCCACGCGGCCGTTTCTTGTCGTGCACTGCGAACTCATAGGACGACTAGTATACTAACTGATCGGAGGAGTGTACGAATCGATGGGAGGAGGATACTAATTGGTGGGAGGATCATACTTTTATGTATATGTATAAGCCATAGCGTATATATGTACTAATTGAAGGGGGGAGGAGAAGGGGCCGAGGGCGTCCACGTGGCCAAGGACTGTGAAGAGGCAGGGTTTCGAAGCCTCGTGGTCGCGACGCGTCCTTGTCGGGGTCGGTGTCCACGTGGGCATTTGTTGTGGACTGTAAGGCTCCGGTGTAATTAATGGGATGAGACGTGAAAGATGCTGTATTTAATTGATGGATTTCAGGGCCGATGGCAAGAGCGGTAAGTAGGTTGTGTACTGCGTACACGTGTCGCGCAGATGTTTGTCTGGGGGTTCTGGGGGTTTGTGGCGGACTGTGTCCCGGCGGTGTAATTAATGGGATGAGGCATTCTAATTATGCTGTATTGAATTGATGGATTCCAGCGCCGATGGCAAGAGCGGATAGTAGGTTGTGTACTGTGGACACGTGTCACGCAGCTGTCTGTCGGCGGACTGTGTTCCGGTGTTTCTGATTACGACTTGATGGGAATGGAGGTTTACGCTAATTAGTAATGCCCAGCCCGATGGCAAGAGCGGTAAGTAAGGTTGTGTACCGTGTACACGTGTCAAGCAGCTGTTTGTCGGCGGACTACGTCCCGGTGTTGTCGAATATGTGACGTGATGGGAGGAGGTTCATGCTAATTAGTGTGATTAACTAATTAATTGATGGATGTTATCATCGCGGACTGTGTTCTGGTAATTGTCTACGATTTTATGGATGTTGGCGAACTACACATGAAGATGTATGCTTTATCTTCCTTCCCTTTGGGCATTTTTTTTTCTTTGACGTTTCTGGCCGCAATCACGGCGTCTCTGGTACCGAGATCGCCGAGGCTTACCTTGTTGCCGCCAGCAGGACCTGACGATTTCGATTCTTTAAACGCTGAAATTGCGGCCAGGATAATTCTTTAAACGCTCCTGGTCGCAATAACGACGTGTTTTGAACCGAGATTGTCGGGGCTTACCGTGCTCCCTCCAGTAGGAGCTGGCGATCTCAGCGTTGCGTCCCCAAAACGGTGAAATTGCGGCCAGGAACGTCGAAGAAGTTAAATGCCCAGAGTACTCGCTCTACCTTTCTCTGCCTTTTGGCTGAAATCAATTGTAGTTTGTGTTCTGATCAGTTTATTATCTGATCATTGTTCCATCCGACCATTAAGAAAAAGAAGAAAAGAAAAGGAGTACCCAGTGATGAATTGAGGATTGGCGTTTTTATCTATTGATGATGGGTGCCCTGAAGGGGGAAGATGGAGGTTGGATATGCCCACGTGTCAGTTTGCCGTTTGTCCAATGATTACTTTCGAACGGGGGGGGGATCGTCGACGTCGTTCGTCATCCATTGAACAAATCGTATACAACACCCGGTTTGTATACGATTTGATAGATGACGAGGTGTGTTGTATACGGATTGATGGATGACGACGTGCGTCGTATGCGATTGATGGATGACGAGGTCGACGATGCCATTCGCCTACCGTCCGTCTTCCACCGAATAGAACGTACGGTCATTAAATAGCCGTTGGTTCTTTTTGGGGGAAAGAAGGTGCGGGGAGTATTGTGTGAAACTATATGACGGCGTACTCACAGTGGGATTTTTTTCTCTTTTCTCTTTTTTTTTTTTTGTGTGTGGGGGGGGGACTGTATTCATTAATAAAAATAATCTAATAACTTAATCGAGCCCCTATGCTGCAAACGAAGGCGGCCTCTGGAATAAAATGTTGCGATTGTTAAAAGAAAAAAAAAGAAAAAAAGAAGAAGTCGGCCTCACCCACTTTGTGTGGTAGTAAAATGAGTAGTCTTTTGTGTGAACAAGAAAAAGCAAAAAAAAACAATTAAGAAACGGGGGAACCTTGGGAATTTAAAAGCGCTCCGTTTTCCTGTTGCTAATTTAAGGTCTTGTTGATATCACTCGCCTAATGTGAGAACGAATGAAAATGTGGCGGGTGTATCTTTCCACCTTCTAATAGAAGATACATGCGGAATTTTAATAGTTTTTGGTGAGTAGGGAGTGCAGGGAGATAATCTGAAAAAAAAAACAAAAAAAAAACAGATAAAAACGTTAATCTAATAATCTGCCTTCTCTCCGCTGCTTGTGTATTTCCTATTATATGGCACTTGCATTATGTACTTATATTCCCTTTTCATGAAAAAGAAAAGTAGTTGCATCATTAATTTCTATTTCCATTTTTTCTCTCTCGTTCCTGCAAAAGAAGCGAAACCCATTCATAGGGCTTCGTGAACACACAGTAAAAATTAGCGCCAAATCCACGTGTTGCGTGCAATCTCTGTTCCTAGCGCTGCAGATATGCAAAAGCCGTCTGCTTTTATGCCCTTTTTTCGCCTGATCACCTGTCCTTTTTTTTTTTTTTTTTTTTTTAAAGGCCCTGTCCTTGACTGTCTGCCTGGCTGTGTCCGTTTGTCTGACTGTCTGTGTTTCACGAGGGGAAGCCGAAGAAGAGCCTGGGCTTCAACCGGCCACGTTCATCTTGGCCGAATTGGCGCCGTCAACTAACGACTCACGCGTGACGAGGCACTGCTATACACACGCAGAGAGAGAGAGAGAGAGAGAGAGAGAGAGAGAGATAGATAGATAGAGAGAGAGAGAGAGAGAGCAGTGCAAGGGGGTGGAGAGCAGGAAGTCCGGAGTTGTTCCAGGGAGTCGGGAGCACACGAAACGAAATCGAAACGAGTGCATCTGCCCACGAAAGGAGGCAAAATACACTCGTTACTATTTATAGCAAACGGACGAACCGGCCATTTTCTGCAGGAAGATGCACTCGTTTCGTTTTTCGTTTCGTGTCGCGTGCGGCGACGCCCGTCTAGGCCATTCACGAAACTGACGCACTGCCACGAGTCCTTGCTTACAGTTTCGATCCACCGCCTGTTCATTCGTGCCTATGCCGAGGTCCGTTATTTGCAAACGGGTCCTCACAAAACACAGAGATATAATGACCGTGGCTTCTATTGGAGAGAAGACGGTAACCACCATGGTACCATAGTTCGTGCAACAGCGCCAAAATTGGTACGCAACTTCCAAAAATTGCCATTTGGCGAATTGTGCAGCCAAGGGGGGGCCTGGCCTTCGAGGCCATCGGCTGGGAGGGCCTCCAATGCCAATGGCCTTGCTGCTTCTCGCAAATGGTCACCGCACCGACGCCCTTCTTCACCTGAGAGGGGAGTGTTCAGAGTGCGCGTTGGTGGTACTGTTGCACAATTTGCCTGAAGCAGCAAGGCCTATGGCGTTGGAGGCCCTCTCAGGCAATGACCTCGAAGGCGAGGGCTCCTCACTCCACTATTTGCCAGATGGCAGTGGCAGTTTTTGGAAGTTGCGTACGAAATTTTGGTGCGTTTGCTTTTTTTTTTTTTTTTTTTTTTTTTTTTGCTCATTGCTGCACGCACAATAGTAGTCAATAGTCTTTTCCTGAATAGAAGGCATGGTCCTTGTTTCGGCAATGACCTCGAAGGAGAGGACTCCTCACTCCGCTATTTGCCAAATGGCAGTTTTTGGAAGTTGCGTGAAAAATTTTGGTGCGTTTGCTCACAGCTCAAGCAGAATAGTGGTCATAGTCCTTTCCTGAATAGAAGGCACGGACCTTGTTTTAATCCGGATTTAATCACCGTGCGAATAAGGGGTTGTATCTTCCCATGTTGTAGGGGAAGATTCATTCTCTCATTCTACACATTTGGTGTGGCAGTGGAGGGACACTCCTCGGTCCGTCAGCGGCGCACGAGGGGTTTTCCATTGGTCACCCGAGAGAATTTCCGCCGTTGTTCCACTTATCCTCGGGAAGGTTTTCCTAGGTGGATTCCTATGGAGGGCCCACGGCCAGTCGCATAGTATGTATTGCCCCCCGGAGGGATTTTCCTATTGGTCAACTGAGAAGTTCCACTCATCCTCAGGAAGGTTTTCCTAGGAGGATTGGTTTTCCGAGGAGGATTCCTATGGATGGCCCACGGCCAGTAGCATGGTATTTATTGCCGACTGCCGGGTGGGCTGGGGTTGGTGGTCCATGAGCTCCTGTCTGTGTGGACGGGCGTGGTCCAGCTTGGAGTGGTGGGAAAATTTGAATCTTCGCTGTGACTCGTAAAAAAATTAGAAAAGCGCACGGACGTCCTGGTTCGAAATTCAAAATTTGAAAGACATTGTTTGGGCGAGGGAGGTCGGTCGTGTGGCTGCAGTGGCTGGTGAATGATGGCAGAAAGGAATGTCCTTCTAGTGTGCGTTGGCGGGGTCGGGGTGAGTGCTGCGTGCGGCCAGGCAAGGGACTGCGTGAAGATGTCATCGCAGTTATCCTTGGGAACCGTGTGTGTGCACGGATGTAGGGGAGTGTGTTGTGTAGGCTGCTTGAGTCACCTTGGTTGTGTGATCAGCGTCCATCTCAAGTGGTGTGGTTTGCTGGTCCGGTTGAACTCGGCGGAGTCTTTTGCCATTGTTGACGGTGATTTCTTCAGCACATTGAATGGCGATGGAAGGCGACGACAATGAGGAGCGTGGGTGACAACGGCAGAGAGGACAGCAGTGGCAGTCGCCGTTACCACTGTCTTTTTCTGTTGTCATTTGGAGAGCACAATGGGGAGAATGCGGCGATGATGCAGTGTATGGCGTTCGAAGGGTTGGACACCGCCACCATTTGCGATTCTGTCCTCCAGGTGTCCTGTGCCTTGAATTGCGGAGTTCTTCCCAGAGCGATGCCCAGGTGGTGGATGAAAAGGACAGGGGGGGCGTGGGAGGACCTGCGGCAATGCAATGACGTGACGGAGTATTGCTTTTGGGACAAGCTCCGCATGTCGCCACGTGTCTTCCAAGAGGTTGTAGAAGCTTTGTTGCCCTTCCTGCAGCGGCGTGTGACATTCTACAAGGAACCGTTGCAGCCTGACCAGATTGTGCCTTACGTGTTGTATCAGTGGGTGTCAGAGGAACCGTACAAGAGAGCAGCACGTGTAACTTCGGCATCGTCAGTCCGAGGAATGCACAAATCCATCCACATTTGTCATCACACATGATGACGCTCCTTAGAAATCCCTCCCTCCACAAAAGGCGCAACTGTGCCAGAACGAAAGCACGTCGGCTCATCCCCCCACCCTAAGAGGGGACGTCGACACAAAAACGTGCGTGACCAACCGCACAAGCACAAAGCGAGCAACTGACTGGCGACCATCCTCCTTCCTGTGTGAGACAACATACTCCACGAGTGCCCCTCTCCACTCTAGTCGTCGTCTCGCCACGTCAGCTTCACTTGTCTACCTTTCAGCGTTGTTCGGTGTGGTAGGTTTATCTTCTTCCTCATTGAGGGGCCAGTCCACAACCAGTCCAGCATTTTTGCGTCCGTTGGTGATGAAAGAGTGGTGTGACGTCTGAAGGTGACGCTGCAGGATGCCCAGTCCACGATGTAGAGAGGTGGGTCCGCTAACATATTGGCGAGCTTGCCCATCCTCTCCATGACGACATGGGCTGCCTGAAGGATATGGCGAGGAGCATCGAACAAACGATGCATGGGCAACCGGTGTCGACTTCGCGGTGAGCTGAATAAACAAGGAGGCGTTGAAATGGGAATGTAGATCATGCACACTCGTCCTCATGGGCCACATCGTCGCCGTGAGTAGAACCCTTATAGCCTAGCAACGTTCTTCATTCTGTCGCACGAAAGGCGCTCGTCGTCAATCCCCTTCGCCTGAGTGATGGCACTCGTGAAAGCCCCCACCAAGCGCTACACGGTCGCATCTTAGTAGGGTGAGAGCTCGTCGTTCCCGTGCTTGTCCTCGATGTTCGTGCCGATGAACCAAACGAGAAGCATCATGTGGATCTTCAGTATGATGTGGCAGACAACGGGGATGACACACGTGCTCATATCCTCTCCAAACCACATGGCGCGGGCGATGTCCGTTGCCACGTGGTTGAGCATGTACCTGTACTACGCGGAGTGGTAGCCCTGTGACCGACTCACAGACTTGAAGATCCACTCATGGATGACTCGTAAGGCAATGCTCTGCACTTCGATCCCCATATCTTTCGCTGCCTTCAACTGCGACCCGTCCTCGATCTTGTGCTGCAGGATGCTGTAGTGCGGGAGGACTATACTCCGACGGATGTCGGGAAGGGGGACTCCTCTCCCGATGGCCAGCAAATAGAGTCATGCATCCTAAATCAGCTTGAAAAGTCAATCGCCCTCCCTCTCGTTCTAGAACCTCATGTCCTCCACCCTCCGTGGCACCCTCGGCCGCGGCCGCAGGATCCGAGTCCGCGGCCCGGATCCTAGGCCGCGGGTCCGCAGCCAAGGCTGCACGGCCGAGTTTGCGCGCGGCCGAGTTTGCGTGCGGCCGAGTTTGCTCGCAGGTGGGCGCGCGCCCTTGAGATCCGAGCGCGCGCGCGGCCTGCGCACGACAGCGGCTGTCGGCCTGTGCAAAAGAAAATAAAAAAATAAAAATTTGGGGGGGGGCAATTTTTGATATGTTGATTGGTTGATTGGTTGATTGATTGATTGGTTGATTGATTGATTGATTGATTGATTGATTGGTGGGGGACAGGTCCTTCCTCCCTTCCCCCCGGCGCGCGCACACACACACACACACAATCAATCAATCAATCCATCAATCAATCAATCAGTGAATCTTGACCCCCGCCGTCCTCCCCCC